>CAMXCT020006001.1:43952-86452 GCA_947184155.2 Cladocopium goreaui | reverse complement strand
GTAGTAGCAGCAGTAGCAGTAACAGTAGTAGAAGTAGAAGTAGCAGTAGTAGTAGTAGCAGCAGTAGCAGTAGTAGAAGTAGAAGTAGTAGTAGTAGTAGTAGCAGTAGTAGTAGTAGAAGTAGTAGTAGTAGTAGTAGTAGTAGCGGTAGTAGTAGTAGTAGGAGTAGGAGAAGGAGAAGTAGAAGTAGAAGTAGCAGTAGCAGTAGTAGTAGTAGTAGTAGTAGTTGTTGTTGTTGTTGTTGTTGTCCCAGGATCAGCAGGGCAACAGCTCCATTTTGCAAGCCTTGCAGACGGATCCCTCAAATCCAGCATCAGCGGCTTCCTTGAACCCTGAGGGATTGTCTCAACCTGTCGGCACACCTGGCGATCTTGGCGAATATATGATGGCCCAGCGCACCGCTGCAGCTGCTGAAATTCCTGATGATGACAGCATGTAATTTCTAAATGTATTTCCCTAGGTACCTAGGTCCATCGGCTCACTTGCGCCTCACTGGCATTTTGATCTTCTTGATCTGTGTCCAGCCGTGCATCCTCCAAAAAAGGACCGCGGCAGCGGGGCGTGTGTGTGAACCATCTGAAGAGATGTAAAACTTCTAACCTGCTTTTTCGCTTCTAGGTATCTATGTTGTTACTTCAACTGTGCAGGGGAGTGCGGCATGATTGTGGGACCGCACTCAAAGAAGCTACCACAATCATGGGATACTGGGTCTGATCAACCCAGCGTACCTGCCAATTCAACCTCAGTTTTTGCAGCTTCCAGATTTCTTCTTCATGGCAACCGGCTAAGCCTAGAACCGGCATGTCGATCATTTGAATTTTCAATTTCCCCAACTGTCATTTTGGCAACAACACTGGCTATGGCGATGATAACTTCTTGATTTTTTGTCGGGTCTCTTGTTTTTGCACGTAAGATGCATTCCACGCCAAATTCGCAATGACAGTTCTGAGCAAATAAGTGGGGCCCGGGACTTACATATTAGACTATATTTGTTTCGCAATCAGTAGCTAGGAAACGCTATCACAGGTTCAGCTTCCACCCCTGGGCACAGGTCTGTTCTTTGGCTCCAAAGGCAAAAAAAAAATTCGAGGACAGTTTGCTGCACATACTGTATGGCATAGGTAAAGTATGATAAAGTCATTATGCCCGTGTCCAAGGACATTTTAGTAACTCCTCCCAAGAAAGTGGAGACATTTGCAACACTTAAAAAGAACAACTTGCCATGGCCGCATCAGATGTGGGCAGCTGGCTGGAGGTTGATCCACAAACGGACACTGGAAGTTGTTGCTCCCGGCTGAAGATTTTTGGCGCCGCAAAGGCTCTCACATGGTGGAGAGATACAACGGACCCGGTGGTTCTCAATAGTCCCTGGCTACGACGGGGAACCGGACGGTTTTTCCGGGCTCTTTGTACTCTTGGTCAGATTGGCGCCTGGCTATGCATGCTGCTTCCCGAGCCAGCCAAGATGTGGGCCTATGCTTTTCCAGAAACACCACATGGCGGTAGGAGCAGTTACAGGGACATCCCTGTTTTTGCGCTGATGGCTGTTTGTCTAGCACTCAGTTCAGGGACTTCCCTTTGGACAAGCCGTGAAAGCTTCAGAGGTAGCATGTTCTTTGGGATTGGCAGCGCAATCAGTGTCCAGCTGCTCTCAGCACGATGGCACTACCACTACTTCGCACACGAGTTCTCTTTCAGTTTCGTTATTGCAGTGATGTGCCACTGCAATGTTCATCCTGTGGTGTTGTTCCTGGTGGTTTTTTACCATTTCCTTCGCATATCAGGGGACAATCTAATCCAGGGTGCCCTCGTTCCCTGTTTGAGTATCATGACTTTCGAGTGCACGATGTTGGTGGCTCTAACTTGGGATTTCACATTACGTGTCAAGGCTGGGATTGGGCAAAAATCAAAGGGTTGATATTTGAATTGAACACGATGGAATCATGTTCAATGGTCAACTGACCTGTGTTTTTGGCAAGTTTGAATCCTAGGGTTAACGAAATGCACCCGTGATTCGAGGCGGTTTGTTCAGGCGTTCTCTTCGGTGAGAATGATGAGGTGCTTGAAAGCCCGGTAGCCGGGCGCTCCGCACGCAGAGTCTGTTGGGTTTCTGGTGTCAACCAATGGATTTTGTGGGCCGCAACCATGATCCACAACAGTGTTGAATCCACCCGAGACTGGCAAGACGCAGTTTTTCTTCGGAACCACATTCCTATCTGCAGCGTTGCAGTGCCTTTTCTGGCTGTCGGATTGGTAGTATTGGCTTTGTGTAGCAAGCGTAGAATCTCTCGGTGCCGAGGCACCTCCTGTACAAGCTCTGCTTGGCATGAGGATTTTGCAATGGCCTTTTTCTGTTGCGCGCCTGCAGTGCTTCTGATGGTGAACTTTCGATTAGCTTGCATTGAATACATGCACATGGAAATAAAACTCCCCACTTGGTACGATTTCCAGGATGAAACAATCCGCCGGAGTCTCCTTCTTTGTACCACTGGCCTTCAAACATTGATACAAGCCGGATGCCACCCGATGATTTGTGCTGCAGCAGCCGCAAGCCTAACAGCTGCTAGTGTCTCGATGCCATTGGGCGAGATGGACTTTTCGCCCGTTGTCATTCAGAGCGCGCTGGCTTGGTTGCTGGTAGTGAGCCACCTGATCGACTTCTTCGCTCGCATGCGTGCCATAGAGAGAGGAATGCAGCAGAGCCATCAGAATGCTGCTTCTGCACTGAGGCTTCTCGGATTCTTTCGATGCAGTTTGGGCAAAAATTCTGGATTCTATGAACCCGAACATATGCTTGGTCCCAAATCTTGGTCCCTAATCTTGGTACATGTCTCAGACTCGTATTGGATCTTTCCACTATGTTTGGTTATCTAGAATCTAGAACTTATTCCGCCACAACTTGCATGATGAAATTTTGAAATTTAATTGCAAGCGCTTCAACTTCGGGACGTTTGCAAGGCTTCTAGCCTGCGAGACGGATGGAGTGGAACTACCGGCTATCAACCAGGAGGCACGGCCCAGGGCCCCTTCAGTTTGTTCAGCGCCAAAGGCACAGAGAAAACTCACCAACGCTGACTGATGAAAAGATATGAAAGAAACCATCCAAGAGAACCATTCTCTAAATGAATCATCCGTAGGACGCGAGCGTCCCCTGGTCCAAGCACAGAAATCGAGTATGAAAGTGATCAAAAACATGACTTGATTGATCAAACCCGTGACCATGTCTTGGACTTGAACAATTTGAGGCTATTTCCTTCCTTAAAAGACCCTGAGAGTCGTGAAAGCTCCGTGTATTTGCCGGCATAGGTTATGCATTGCGAAGATCCGTCCTTAGAAGTTCTTGCTGCTCCTTCGGGCCCATCCAAGCACGGTCCATCAGCCGTAGTCGCCGTGGTGAGGCATGCAGAACGAGCAGACAACATGCAGACTTTTGATACCTGGGGTTGTTCGAAAGATGCAGAGAACTTTCCACATGATCCACCCATCACGGCAAGAGGTGCTGAACAAGCAGAGCAGCTTGGCCTAAACTCGAGGACGTGTTTGATGTTGTTAGAAAATGTATGGTCAACATTGGGTGAATATGGTTGTGATTTTTATGTCTAAGAATGTCTAAGAGAAGGCCGCTCTAAAAATTGAAATGTTTTGAAACTGCGTTGATGCACATTGAGGCAACTGGCTGATGAGCTGAAGATGAAAGAGATTGATTTCGAAGTCATCGTTTCTTCCCCGTTCCTGCGTTGTTTGCAAACTGCCTTGATCTTGGCCGAGAAGTTTGATGCGAAAGTTTTGATAGATCAAGAGTTGGGAGAAGTCATGGGGCCGCCGGTGTTTGAAACAAAGCCACCACTGCCTCCTAGGCCTTGGAGCAATCTGACACTTGACGGAGTAGCTGTGGATCATTTGTGAGTCCATGTTTTTCAAAGATTTTGTGAGGTTTGAGATGCGAGGAGAAACTGCAAAGTTTGTATGGCAAAAATGGCAAAAGTTGTCAGTTTCCAAAACATACACACTTGTCCTGCACACACACAAACACACACGCAGCGCTAAGGAAAGCAACTCTGAAGGCCTCTGCAACCTCAGCGAGTTCGCATGAGCGCCTGCAAGCAGGGCGTTTGATGGGCAAGGGGCCTCAGTGGAAAGAATCTCTTCAGCAGGCTCGTCTTCGGTATGTGAAGCGATACTTGGACTATTTGCGCCGCGCTCGTCATACCAAAAAGAGCTGCTTGCTGGTGACGCACGGCTACATGGTACAAGCGTGTGCGAGCGTGCTGCCACTAAACCAGCATCGTAAGATAGTTTCAGTTGACTATTGCGGTGCCGCAGTTGCTGAATGCCACAGGGTGGTAAAGGATGGTAACCGCCCTGACGCGTTTCTTCCTGCGAGGGCTGTTTCATTTGATTCTGGAAAGCATCAAGCTGAAAAAGAAGAGCATGTCCAAAATCAATTCGACGAGAAGAACGAACTCATCCAAGATGCCAAGATGAGATATTGGACCCTCTTTTTGCGTGGCGTCCGACATGTTCCTGCAGCCACACCCTCAAATGGATCGCACCTATCTGGATTAAGTGCAGATCTAGGCCACAGTTGGCAAGACATAGTGAAATTGCTTGGGGTGTTACCTCCAGTGGCACCTGCACCTTCGGACAGTCACAGTGAGAGCGCGTGCAGTTTTGGGACTCGCACGGACACGACCATCTCTATGAAGATGATTCGAGATCCTGACTCTGCACCAAAGTCTCCCAAAAACGAGCACTGCGTGACAGTGGAAAGGACAGAAGTGACTCAAAACGAGCAACCTTCTGCTCCCAAACTGAAGTTGCTCACATCTGGGTTGGCTGCGCGGCGCGGCTTCAGGCAGTCCAAAGTGCCTGCCACTGTTGTTGAAGATCAGGTGTGAAGCGTTTATAAGTGCAATTCAGTGCACGTCAATTTTTTGCTTTAATTTTCGTCATGGTTTCTCCCCAAGTAGAACCAAAGTTCCCACAAAGCGGCTGTTCTACCACGCTTGCTAACCAGAGTGCTTGCGCCACTTAGAGAAAATTGCGTAGACGCTTACGCTTGCCGTCATTTCGCGGTCTGTCCCATAAGGTACGACTCCAAAGAGTTTCAACGGACGTAGTTACTTAGTTGGAATAAAGATATCATCAAGCCTTTTATCCTTGTTGGATTCAGGAATCCCCACCACAACTTGCCCTGAACACCATATCTCTCCACCTCGTGGCCACGCATGATTTGGCATGGTTTAGTAGCAGCCACAGCTTCCCATCAAAATCAACTCCACCATTTCAGCTACCTTCAGGCACCTGCGACCAGAAAGTAGTATTTTCAGAACTGTCAGTTGGCGTCAAAAAGGAGCTATGGATTTCGACAGTAGAGTCCGAGCTTCAGTGGTTCATCCAACTGTTGTTCAACGCATGGGACGGCATCTTTTTGCACATAGTCCGCTGCAGCCCTCTGGGGCACCTAGGAACTTTGCTGCTGAATCCAGGTCCAGCATTTGGAAAACCTTTGCTACTTTCCATGGAGGATAAGCTGGCATAGACTGGTGAGACTTCAGCATGTGCTGACGATCATGAAGACCTTGTCTGGAAGCGACATGACCTTCTCTGCTTTGGCTCTGCCTCCGCATTCAAATTGGAAGATACTCGTAGTAGAGCAAGAATCCTGAGCAACATCAGAACAGATCTGAACAGACCGTTCTTGACACCCACTGACAGGCATGGAAACTCACAAATCAGATTCAATGATATTCAAATATATTCCAAGTGGAGCGGTACCCCACCGACTTTCAGCAAAATCCTACCCGCAACCAGTCGTAGCTGGCTACGACGTGTGCCCGGTGGGATGGCTGCCTGGATATGCGATGTATCTAAATAAAGACCGCATCAGGTGCCTGGGACATCTGGGACATGGACAGCACGAGCCAATAGCAACCATGAGAATCTTACGAGAAACTTCTTAGAAACTACTTACTTCAAACAATTCAAGGACGTTGAAATACGTTGAACTACGGTGAATGACTAGGAGGTGCGGAAGTGCAGCTGAGTCATGCTATGTCCAGGTTTAAAATGAGTGTGACGTCAGCGGCATGGAATATTGAATTATTGGGAGTCAATATATGAACCAACCAATATCAACCAACTGCAAATCACGTTTGCAACAGTCCGTCCAAATTCACAAGGCCAGGTGAATTAGGGAAAACACCGGGGTACTTGGGGTCGGCTTCCCAGATCTGATAGTCTTTGAGCCAATCGGAAGCCATGTGTCCCCAAGCAGATTGTGTTTTGTTTGGTGCTGGATGTGCTGGTGATATTGGGCAATGACATGGGCAATTCATGACAGGTGCGCCAGTTTCGCGTCAGGAGCGGGAAGAGGGGAACACACGAGAACTTCGAAAACACACAGATGGTCTATGATGGGCTGACCATGAAACATCTAAAAAGAATCTGGAAACATATTGACATATTGACCTCAATCCTGGTGAGTCAACAAACAAGCTGGCATATGCTGGCATCCCAAATCATAGCAGTTCTCTCGATTCCCTCCATCGAATCGGCAGGACTATTGGGTCTGCGATCTTCTTGCCATGGTGGGATGTTGGCTCGTCAGAGGTGCGACCAGAAGCTTAGAAGCTTCAGCTCGCTTCAATCGCTTTGCTCCAAGTGCCCTGTGGAGTCTTTCAGGAGCTACTGAACCTCAACAACGCTCCAGCCGTCATGCTCCAAGTTCATGAAATGCATAAAATGGACGAAATGCATCCGGTGTCGAGATGAATCACCTTGCCAAATGTGCCAAGACCAAGCACAGCCCAGGTGGTTGCTGACCTTTGGGGTTTCCACTTCCTGAATCCGCCGCAGGGACCCCCGTGGCTTCCAGGGTGGGGCCATCCCGAAGGGTGGTGAGTTCACCCCCATCATGTAAGGAATGTAGGAATGTCTCCTGCAGGATCCCTTTTCTTCCCCATACTGTCGGGTTATCTTCGGTTTTGCCATCGGTGTTTGCCAATTTGCAAGGTCATGGGTTACATCACCTATGCCCAGGGAACCTTCGACCTGGCAGGACGCGAAGAAACCCTGCTGTTTTGCCATCCAGAATTGTTTGACCTATCATGACCTATCCATCTGTCAAGGGGAACACAGCGGTAGCACATGTAACAACTGACAATGTTACTGCCATTATTGGCTCAAGCGCCCGCAAGAGGAAAACGGCCGCGCGCTGACTGCAATGCCTGGGTGAGGTTCGGTAACAACCAGCACATAAGGTACTACCATTCGACTACATCCGGAACAAGGATTCATTTGTTCACAGGTTATCAGCCGTAGGGCTCACTTCTCCCGCCGGGAGAGTGGTACCTGCGTGCTGGTAGCCGGGCCTTCTGAGCAATTGATTGAGGACGCAAAGGACCAATCAGCTCATCATCGCAAAGATGCAAGGCGGCAGCGGAGATTCGCGCACCACGCAGTTTACCTTCAATGAGAACGCTGCTATGCCGGTCGAGGAGGTCAATCAATCTTCCCCTGGCGACACGGCAGACAGTGGCGGGATACGCTCTACCCGAACTACACAGTCCGGATGGCAAGTCACATCAAACAGACGAAGAATATCTACCCAAAGTACACCTAGATCTTCTCGAAACAGTGCTCGGAGTGATGTTGTCCGCCAAGGGCATCGACCATCTCGAGGACGTACTACTCCAAGGGACAGATCCACCAGGGCCGTGAACGACCGAATTGGTGAGAGGACCGGGGATAGTCGTGTTAAGAGGAGATCAACGGATACTTCTGTGGCTAGTGAACCTATTGCCATGATAGAAGAACTACGGGCACAATGTCAATCCCTACGTAGTCAGTTGAACAACATGGAAGCATACGCTGCATCTAGAGATCAACTGATTCATGACATCGAGATCAGATTCACTGAGTATCTTCAGGAACACAACCAGAATGTATTTGATGAGGTCAATGCACTCAATCATAGATTGTCATGTTCCGCAAATGAGGTTGCAGAATATCAAGCAGAACTAATGGTAGCATCTCAGGAAGACGAAGGTGCAACAATACGCATCCAAGACCTTGAGCGCCGAGGTGCCCTAATGGAACATGGTGCACGACGGATTCATCAACGTGGTATGGAGATCCAGGAGGAGTACAAGGATGAAGTACATCATCTTCAAGGACTACTGGGCAATACGGAGGCAAGACTGCAACAACTTCATCAAACTAATGTCTTAACCACCGATATTGCCAATCGACTATACAATGAAGGTCAAGAAATGCAGACAGATTTCCAGAACTCAATCATGGAATATCGTAATCGATCCGAAATGGCATCCTTCTCTAGCAATCAACTTGAAGTGATTAGCCAGCAACAATCAATTGCAGTTCATGAATTATCTGAACGGAACCAGCTATTGAGTGAAGCTTTAGTTCAGTCTCGTAAACAGGCCGAGCTGTATGAAAGCAGTATCGACGAGATCACTAGAGAATCTAGAAAGAAGGTTTTCGAGGCAAATCAGGCCAAATTGGAAAGTGATCTGAAGCATCGAAACACTGAACATGATACCGTCAGAAGAATTGCGTCATACAGGAACCAAGAGGCCGAAGCAATATCACACCTGAGGCTTGAATCACAGGCTAGTGCGAACTCGATCGCAAGGGCAGAGCACTATGAAGAGCTCTATACCAATGAGCAGGAGATGAACTGCGAATTGAAGGATGAGATCAAGTTGCAGAACACGAAGTTACGAAGATCGTTGACTCAGGGTACTACGACCGACGGTCGTGGCCCCGATGAGATGCTTGTTGAAGATCTACGTAATCAAGCCAAAATCGCTCAAATCAGGGTTCAGGATCTAGATCATGAAGTTCATGAATGTTTGCAAGAGAACTTGTTGTTAAAAGAGAGATTAGCTGAAGTTGCGGATGTAGGGGCGTCGTCCCTCACCAATGCTGAGGTCCGAACTCTAAAATCTGAACCTAGAGAGTGAGCGCAAAATGAAGTTGGCTAGTGGTGTTCAGCAATATGAGAGATCATGCATGTTCATGGGGGAAATCCAGGATAGGGACGAAAAGATCGGTATCAAGAATTCTGAGATTGTGGACATGAAACGTCACTTAGATGAACTGAGAAAGAGTCTCAAGGATTCTGAAACATCCATATCTAGGGTCAGCCCTGACACACTTCCCTATTCGGCAGGCATTCCCAACTACGATCTCGCATCAAGACTAGTCATCGACAAACTGGAGAATGACGTGAGTGAGGCTAACTGTGAAAAAGCTATTCTGAAATCTTGGGTTTCGCAGATCGACAAGGAGTTGACCTATGAGACAAATATGGCTCATTCCTATCGTGGACATGCTGTACCTTCTCAACAACAACCTTCTCAATCAAACAAAAGAATCACTGATCTGCTGAAAGAAGTCGACAACAAGATCGCTGACGGAACTGAGAGGGACTACTACAAGCCACCGAGTGGATGGGGCGGTCCGCCTGATCCTGATGGACCTCCGGACCCTTTCGGGCCTAACGGTCCAGGACCACCTCCCGAACCTCCAGGTTTGCCTTCAGTTCGAGGATCACAACGCGATTCAGCAGATGATGTCTCCACAGCGGCTTACACTGCAGAAGAAGTGCCGAGAATGTCAAGACGGGAGGCTGACAAAGTCTATGTTAGCCCATGGCCGAAGCAACAGAATCTTGGGGTTTGGCAATCAGATCTCATCAAGAGTGTTGTTCTTTCTGCAAATGATGGGGACAAAGCCGCATGGGAAGCATGGCTACAGCCGGCTATTCGACCAAATCCTGACATCGAGCTATTAAATGACAGTGGAGGGCAACGGTATCAGTCAATCGACGCCAAGTTGTCAATTGCATTGTCAAATGTGATAGCCCAAGCCGGTGATGTTGCTCGTCATGTAGCGATCAAATTGAGATTGAGGACACAAAGTCATAGTCGAAGAGGAACCTATGTCATGGGACGGGAAATCTTGGCTATGATCCTGGAGCACTTCAGAACCCCAGGTCAACGAGAGACGGCCTTCACCATGGAGCACATTGTGTCAATGAAGTATCTCGGTGACCCAAACCTGGAAGTGTTCTACGAGAAATGGATGGAGATGGTATCAAACATGATGCCGGATGATGTACCTCCTGATGATTGGCTTCGTGATGCTCTATACAAGAAGATTCGAAATTCGAGTCTTATGATGTTTGACATCAAGCAGTACGAGTCATGGATTGAAGGAGACCAAAGACGAAACTATCGCTATCTGTTGGACGTCATCGAAAGGCACATCTCCAGAATCAGAGAGGACAAGCATGTGGCCGCTAGAGAGAAGTATGCAAGAGACTTTGCAGGTGGCGGCAAACCTTCAGCTCCTGCCCCAAATCCAACTGCTGCTGCACCGGATGCAAATCCAAAAGCGAAGCCTAAAGCTACTCCCAAGGAGAAGGCAGCACCCAAGGCGAAGGCCAAGGCCGATGCAGCTCCAGTTCTACCATCACCTCAGCCTAAACAGCATGCAAAAGGAAAAGGAAAAGGTCAAGGGAAAGGAAAGGATCGAGCAAACAGCCGAAGTACCAGCCCTAGATCCAAGAAGAAGATCCCATGCCATTTCCATTTCATCAAGAAATCATGCAGGAAAGGCAAAGATTGTGAATATAGTCATGATCAAAAGGTGTTTGATGCGAATAAGAACGCAAAAGGGAATGGTCGGAAGCCAGGAACTCCAAGAAGTCAATCTCCGGCAAACAAGACCAAGAAGGTTGATGAACCATGCTGGCATTGGGCTAAGGGCAAGTGTCGGTATGGAGACAAATGCAACAAACGCCACGATCCTCATCTATTCAACACTGCTCCAAACACCGAAGCACCAAGCTCAAAGGCTACTCCTGCACTTACCCATGATTGGAGTGATGACGAGGGGACGTTCCATAAGGTTGCATCGAACGTGGTCAAGAAGAAGGTCAGATTTGATGAGTCTAAGACTCACGTTCAGACTTACATAAAGAAGGACTTCGTGAAGTGCAGCCGGAAATCCCAAACCATCCCCAAAGGTCATGGTAAAGTTGGTAAGCCCATTGATCAGATAAGGAAAGATGAGCAATGGTCTTATTCATGCAGGTTAGCTTCGAGCCGAGGGAAAGCAATGGCTATTCTGATCGATGAGAAGGGTGAATACAGTGATATTGATGAAGTCCTGGTCATCGTCGGCCCGAGCATGGACATTCTGATCAGACTCGACATCGAGGACGGTGAGGTGTCCAGGGAAGTCTTTGTGGAGAACTATGTTCAGCATATTGAAGGTCGATATGGTAAAAGAGGCAACACAATGTGTATCACTGTTCCTGTTGAGGAGAGAGATAAGAGATTCATATTGGATTCTGGAAGTGGTCATGATCTTATTTCATCCACACGAATAAGTAGGATGGATCTCCCAACATACGATGACAAGGTCGTTAACTTCCATACAGCAAATGGGGTAACATGTTCGACCAAACGTTCAAGCATCGAGTTCGAGGCATTCAGCGAACCAGCAGAAGCTCACATCCTGGAAGACACACCTTCTGTGCTCTCCATGGGAAAGCGATGCGTTGATCTTGGTTACTCATTTGTATGGCCGACTGGAAGAACTCCATTCATGTTAGATCCCAACGGAAACGTCATCGAGATGACTGTCAAAGACTACATTCCCTATGTGAGCGTCGATCAAGAGAAGAGAAAGTTGAAATCATCCTGTGTGGAAAAGATTATGGCAGTTCTTGATGACGGATGCTCAACGTCGGAAGGCGAAGGTCTTTTGGTCATTGATGGAGAAAGTGGGGATGAGCTTGAGGATCTTTCCGACTCCGTTGGACGATCCGATGTTAAATCTCCCAAGAGATCAATGAAGAAACGTAAGAAAGCAAAATTAAGTGGTGATCAACATGAAGTGGCTGTTGGAAGTGATGCAGGTGACGCTGAGGAAATGTCGTGCTATGCCGATGAGTATGCCGAGTTTGAGGACGACGGATACGATCCCAGCATCGCACCTGATGATATCCGTGAAGATCATCAAATTGAAGTTGAAGAAATTCCTGAAGATGGAGGAGGTGAAGATGACGATGATGTCATTGATGTTGATGAGGAAGATGGAGGAGTTCGGTTGAGTAAGAGGGGAACTTTGAAGAATGAAGCAAGATCAAAGGTTCATCTTCTAACTCATCGCTATAAGAACCCATATTGTGAGTCGTGCGTGCGTGCCAAGATGAAGCACAGGAAAACGTTCAGAGGAGCATTTCAGCGCAAGCTCACAAAGTTTGGGGACCTGATCACATTCGACTATGTTGACAATCGTCGTATTGCTGAACAGGACTATGGCGACGACAAAACCATCTTTGTCATCAGGGATAGATATACGGGGATGCTTCAGTCTTACCCTTCTGCCAGAAAGGACACTGACGCAGTCATACGGGCGGTCAAACAGTTCATGGGCCGTCGTAAGATTCGAGAAGCATATTCCGATGATGCCCCACAGTTCGACAAGGCAATGAAGATCCTAAAGATCCCAATGGACACTTCCTTGGCCGGAAAGACCAAGCACAACTCACTTGCAGAAAGAACTAACCAATTCGTGCTCGTGGCAACAACAACTTGTCTACTTGAGGCAGGAATTCCACCATGCTTTTGGATGTATGCCATCAGGTGCGTGAGCCATTTGCTCAACATCGAGCCCAACGACGATGAGGTGAGTTCTTGGTGCAAACTTCATGGAGAAGAATTCAAAGGAAGGATGATACCATTTGGTGCCCTCGTGTACTTCAAGCCCAGTGGTTCACGTGAACGAGAACAACAACACAAGTTTGACCTATGGGAATTCCCGGAGTGTTCGCTGGATACTCCATTGGTCCCGGGCTCCATTGGTCAAGGAAGTACAGGGTATGGGCACTATGTGATTGGAGTAAGCAGAACTTGGCCTATGATGCAGAGAAGCCCATCGCCAAGCTGAGGACTCCGCACTATACTGAAAGGGTTGAACTAAAGGAACCCCTTGAATTCCCATGTAAGTTAGAGTATGAAAGGATTAATGTTTCCATTGAAGGATTGAAAGTGAAAGATCGTCTTGAAGGAAACCCAGAAATTCTACCGCCACCTCCACCGGATGATGGTGATGATGATGAAGGTGGAGACGATGACGATGGTCATGGTGGTGGTGGTGTACCTTCGTCGAAGGTCCCACGGGAACCAACTGAGGGAGAGTTGGAAGCTGAAAGGCACTTTGATGCAATATCGGAAAGATTGGGACCACCAGGTATCGATAAGCCAGCACATCCAGACCTTCATGTTCCAGAAGGAGGACCAGAACATTACTCCGTTGGGAAGGCTGGGGATGGGGTCGTATACCTGAATGACGATGGTGAATGGGTGAAGCTCAATGCTCGCGGTCATCCATATCGTATTGATGAGCGTGGTTTTCGCAGAATATCAACTACTCCAAGGCCTTCGAAGTATACCCCTGACGAGTGGAGGAAGATGTCGCCAACTGTCAGAAAAGGGATCGCTAAGGCCGAAGAGAAGAAGATTGAAGCTGAAAAGGAGAAGAAGAAAAGTGACGCGAAAATCAAGGAAAGTGAGGAGCGAGCAAAGAGGAAAGAAGAAAAGAAGAAAGAGAAAGAAGCAAAGAAAGCCAAATCCTCCAAGAAAGACGATCACGTTTCCGGAGTGGCCATGTCCCAAGACTACGTCCGAAGAGGCAAGGTTTTTCAATATGGGAAAGGGTCCGTTTCTCCCGTCGGGAGAGGGGTCTCTGCCTCTGCTCCATGTTATTCAGATCTATCAGACACTGATGTACCTGATGATGATGACTTCTTGATGGAATGGGACGAATGGTCTGAGATCGAGAAGGGCAAGGGACCGAAAGCCACATGGAACAACGACAAAGTGTATGACTTCAACCAGGGGAAGGTGGTGGCTGCTGCGACATTGCACAACACCAACGAAGTACCCCAAGACGCTCGTGGCCTCAGTGATGTTTTCCTTCCATTTCCATGTATGCCATGCATTAATCATTGTGATGATCATCGAGAAAAGCTAGCTTCAAATGGTGATGGAATCAATATCAATAAGATGTTCAACACTGCAGCGGCGAGGCCTGTTGGTCGAAAGGAAATGATGGAAAACGATGATGCACGTAAAGCTATGAGGAAGGAATGGTTAGGTCAACATGCTGCTGGAGTCTACGATTTCAGTGTCATTAGAGAATATGATGACGTTGTTCGTGAAGCAAAGGCAAACAAGACAGAGGTTCACATGGCCAGAGTACATGGTATCTGTGTTGAGAAAAACTATCAGTTGCCTGCAGGAAGTCCTAGTAGAAAATTCAAAGGCCGAGGTGTCTTGCTTGGTAATCAGGTGAAGAACCAATTCTGGGAGGCTGCTTTCTTCCAGGACTTGGGCAATTCTCCAGCTACTTTTGAGGCATCGAGATGGGCTGATTTCTATGGGTGTCTTCCAGGCCATAATGTAAAACTTGCCGACGCCATTCAGGCATACATTCAAGCAAAACTAACCGGACCACCATGTTGGGTTGAGCTACCTGAAGATGCTTGGCCAGACGATGTCGATATTCGAAAGTTCCGTAGACCAGTTGTAAGATTGGTTAAAGCTTTATATGGTCACCCCGATTCGGGAACAATGTGGGAACAACACTGTGATCAGAAAGTTCGTGAACTCGACTTCGTTCCTGTTGGAGAAGAATGGCCCTCAATGTATTTTCACAAGGAACTGAAGTTACTTCTTGTCATCTATGTAGACGACTTAAAGCTGGCAGGACCGGAAGAGAACCTGACTAAGGGTTGGGAGATGCTTCGATCAAAACTCAACATCGAGCCCGAGACTGACTTAGGACTCTATCTTGGTTGTATTTTGAGAAAGGGATCTACCAAACTTCATGATGGAACCCCGGTGTCAACCATGACCTATGACATGGAAGGTTTGTTGAAACTGTCGGTTGAGAAGTACCTGGACATTGTTGGAAAAGATACGAAGTTGAAACACGTATCCACTCCAAGTCTACCTGAAGAAACAAAGAAACATAAGTCTAGAGCACCATGTCCCGGGAACCCCAAGAACAAGAAAGTTTGTCCATGGTGCACTCATGAATTTGATCCGGACGCTCCATTGTTTTATGAACAAGGAACCCAAGGGGAAGACGTCTCGCCTGGGGAGTCTGAGAGAGGTGCATTAGCGCCACACGCTGCTAGCGTGTTGATGAAGCTGCTGTACGCGGCGAGGATTGCTCGTTTTGATCTGCTTCGTTCCATTAATTCCCTGGCCAGGAATGTAACAAAGTGGACCATTGATGACGATGCAAAGTTGTATCACTTAATGTGCTACGTGAATTCCAGCCTATCTAAAAGAATGACCGGATGGGTTGGGGACAACTTCAATGAATTGACATTGTCTTTATTTGCTGATGCTGATTTTGCAGGGTGTGCCCAGTCTTTGAGATCAACTTCAGGGTCTCATATGCATATCCAGGGTAACCACACACGGTTTCCTTTGTCCGGGGGCAGCAAACGGCAAGGATGCGTAAGCCATTCGACGCCTGAGGCCGAAATCGTGGCAGCCGATGTCACCCTCCGTACTATGGGTTTGCCCGCAATGAGCATCTGGGAAACGCTGACGGGAAAGTCGCCCAAATTATTGTTCCATGATGACAATCAGGGCATGATCGGTGTAGTCAGGTCGGGTCGTAACCCCACTATGCGGCATCTTGAGAGGACCCATGGCATAGCCATTACTTCCCTCCATGAACATTTTACTCGGGAGAACTACGTACTCATGTATGAAGTGACCTCGAAAATGGCCGCTGACATTCACACCAAAGGTTTCAAGAATCCGTTGGCATGGAAAAGAGCATGTATGCTCATCAACCTGTTGGACCCTGGTGACATCGGTACGAAAGATCTGCTCGATATGGTCTCACCCACCACGGATGTTGATACCACTGTCCGACAAGTGTTTCAAACCAAAACTCAAGATGTTCCAAATTTTCCGTATACCGAAATACCTATTCTACCACCTGAGGTGTATCAGAAGGGTCTTTCTGGTAAAGAACAAGTACAACAACTACCTGGTATGGATCCCATATTGGTTGTTAAGACGCCAACTTTCTTTAGAAAGCGACCACCTGGTGTATCATTGCCTCATGATTGTTTGAGAAGTACCTGGATACTTTCTCATGGCAAATGGATCAAGGTTGAGGATCGAGTTCCACCCGTTCAACAACAAGACCGTTTTGATCAATGGGTAGAACGAGCTTGTTTCCAATACCATCCGTGTCAATTTAGTATATCACCGTCGGTGATTACTAGGCAATCAGCTGGTGTTGTCTCACCGGGACACCTGGCGTCAACAGCACGACAAGGGCTCCATGCTGCTGCGGTGCCGACTCGTCAGACTCAAGTCCTGAAGTATCCTCAGTTAACTGTGGGGGTAGGTCAACTATTTTGTCATCAATCCCATGGAAATGAACCCACAACCATTCATGCAGCTCCGTGTGGTACTGCTCGGGTGATCAACACGCTCCTTCGAGTTGTTCATGGGGGGAGTTCTGGATGGGGTAGTCTTCCAATGGGATTTCCTCCGTCGGGGGACCCCGATGATGATCCATATCCCACAGAAAACAAAGATCCCAATCGACGACGAATTGTATTCGCCGGTGGTGACGTGATTGCTGGTAGGGTATCAAAAGACAAAGCCTATAACCCCTCAACGTCATCAAGAAAGGGAAAGAAAATATCCAAAAATGAATGTGATCAAGATGAATGGATATGGAAGGATGAAACAACATTGACGAGAGTGCACAAAGTACCAAGAAGAAAGATGTTTACCCCCAAAGAGGCTGACTTTCTACCATGTAAGCTGAGACGGTTTAGAGATGAACGGGAAACCAACCAAGTGTTTCAGTCAAGTGGGAGATTGATCCACGACTCATGGAGATTGGTGGGGAATAACATCGAGAAGACCAACAAAAGAAATGAATTTTGGACAGGGACCACTACCTTCAAGATCATATCCAATGCAGACATCAAAGATGTGATGGACAGCGGGTCTGACGTGGAGGACAGGGCATCGTGCCAGGACACTGTGGTCACCTGTATCCTTGATGGGAACATGAAAATCATTCCGTTGGATGACATGTTTATAGCCCATCATTACAAGTTGAAGCATGAGACCAGAAAACAAAATGATTGGGATATTCAGATGACTCTACATCGAAAGAATGGGAAGACTCTGACATATCACTTCAAGCAATCCTATGCTGATTTTCTCGGGAAAATACTCAATGACGTTACTATATCACTCAACATCTATGAGATGAAAGATGATGTCCCATGCTTGCTCCTCATGTGTGCCGAAACGCAAAGTATCATCACCAAGATTCACAAACAGAGTCGGTTTAAGATGATGCATGTGGTCACGATTACCGAAGATGACAACCTTATGTCCAACTACGGAAGGGCGAAATGGAGGCGTTGCATCAGGGGTCCCAGTGACTGCGTGTTCTTTGCGGGACCTTGCACCGGTGGTTCACCGTGGAATCGGTTAAACAAAAATATGAGTGAGGTCACAGCACACAACATCAGAATGAAAGCACTTCTATATTGGGAGCTATGGGAAGAGTTCACAGTGTGTCTGCAACGTGTACATGTTTTGCATGCCATGGCATTGTTGGAACTACCTCGGGGATGCGACTATTGGAATGATGAGAGAATGAAGTTTCTGATCAATGGGACCCAATCAACTGTGCATGAATTTGATGGATGCATGTATGGTTTGAAGTCACAATTCAAAGATGTTGGGACCGCAATCAAGAAACCGTGGAGGATCGTATCGTGGGGGGTTGAGTTCTTTGACTTGCATGCAAAATGTGATGGCTCACACACCCACGGTCAATGTGCGGGTAGAGAAACACGTGCAACACAATTATATACCGAGAAGATTGTCAGGTGTATACTTCGAGGTGTCACAAATCAAATGTTGATCAACAACGCTTATGGAAGGAGATATCGACCAAAAGTTCCAGATGAGATGAATCACCATGAATCGAAGTCATGTGCATGCATCATTGTGAATGACCTTGAACTCAAAGTTAACGAGAAGACCATTAATGAACAACTATTCATTAACTTCATCACCCAACGAGGCGGTGTGAAGGTGAAGCTGAGGTTGTATCCACGTCGTGGATCACTATTGGCGGATCCGGATCCCGTTAGAGGTGGATTGAAGGTGAAGTCGGGCTGCTACCTGCGTCGTTGGTGCGCCTTGACGGATCCGGATTCCGCGTGCCTCATCCCGGTCTTCGCAATGGCTGGAACTGACCTTGTGATCCCTTCAGCGGCCAAAGGCATTAGCTTACTGAAATCAACTCTGTCCCTCATCCAGGAGAAGAAACAAGAGCACAACCTTCCTGCTCCATTCTCAACCTATGAGGAGGCAAACTTCAGGGGTTACAAGGATAAGGACCTCGACGAATGGCTGGATCGAGTGAAGATTTCTCCCCCTGTCGTTGTGGCCTTAGCTTTTGTCATGGATAGAAGTGGCAGAGCATTCGTAACTCATGCAATCAGGTTGCTCATGAAAACGTTATCAAAAGTGACCAACGAGAATGAGTTGAAGATGTCTGCCACCAGCTTCATTGACAAAGGGGCCCGATTGTCAAAATTGGTAGAAGGGGCCGCTAGAAATCCAGATGAGAAAAGCATCATGCAGATGTTGTGCACCTTCGAGTGTGCAATTAGAATAGATGAACTATGGGATACCCTCAAAGACCACTACACCGGGCAGAACAGTATGATCAACAAGGAGATCACGGTTAAGGATTTGCGCGACAAGATCGCAAATACAAGCCCAACAAACCTTGGATCCTTGAACCAGACATATCCTCCTTATGGAAGTTCTTGCTACCAAATCCGGAAGAGGACGAACTTCGAGGAGATTGCCCGTCGGAAGTGGGAAAAGTGGTCGTTTGAAGTGATGCGGAGAGAGGAACCTGAACCACATGAAGTTGAGGACCGCATCAAATATCTGGTCAACATCATGTACGAGGAGAGCTACAGCCTCGGCTACGCACTTCGACGTCACAATGCCAGAGCGACCAGCAGCCAGGGTAAAACCATCATCGTCCAGAACGTCCTGGAAGACTGGATGTCGATGAGTTATGATCTCAGCTTGGAGCGGACGGCAGCCGTTGTCCATCTACAAACCATTCTCATGATCTCCAAGATGCTACATGAGTGGATGACACGATTGGAAAACTTCAAATCAATGTCATACCTAAGCGGGATCATCAAGACTGATCTGGTCAGAATGAAACAGGCCATTGACCTCCGCGACGACCTATGGGAGTTGGGGGGCTACAACATTGAGAGGGCCGACCAGGGCATGTTCGAGGAGGTGGAGAAACGGAACAGGACATTTTCCTGTATTCGCGACTATGTGACGACCACTGCCACCACACAGATGGGCCAAGGGGCCACAGAGGTCTCCCACATCGATGGCTGGGACATTCCGCTGATGCCGAGAGACGGCAGAAACCCTCCAAGTCAACCGGATCATCCAGGTTGGGATCCTTCACCTATCAGAATGATGAATGACAAGCAACAGAGGGAAGCCGATGCGCAGCGGGCACAACAGCAACAACAACAGACTGGGCCTAGTAGTTCCACCGCCGGTGGACACGATGGTTACAGCTCTGCAGCTGGGAGTGCACCACCACCAAAGGCTCCACCATCGAAGGCAAGGCCATCTACACCTCCTGCAAGAAGGGACTGGGTGATTCCTCGGGTACCAAATGGATATCTTTTCAGAACATCCTCAATGCCCGATCAAAGGAATTCCGAGTTCATCACGTCAGCATGGATGGACGAGCGGGATCACTTTCTTCTATCAATCGTCCAAGGACCTGCAGCTCAAGCTGCCAGCACATCAGGGTCAGCACCTTGGGCACAGTATTTGAGGAGAGTGACAGCATATGCCTGCATGGTCTTCGGAGTTTGCAATCCGGGGGTCGTAACTGAGGACACTGCATCCACTATATCCGAGAAGGACTGGCTGAGGTGCTACAGCCACATCGTCCGCAAGTATATGCTGACGCGGACTGGATGCTATTTGTCGACAGCAGGAATGCTCATGATGCTAGGGCACCACGACGTGAACGTCGCCAACCAGTCCGACTTGGGCCGCATCAAGAAGATGATCACCAACCCGCTTGCTTGCAGGATCATCGAAGCACCAAACGGTCCAAGAGATCATGACATGTTGGCAGGTGATTTCAGGGCTGGGACGACCATCCTCATCACCGACCTGATGTTCCGTGTGGGGACCCAAAGTGGGACGCATGGCATCCAAATGGGATTAGCTGACATGGGATGGGAAAGTGTTGAAGTATTCAAGATCCATGATTCCGAAGCAGAGCGACCACTTCAACAATTCCTCGACACGCTTGATAAGGTCAAGCAACATCTCAGCACAGATGCCGTCGACGATGGCCAAATCACTGTTCACCTTTGGTTGTCATTGCAATTCCTTCATGAACAAAAACCACCTCATTGTGTCATGCTTGAAAACGACTTCAAGAATCAGTTTGTCAAAGGGGTGCTCGATCTTGATCAAGTCACATCCCGACCCCTGATGGTCGCCATCAACAATGACTCCATGTTCAACGGTATGGACTCTGTCACGTCAAGGATCGCAGATGAGCTGATTGAGAAGATGAGGCTCCAAGGGATCTTGGTGACATCGGACCAGAGAATGTGGCGGTCGATGTATTCACAATTTGGAAAACAATATCCAATATTGAGTACGACCAAGAAGGGGACTTTGGGAAAGACGGCAATTTGGTCTGTCATCGAGAAGAATCTATTTCGCCAAAGAGTCTTCCTCATGTGTGCCACGAACAGGGAATATGTATCCGTTCTCACTGAGGGAGCATTCAAACCTGATGAATCTGGCATCATCGCCAAAGTGTTGGAGGATATGACCGGACCAACTGAGGCGTTCAAGATCGCAGGCGGCGAAATGACCCCAGGTGACTATGCAAATGACGACACCACCATCTTCCAGCGAGGCCCTGGAACCGCCGTTAACAGATTCACAAAGGACAAGAGGTTCAAAACCAGTTGGGTCGAACCAGTGGTCGGCACCCATGAGCTGGAACCAGTTGTTTCAGATCGATGCATGTGGTTCACCATCGACAAGGAGAATTCCGACATCTTATGCGGAAGCTGCAGAAATGCGGCGACGATGGATGAGGTCGAGACATGCCAGTCGAGACCGACCCATTGCATTAATTGCTCCGCCAATACCCAGGACCATTACAAGCGTTCAGCTCCCACATTGGAGGCCAGGAAGTCCGTACTACTCCTTGCGGCCAGGTTGAAGGTTGCATTCGAGGATCTTGGTGTTGACATTGTTGACATCAATCAAGGATTTCAAACATGGCTCACATTTACTGCGTCTTCGTTGATTTCAAATGCATCGTTGGCGTATGGGGAGCACTTGATGAAATCTCTATCTCACATGGGAGGAGTCAGAATTTCGAAGAGGCAAGCTCTGGAAATTTTCCGGAACGGACGCGGCAAGCAATTCAGTATCTATCGCGAAAGAGTTTTCGATGATGTCGCGAAGAAGTGGCTCTTGATCTACAGAGTCACGAAGGATTGCGGAAATGTCGCATACAAAGACTTCTTCGAAAAGGTTGCCGTTCCCGAAGTGAAGGAGAGGAACGAGATCTTTGGATTCTCCCGTGCATCAGCCGAGAAAACTGGAGATATCATCGAGTTCTGGCTTGGTGTCTTGGATGTGGCAAATATGGCCAAAGGAGTTGTGGATGTTTTCAATGCCAGTGTCGATCCAGCAGAGTATCTCAACGGATTGGAAAAGGCATTGGCTCAATTCACATCGACCTCCAGAACCTCAAGCACCATCAATGACAAGAGACGGGGATCCTTCGACTGCACACTGCAGACCGCAGAAGCCGAAAGGGTCATGAGGATCATCCACGCAATCCCCGGATATGATTCGCTGGCCAACTTCTGCTGCCTCACGGAGTGGGAGAAGGATCAGGTTTTCTCTCATTATCGAAGGAAGAACAACATCACAGGGGATGATGCTAGCATGGGCGCTGATGCCGATGCCAAACCAGGTGACGAGTCGTCGGCTCACCCTGGGGAGGAGGAAGCTGATGAGCCAGCAAATGATCCCACCGATGTGGTCAGGGACTCAGAGATTTCCGGAAAACAACAACTTTTGGATGCGTTGGGAAAACTCTTTACCGTCTCTGAGGATGTCAATGTGTGCTTGTATTGTGGTAGCACCAAACATGGTCATCTTGAATGTGAACATGAGAAGAGGGATGAAGTCAGAAAGGTGCTAAAGGCCGTCCGAGCGTCGCTCGAGGCTGATAGTCCCACATCTGATGACGTCGATATGGAGCCTCCTGAGCACAAGAAGGACGGTTCAGGTGCTACTGAAGGGTCGGGGCAAACTGATGAACCTACAAAACCGAGGTTTAGTGAACACCAATGGTACGACAGCATCAGGACTATGTCCGAAGTCGGTGACCTCGATGAGTATGGTAGGTTCTGCATAGAAGGACGTGATGTTACAAAGCTGGGACCACAGAACGTTGTTGACCTCAACGAAGTGATCCGAGACGCTATTGTTAGAGGAGGAGGCGACACTTGGTCAGTGCCAGACTTCATGGCAAGCTACTCTGACAACAACATCAGGAAGCCCTTCTACAAGAGAGTCGAGGCGCCGCAAGATGGTTTCTTGAAAATCATCCCTACGACGGGGGCCCATTTCTTCAACTGCTCTT
Organism: Cladocopium goreaui; assembly: GCA_947184155.2. Taxonomy (NCBI): domain Eukaryota; class Dinophyceae; order Suessiales; family Symbiodiniaceae; genus Cladocopium; species Cladocopium goreaui. The sequence goes on along the minus strand of CAMXCT020006001.1, from coordinate 63,589 downwards.
ACTTTGGCGGTGTAGAATATGCGGCCAACTACCGCTTCGAGACTGGCAACCGGCTCAATACCTACGAGGACAAGGTGAGTACCTCACTAAACAGGATCCTGCGGCACAACGTGGGGAAGGTATCAGAGCAGCAGAGTCTGTCCTGTGATGACGCCGGCTGGGTGCCCATCGAGGAGGTGCTCAAATGTGAGTCCATCTGGAGGCACGAGCATGCACGCTGGCCACACGTATTCCTTGCCCCAAAAGGAAGAGCGAATGATCAGAACGCATGGAATGTCAGTGAGGCGAACTACCGCATGACATTGCTCTTCAAGATCATGTTCCACTGTGCCCGGTACGGACGTCGTGTGCGTGAACCAGTCTTGGCATTTGGGATCGACAAGGACATTAATCGCAACAGCCTGACGTGCATTGACAACAAAGTCGATGCGGACACGAACATCCCTGATGAAGGTCTACTGCTCTACCCTGTGGCGGTCCGTGCTCCTACGGGGCACAAAGAAGGATCTTCAAGGGACGACGTCTCATTGCTGTCCTCGTTGCTTTCACATCCAATCGCACCCAACACCATCATGTCATTACTGGTCTGCTTTCACATCACCAAGAAGACCAACCTCCGAAGCATTTGGAGGCAGGGATTAATTCCAGGAGGTCTTGGAGAAGGTCATCGGATGTTCACGTTCTTCAACCCGTATGTGCCGTGGGATCACAGATCATGGACCATCACGAAGAGCGTTGACACGCGAAGGGGGGACTACATTTGCTTGTTCATCCCGACCGAGACCTTGATGGTGGAATATGGCGGTCGACTGACTGACTCGGGACAGATCGTTTCACCAAAGATCATCCCGTTCTCGGCAATCAAAGGAGGATGGATTCAGGACCCCAAGGACCAAAACAATAAGACATGGCTCCGGTTGTTCGTCCCGTCGGGCGACGACCAGGTAGTCCGGTCTGGAACTATCAAATCAAGAACGGTAGCCACCAAGGAGTCCATCTTGAGAGTTGCAAGTCAGTGCATCGACGCCGAAGACCAACCGTATGACGAAACCGCCATGGATGCCATGAACATCGTCAACCAGTTCAAGAACAACCTCATCGAGCCTGGCGGACAAGAGCAATACCTGGCCCGCATCAAGCTGATTGACTACATAGTCGAACGCAAAAGGGTGCAAACTTCAGGTTGCCGCCATTGTCCTCACTGTCTCAACGAGACGCCGACAAAGCTAGCAGTGTGTCTAGTGTGCTGGACGGAACTTGAAAGTTGTGGAATCCGTCCATATCGGCTACAAGCTCCTGAAGACGATGAAGATGAGGCCACGAAGAAAGAGCTCGATGAAGAAGTTCGTCGACAAGAGGAATCGCTGTTCAAGGATACGGTCCATCAAGCACAAGAAAACGTATCCGAATCCAACGACTATGGTTTCAATCCTGACGAGGTCGACTACAACGAAGGCGACGATGAGGAAATGGATCAGGAGGAGGAAGCTCAACAGGAAGACGACGAAATCGTTGAAGAAGACGACGATGAAATGGACGTCGAACCTGAAGATGAACCTTCTTCCAAACTTCCAGCATGGACTAAGAATCTTGAGAGCGGCAGCAAGGGTATGCCAGAAGACGGACTTATCAACAATGATGTCTCCGAAGCCGCGGCTCACTTGTATGACAATGCCGTCATGTCAAAGGTCATCACAATGTTCAGGCTCTACTATAAACAGAGAGTCACTCTGACCCCAGAGGAGTACTATGAGATGATGACGGAAACCAAACGAGTCCGGCTGGACCTGGACGACTTCTGCCCTTACACAGGAGAAGACCAGGATGGCAACCTCAAGCGACCGACGGAGCTGGAGTTGGACGAACTCTTTCAGGAGAAAGGGAAGAGGAACTCATGGTCAGAAGGAGAGAAGTTGTATTCAGGACGACCGAGAAATATGATGATGCCTGTCATCAAGACTTTAGAGATCTATGAGAAGATGATGGAATTTCTGGTACGCGCCGGGTACACTCCAGAGTCATTAGGTTTCCTCATGCCAATGAACCGAATGCAGGCTGATGCCCAAGGGAAGCAGGAGATGCGAGTGACCATCAGCAATTTTCTCCGACGACTGCTCAAAGGGACCTTTCCAGAGCACGAGTCATACACCTTCTTTCGCTCCGGGAGCCACGGCTTCCCCAACTGCATTGAACTCCCAGCTTTCTCGGTATACCTGAGTCTGAGAGAAAAGGAACAGAGAGTGGAACTACTCTTTGCCGCCCAGCAATGTGGTATTCCTTTACCTCAAAACTTTGTCAGCAAGATGGCTTATGCTATTCAACTGGCTGAGGCAGAGGCGCAGAGGGGAAAGACCGAGATGAAAACGAAGATGGCTCCAACCCTTGGCGACGAAGTGGTGAGTGAAGTATTCAAAGCAGTTGGACATACTGCAGCTTCCAAGTTTGCCACCGCAGACGCGAAAGCCAAATCTTCAGCACAACCTTCACAGAAACCTGAAGGCACTGGTTCAGCATCATCCTCATCGGCTAGCGCACCAAAGGCTAAGGCTATGCCGAGATCCCATGAACCATCAAAGGCACCGTCTGCGAAGCCCTCATCGCCGAAAGCTGCTCCGAAACGCGCGGCAGGATGGGAGAAATCTCCAACAACACCTCAATGGAAGAAAGTCCGCCGTGAGCAGTAAACCCATTACCTCTGTCCGTCGAAATGGTCACTGGACTATAAGATGTTTATCGTCTTTATGAACAGATGATCAGGAAGAGACCAACTGAGTGGACTCTGAGCGAGGCATTAGACTAATTCGCTTAGGTTCAAGACTCTTGATATTCCCAATCTGCACGAAATTCTGCATTGTGCACGTGAATTCGTTAGTTAGCATTGTAAATCTTTGGTAGCGAGGCGATCCATTTCTCCCGACGGGTGAGTGGCATGCTTAGCCAACGTAGAAAAGTAGATGTTAGCTAGCAATAATTCGCGTTGTACAGCTTGATGAAGCGCCGATGCATCGACAGCCAAAGAGTAGGCGAACCCTGAACCATTATTCCCGTCGGGTATGTGGGGAAGGGGGAGCCGAATGGCACGTTTTATGTACATAGGCGTAATTCAAGTAGCAGAAACAATCTAATTCAAAGTTCCCTCTCTCGTGTCCGTGGTTCGAAGAATACCACGGGCATGGGGGGTGTCAAGGGGAACACAGCGGTAGCACATGCAACTGACAATGTTACTGCCATTATTGGCTCAAGCGCCTGCAAGAGGAAAACGGCCGCGCGCTGACTGCAATGCCTGGGTGAGGTTCGGTAACAACCAGCACATAAGGTACTACCATTCGACTACATCCGGAACAAGGATTCATTTGTTCACACCATCCATATCTACAGAAGCATCATGAAGGCTATTACATGATATTATACCATCCCAACGTTTCCCAACCTAGGTAGTTGTTATTGATGTTATTGGTATCTGGCCGAACGGGTCAAACTCACAGGCATACTGTGCCCGGGATGCCGAACGAGCCACGGTGGGCGACCCCAGTGTGACCACTTTGGGATGCCAATAGGCGATGGTTGAGGGTTAGATTCGGATAGATACCACTATCTGGATGGTTTAATCCCCAAGCAGTTGGGATTCTCATTGGCGTTTGCCCATACTGTTTTGAGCCATTTCTAGAACTTGGTAGCTGTAGCTGGCCAACTGCAGAAAGAACTCATATGGTCCTTATCTGTCCTTATCTGTCCTTATCTTACATTTAATTTGATGAAGAGAAGTGAGAGAGGGCATTCAGCATAGGCAAAGAAGTGGATTCCTTCTCTTTGATTCTCAGGAGATCTCACCAGCCTTTCACACGACATGCAGTCACATGCAGTCATCACATGCTATTGCGCCTTTGCCATTCGTATTATTACGAAAGCCAGCCGGGAAGCTGGCTAGTTGCTATTTGCGAACGAAGTGAGAATAGGGGGTCTGGGGGGGGTAGTTGCCAAACGGGTCAAACATCCGGAAAATAGGTGGTAATTCAGTCAGACGCTAGTATGGTTTTGCAGGGTAATGTACCAGGCGGCAAAACAGTGACGGTGGGTATCGATTCCCCCTAGGTCCGGTTTTCTGGGGGTTTCTGGGCTCAGTCAATGGACAGATAGATGGGCCAGCTAGTTAGAGGAGATTGGAGAGAGAAGGGCATTGGGTGAAAAGTATGTGCAAGAAGGGTTTCTGGGTGAAGAGTCTCTGGGTGAAAAGTCTGTGAAAGAAGAGTTTCTGGGTGAAGAGTCTCTGGGTTAAAAGTCTGTGCAAGAAGAGTTTCTGGGTGAAGAGTCTCTGGGTGAAAAGTATATTGGTGAAAAGTATGTGAAAGAAGAGTTTCTGGGTGAAAAGTACGTGCAAGAAGAATTTCTGGGTGAAGAGTCTCTGGGTGAAAAGTATATGGGTGAAAAGTATGTGCAAGAAGAGTTTCTGGGTGAAGAGTTTCTGGGTGAAAAGTATGTGCAAGAAGAGTTTCTGGGTGAAGAGTCTCTGGGTGAAAAGTATATGAGTGAAAAGTATGTGCAAGAAGAGTTTCTGGGTGAAGAGTCTATGCTGGGTTTATGAAACGTATATGAAATATACCGGATATGGGTGAAAAGTATATATGGTATGAAAAATATGTGCAAAAAGAGTTTCTGGGTGAAGAGTCTCTGGGTGAAAAGTATATGGGTGAAAAGTATGTGCAAGAAGAGTTTCTGGGTGAAGATCTAGGGTGCAAGTATATGGAGAACATATGTGCAAGAAGAGGTTTCTGGGTGAAGAGTCTATGGGTTGAAAAGTATATGGATGAAACATATGTGCAAGAAGAGTTTCTGGGTGAAGAGTCTATGGGTGAAAAGTATACGGATGAAACATATGTGCAAGAAGAGTTTCTGGGTGAAGAGTCTATGGGTGAAAAGTATATGGATGAAACGTATGTGCAAGAAGAGTTTCTTGGTGAAAAGTATATGGGTGAAAAGTATATGGATGAAACATATGTGCAAGAAGAGTTTCTGGGTGAAGAGTCTATGGGTGAAGAGCCTGTGCAAGAAGAGTTTCTGGGTGAAAAGTCTCTGGGTGAAAACTATGTACAAGACGAGTTTCTGGATGAAGAGTCTCTGGATGAAAAGTATCGGGTGAAAAGTATATGGGTGAAAAGTATGTGCAAGAAGAGTTTCTGGGTGAAGAGTCTATGGGTGAAAAGTATATGGATGAAACATATGTGCAAGAAGAGTTTCTGGGTGAAGAGTCTATGGGTGAAAAGTATATGGGTGAGAAGAATGTACAAGAAGAGTTTCTGGGTGAAGAGTCTCTGGGTGAAAAGTATATGGGTGAACAGTATGTGCAAGAAGAGTTTCTGGGTGAAGAGTCTCTGGATGAAAAGTATATGGGTGAAAAGTCTGTGCAAGAAGAGTTTCTGGGTGAAGAGTCTCTGGGTGAAAAGTATATGGGTGAAAAGTATGTGCAAGAAGAGTTTCTGGGTGAAGAGTCTCTGGGTGAAAAGTATATGGGTGAAACATATGTGCAAGAAGAGTTTCTGGGTGAAGAGTCTATGGGTGAAGAGCCTGTGCAAGAAGAGTTTCTGGGTGAAGAGTCTCTGGGTGAAAACTATGTACAAGAAGAGTTTCTGGATGAAGAGTCTCTGGATGAAAAGTATCGGGTGAAAAGTATATGGGTGAAAAGTATATGGGTGAAAAGTATGTGCAAGAAGAGTTTCTGGGTGAAGAGTCTATGGCTGAAAAGTATATGGATGAAACATATGTGCAAGAAGAGTTTCTGGGTGAAGAGTCTATGGGTGAAAAGTATATTGGTGAGAAGTATGTACAAGAAGAGTTTCTGGGTGAAGAGTCTCTGGGTGAAAAGTATATGGGTTAAATGTTTGTGCAAGAAGAGTTTCTGGGTGAAGAGTCTATGGGTGAAACGTATATTGGTGAAAAGTATGTGCAAGAAGAGTTTCTGGGTTAAGAGTCTCTTGGTGAAAAGTATATGAGTGAAAAGTATGTGCAAGAAGAGTTTCTGGGTGAAGAGTCTATGGGTGCAAAGTATATGGGTGAAAGGCATGTGCAAGAAGAGTCTCTGGGTGAAAAGTATATGGGTGAAAAGTATGTGCAAGAAGAGTCCGTGGTTGAAAAGTATATGGGTGAAAAGTATGTGCAAGAAGGGTTTCGGGGTGAAGAGTCTCTGGGTGAAGAGTATCTGGGTGAAATGCCTGTGCAAGAAGAGTTCCTGGGTGAAGAGTCTCTGGGTGAAAAGTATATGGGTGAAAAGTATGTGCAAGAAGAGTTTCTGGGTGAAGAGTCTGTGGGTGAACAATTTATGGGTGAAAAGTATGTGCAAGAAGAGTTTCTGGGTGAAGAGTCCCTGGGTGAAAAGTATATTGGTGAAGAGTATGTGCAAGAAGAGTTTCTGGGTGAAGAGTCTCAGGGTGAAAAGTATATGAGTGAAAAGTATGTGCAAGAAGAGTCTCTGGGTGAAATGAATATGGGTGAAAAGTCTGTGCAAGAAGAGTTTCTGGGTGAAGAGTCTCTGGGTGAAAAGTATATGGATGAAAAGTATGTGCAAGAAGAGTTTCTGGGTGAAGAGTCCTTGGGTGAAACGTATATGGGTGAAAAGTATGTGCAAGAAGAGTTTCTTGGTGACGAGTCTATGGGTGAGAAGTATGTGGGTGAAAAGCATTTGCAAAAAGAGTTTCTGGGTGAAGAGTCTCTGGGTGAAAAGTATATGGGTGAAAAGCGTGTGCAAGAAGAGTTTCTGTGTGAAGAGTCTCTGGGTGAAACGTATATTGGTGAAATGTATGTGCAAGAAGAGTTTCTGGGTGAAGAGTCCCTGGGTGAAAAGTATATGGTTGAAAAGTCTGTGCAAGAAGAGTTTCTGGGTGAAGAGCCTCTGGGTGAAAGGTATATGGGTGAAAAGTATGTGCAAGAAGAGTTTCTGGGTGAAGAGTCTATGGGTGAAAAGTATATGGGTGAAAAGTATGTGCAAGAAGAGTTTCTTGGTGAAGAGTCTATGGGTGAAAAGTATGTGGGTGAAAAGCATTTGCAAGAAGAGTTTCTGGGTGAAGAGTCTCTGGATGAAAAGTATATGGGTGAAAAGTCTGTGCAAGAAGAGTTTCTGGGTGAAGAGTCTCTGGGTGAAAAGTATATGGGTGAAAAGTATGTGCAAGAAGAGTCTCTGGGTGAAAAGTATATGGGTGAAAAGTATAGGGTGAACACATATGTGCAAGAGGTTTCTGGGTGAAAGAGTCTCTGGATGAAAAGTATATGGGTGAAAAGGTTCTGTGCAAGAAGGGAGGTTTTTCTGGTGAAGAGTCCTGGGTGAAAAGTATATGGGTTGGAAAAAGTATGTGCAAGAAGAGTTTCTGGGTTGAAGGAGTATTGGGTGAAAAGTATATGGGTGTGAAACATTAGTGCAAGCAGCGTTTTGGTGAAGAGTTATGGGTGAAGAAGCTGTGCAAGAAGAAGTTTCTCTGGGTGAAGAGTCTCTGGGTGAAAACTATGTACAAGACGAGTTTCTGGATGAAGAGTCTCTGGATGAAAAGTATCGGGTGAAAAGTATATGGGTGAAAAGTATGTGCAAGAAGAGTTTCTGGGTGAAGAGTCTATGGGTGAAAAGTATATGGGTGAAAAGTATGTGCAAGAAGAGTTTCTGGGTGAAGAGTCTCTGGCTGAAAAGTATATGAATGAAAAGTATGTGCAAGAAGAGTTTCTGGGTGGGTGAAAAGTATGTGCAAGAAAAGTATGTGCAAGAAGAGTTTCTTGGTGAAGAGTCTGTGGGTGAAAAGTATATGGGTGAAAAGTATGTGCAAGAAGAGTTTCTGGGTGAAGAGTCCTTGGGTGAAACGTATATGGGTGAAAGTATGTGCAAGAAGAGTTTCTTGGTGAAGAGTCTATGGGTGAAAAGTATGTGGGTGAAAAGCATTTGCAAGAAGAGTTTCTGGGTGAAGAGTCTCTGGGTGAAAAGTATATGGGTGAAAAGCATGTGCAAGAAGAGTTTCTGTGTGAAGAGTCTCTGGGTGAAACGTATATTGGTGAAATGTATGTGCAAGAAGAGTTTCTGGGTGAAGAGTCTCTGGGTGAAAAGTATATGGTTGAAAAGTCTGTGCAAGAAGAGCTTCTGGGTGAAGAGTCTATGGGTGAAAAGTATATTGGTGAAAAGTATGTGCAAGAAGAGTTTCTGGATGAAGAGTCTCTGGATAAAAAGTATCTGGGTGAAAAGTATATGGGTGAAAAGTATGTGCAAGAAGAGTTTCTGGGTGAAGAGTCTCTGGGTGAAAAGTATATGGTTGAAAAGTATGTGCAAGAAGAGTCCCTGGGTGAAAAGTATATGGGTGAAAAGTCTGTGCAAGAATGTTTTCTGGGTGAAGAGTCTGTGGGTGAAAAGTATATGGGTGAAAAGTATGTGCAAGGAAGAGTCTCTGGGTGAAAAGTATATGGGTGAAAAGTATGTGCAAGAAGAGTTTCTGGGTGAAGAGTCTCTTGGTGAAAAGTATATGAGTGAAAAGTATGTGCAAGAAGAGTTTCTGGGTGAAGAGTCTATGGGTGCAAAGTATATGGGTGAAAAGCATGTGCAAGAAGAGTTTCTGGGTGAAAAGTATGTGCAAGAAGAGTTTCTGGGTGAAGAGTCTCTGGGTGAAAAGTATATGGGTGAACAGTATGTGCAAGAAGAGTTTCTGGGTGAAGAGTCTCTGGGTGAAAAGTAAATGGGTGAGAAGTATGTGCGAGAAGAGTTTCTGGGTGAAGAGTCTCTGGGTGAAAAGTATATGGGTGAAAAGTATGTGCAAGAAGAGTTTCTGGGTAAAAAGTATATGGGTGAAAAGTATGTGCAAGAATGGTTTCTGGGTGAAGAGTCTGTGGGTGAAAAGTGTATGGGTGAAAAGTATGTGTAATAAGAGTTTTTGGGTGAAGAGTCTCTGGGTGAAAAGTATATGGGTTAAAAGTATGTGCAAGAAGAGTTTCTGGGTGAAGAGTCTCTGGGTAAAAAGTATATGGGTGAAAAGTATGTGCAAGAAGAGTCTCTGGGTGAAAAGTATATTGGTGAAAAGTATGTGCAAGAAGGGTTTCTGGGTGAAGAGTCTCTGGGTGAAAAGTATATGGGTGAAAAATATGTGCAAGAAGAGTTTCTGGGTGAAGAGTCTCTGGGTGAAAAGTATATGGGTGAAAAGCATGTGCGAGAAGAGTTTCTGGGTGAAAAGTCTGTGCAATAAGAGTTTCTGGGCGAAGAGTCTCTGGGTGAAAAGTATATGGGTGAAAAGTATGTGCAAGAAGGGTTTTTGGGTGAAGAGTCTCTGGGTGAAAAATATTGGGGAACATAGGGATAGATGGGATGCTGGCTTTCGTTCCCCCCTTCTCAGGTATAAAGTTATACCCAAGTTATCTCTGGCGCAGTGTTTTGATAACATCTTCAGTGCGCAGGTCACCCAGTCACCGACGGATCTCCAGGTCAGCCTTGAGCTTCACCTTTGGTTTCTTCTCCATCATGTCTTACGCCGGTGCAGCTCGGCCACACCATGGCTCCATTGGTGCCGAAATTCTGTGAATTGGGAGTCGGTAGTGAGGGATCAGTAGTGCATGTGGATGCATTGATGACCTGGATGACACCGCCCTACGGGTGCAACTGCAATGGCAGCTTCACAGCAAGTATGCGTGTATGGCTCGATGCAGCCGTAATATGGCTTTGAGACTGACCACACCGAGAAGTAGATGTTTGAGTTGCAAGCTTTTCACATGCCACCATTGCAAACAGCTTTTTCCACCTCTGGTATTTCACACCGCATCTAGGTCATCAAGCCGCTCTATGCCGAGATAGTCCCGCCTCACATGATTGCGCAGGCGTGAATCCATCACAACAGCATTGCGCCAGCATGGCACCAGTGACAGAGGATGTCACCCACCTGAATAAGACTGGGAAATTGGACTTGCGACAGTGCAATCTCAGTAAGCTCAGCTCCGGCTCCTGACGACTCGCCTGAACGAAACTTCCACTGCAGGTCATCGCTCTGGGTGCCGCTGTGGATGGTGCTTTCGCCTCCATCGTTAAGCACTGAGAGCTCTGAGAGATGGGCAAAGTCGTGAAGAACATGGGAAAACAACAAAACAGCAAAGTCTGCAAAGTCCGCAAAGTAGAGCGGAGGGCCAACAGGTGAACACCACAGCCACCTGACCATCACCTGACCCTGACCAGCTGACCCAGGCCAGTACACCTGTTGTTGGCTATATCACTCAGCACGTCTTTCACTACCAGAGGTGGACATGCGAAATGACTCTGTTGTTGTTGTTGTCGTTGTCGTTGTTGTCGTTGTTGTCGTCGTCGTCGATGATGATGATGATGACGACGACGACGACGGCGACGATGACGATGACGATGACGATGACGACGATGATGGTGATGATGATGATGATGATGATGATGATGGTGTTGTCGATGATGATGTTGATGATGATGATGATGTTGGTGATGATGATTTTGATGATGATGATGATGGTGATGATGATGATGATGATGCTGATGATGATGATGATGATGCAGATTCAAGTGAACATGAGTTGAACGGACAGGATGTTTGTGCCTTCCTTACCTCACTGACTTTTTATGCTTTAGAGAAGATGGATAATTGGGCCTGTTGGAAAGTTCGACACCATTATTTGTGGAGTGTTTCCAATAGGCGAATTTGCAGCATTCTGCCCATGTCTCATGTGTTTGGTGTCTGGCGTCAGTACGTCCCAATCCATCAAGAACATGCCGACTGAGCTGCGTGCAACCAATGCTCAAGTGCCCCGGCTGAACAGATTTCATTTTTTTGCGGGCTCACCTTTCAGAACTCAGTACATGCTAAGACTTGCAAGACCAGCTTCAAGTGATCTCAAGTGATCTCAAGTGATCTCAAGTGTTTCACGATGCTTCACGATGTTTCACAATGTTTACTTGAGAATCCAGCTTGAGAGCCAGCTGGATGTCACAAAGGCTCTTGGACGTGCTATTGCCTGGGTGACAGTCTGCCACCGCCTCAGTGTTTGTGCGTGCGGCGCACACGCCAACAGAGGAATTCAAGCACCTGTCCACACAGTCATCTGGATTGACAAAAATCAAGTGGAAATCAGGAGACCATCACTCGGTGCCAAGTTTCAACGCCTATACGGTGCCTTTCTCAGCTCCAGCAATACCCAGGTAGCTCCGCGATCGCTTTGATCACTTTCAGTGCCTGGGCGACAAATCTGAGGGTCAAGAGGGGATACACCTATCAGGTATCGACGGTATGGAGGTGTGATGAGGCTTGATGAGGTGTGATGAGGTGTGATGAGGTGTGATGAGGTGTGAAGGGTGTTTGTGTACATTTAGATACATTCATTAAGTAGGCAAATATTGTTGGCTCTGGGGGCAAATTTGCGTGCGCTGAAGCTCGACAGATCTCGACAGTCTAGATTCGTTCATGCAGAGGCTTCCTGCATTTGACTTACAACCAGGTGGGCGAAGCCGTGTGTTCCTGCAAATCCCGGCAAATCCCAGTCCCAAACTTCAACAGTACCCATTCATGAGAGCCGAAGCGAGCATCCTCTCCCAAGTGATTCATTCAATGTGCAGCATTCCGGTGGGCTGAGATGCTGTGAAGTTGCGAACTCCCCGCAGCCAGGATGCGAAAGCGGCAAAACGCAAAGAGGCGGATGCTTTGCCGGCTGTGGAGGACGCTGCTGGAGAAAGTGCCAATTTCTGAAGGGGTTTGCCGAAGAAAAAGTGCCAAAACATATCAACTCCTTGGCTGAACAACTGGGCTGAGCCCTCAAAGTTTGAAGTGAAGATCAGCGCGGATTTTCAAATTCCCAGCCTGATCGTGCAACGTAGTTGCAACGTAGCTGCAAGGATGGAGACTCCTCAGGTGCTGATGAAGAGGCGCAGTGGATGAAACTGGAAGTTCCGTTTTCACAGTTCCACAGCTTTATGCGGCTATGCTGTTTGGGTATCTCTTCCCATCCCCTCCCAGTCAGTGCATGTTTTTTGTGCAAGTCAGGATCCATCCTGCAGAAGACTTCACCTCTCCACACCTCCCCACTCTCCACAGCCTCCAGGGCGGCAAAGGGTCTCGCAGTTCCACTAAGAGCGTGTCCTTTGCGCCTGGAACCGGCAGTGCCTCGGATCGGGTAATGCCAAAAGGCTCCAGGGATGTCCAGAGATGTCCTCGGTATGCCATGTATGCTTTGGATTTCGTGGTCCAATCATTGTTTCAGATCCAGTTGGTTGTTCATCTCACTGGGCTCGCGCATCGTTTAAGCACGGTTTTGGCTCAGCTGACACCCTTGTTGAGTTTCACAGGCTTTGATCTATATCCCTTTTGCAGATGCCCGGATTCTATCATACTCCTTCTTATTCAATCTCTATACAAACATGTCCTAATAGCCCCAAATATTTCCTAACATAACAAGCCCAAGTGGTATCCCCAACAGCAAAAGTGATAGGAAAGTGTGACAGCAGCCGGCGGCCGACCCGCCTTAACCACCCCTGAACCCACAGCCGAACCTCCCGAAACCAGAGACCCCCCAAGGAACGCTGTTGGGAAATATCTCTAAATATATGTATGAAAATTGTATAACAATTTCATACAATTTCAATAATATACAAGATATCAATACATAATAATATATAATTCTAATACATTCAATATCTTCATTGGCACATTTTCCAATGTGTTGGTCCTGTGTTGGTTCACCATCCCCTTAGACCTTAGACATCGACCATGGCATGCGCCATGCGTGTTCCTTGAGGTGGACGGGGCTGACGCCGCACCGGGGCGGCATGGACCGCCTCTGGGGCTGAGTCGATGGAGCCATTTGATGTTCTGCGAAGTCACTGACTCAGACTTAGTCACTTCATGTCGCTTCATTAATCATGGTCATCATTAATTGTCATTCATCTTGGATTTTTTGAAGTCACTTAAGTCATCTTCATTTATGTTTCATCTTAATTTCATTTTAACTTATCTGAATTCACATGGCACAGGCTTATTGAAGAAATAAACCTCGAGTTTGATTATGTTTGATTTTTGAGCTGACGCTCATCGTCGGCTCCGCCGGACCACTCGGCCCTCCATTTCATCGCAGTGTGGGCGTGAAAGTTACTGAATGAGGACCTACTTCAGAAATATATTCCTTAGGTTTTTTGGAACATATTTGTTGGAATAGAATTTTTTGGGGAGCAAGTGAGTTCCCGAAAGCTCTGCGAAGGGTTTTCCTAAAGAACTGCTGCCAATTTCAACTTGTTACTTCGTGTAAAGGCGCCTCTGTGCAAAGACTTCTCTGTGTAAAAGCTTTTGTGTGTAAAAGTTTCCGTGTGTAAAAGATTCTCTGTGTAAAGACTTCTTTGTAAAAGCTTCTCTGTGTGAAAGCACATCTGTGTAAAGATTTCTCTGTGTGTAAAAGCTTCCGTGTGTAAAAACTCTCTGTGTAAAGGCTTCTCTGTGTAAAAGTTTCTGTGTGTAAACGCGTCTGTGAGTTAAAGCTCTCTGTGTAAAGACTTCTTTGTGTAACAGCTTTTGTGTGTAAAAGCTCCAAGACGTTTGTGTGAAAAAGCTCCTCAGAAGAAAGACTTCTCTGTGTAAAACCTTCTGTGTGTTTGATAAAAAGACTACTCTGTTGGGTAAGGCTCTCTGTGTAAAAGCTTCTGTGTGCAAACGCGTCTGTGTGTAAAAAGCCCTCTGTGTGAAGGCTTCTCTGTGTAAAAGCTTCTGTGAGTAAAAGCTCCTGGACGTTTGTCTGCAAAAGCACCTTAGAGTAAAGACTTCTCTGTGTAAAACTTTCTGTATGTAAAAAGCTCCTCTGTGTAAAGACTTCTCTGTGTAAAAGCCCCTGTGTGTGTGGGTAAAAGCTTCTGTGCGTCTCCTCCCTCCAGCTTTCTTTCGGGTCACGCTGTCGTCCAGTTTCAATCGGCAACGTTGTTTCTTCTGGAAGAATGCAAAATAATGCGAAGAACATGTGAAAGCATCGCGCGTTGAAAAATTGAACATAAACAGCGCACAAAGTGCTGTAATTTACAGCATTTTGCGCTGTCAGCTGGCAAGAACCCGCGTAAATACCACAGTTTTAGTCCCCGCATGTGGCTAAAACACTGTTATTTACAGGGTTTCGTTCACGTCACGATCTTCGATTTTTTGGGAAACGCGTAAATACCAGCGTTTTTTTTTGCATTCATCAAGGCAAAGAATTGGTTCAAAAAGTGCAAAAAATGTTGTAATTTACAGGGGTTTGGCGCCGTCACGGGCAAAAAAACTGTGTAAATACTAGCGTTTCAGCGTCCAAAAGTGGCCAAAACACCGCTATTTATAGCGTTTCGTGCCTTCCACGTTTTCTTGAAATTGCAAAAACCGTGTAAATACCAGCATTTTTTGCGATCAACACGCCAAAAATGCTGTAATTTACAGTGTTTTTTTGCTTGGCTTGCAAAAACACTGGTATTTGCAGTGTTTTGTGCATCTCTGTTTGAAAACGTATTGGTATTTACAGCATTTTCTGCGTTTTTGCATGGCTCCCGCAAAAGACGTTAAAACGCAAAAATGCTGTAATTTACAGCATTTTGTGACTTTCGAAAAGTTGAAAATTGTCCGAAAAATGTGTCAAAACGGCACTTTTTTCCGATTTTAGGTACCCTCCAAACGGGGGGTGGTGGGAGAATGCTCTTGGAGACGCTGATGAGCGACCCGGATTCCGGCCAAAAAGCTTCCCCCCACCCTCCTGAAGGATTTTTGGTGTTTTTTGGGGCCCGGCGTCGGAGGGTCGGCGGTTTGGGGCGCGCCTCACCATAGAGCTCTAGTCGTGTGGGACGCTCGTAGGGCAAGCCACTCGTGTGGAGCCGGCGGAGCCGAATTGCCATATTTGCACCAGATCAGGCCCATCTCTCACACTCCGGGGCCATCCGATGTTTGGACGTCCACCATGTTCAGCTTCGACAGCCGTGGAGATTCACGGCTTGTCGATGTTTTCAGTTCCGTATCACTTCGACCCGGGATTAGACTCTTGCGGCATTCTGCTCGGAAAAAGAAAGCAAATGCGTGTATTTGTGTGTATCCGTGCTTGAGCGCCACATACCAAATCAAGATCCATGAAATCCATGAAATTCATTCTCCCACGCACCATCCCGTGCTCACTTTGAATTCATCCAACTAGCCAGCATGTTCTTTCTTGGGATCAGGGATTCAACTGCCGGCGCCCCCTTTCTCACTGGAAATATCCTTTCTGACAGTTTTCTGCTGTCAGGGGACCTTTCAATCCACGCTGATGCGACGTTTCAGTGGCATGGCTGGTGCCCCAGGAGGGGGCATCTGCAGTCAGGGCTCAGTAGGGTGCCGGCGAGCACCTGCACTCTCTTGCAAGAGTTTGGACCTTGCAACAGCTGTTACCAATTTATGATAATATTGCAACGAGATTGGTGTATCTACTCGATCATAAGATGCGACCGACAGAAACAAAGGAGGCCTCGCCGGAACAAGCCCTTGGAGCAAAGGAACCGACAGTGGGGCAACAGGGCAACAAACACAGGACAGGGAAAGAACCGATAGAGTTGCGTATTTCTGTGTGTTTCCAATGAACCAATCGCTTGCCATCCAAAAGATTGGAAGACGTTGCTTGTGGGGAAGTTGAGTTGAACAATAATCTATCAGTAGTACCGCACAAGCCGGTGGCGGAAGTTTCAAAGATAGGAAACTATAGGAGAGGTGAATTGTTGTGATGCATGGATGGCAGAGCGAACTGATGGGCCGAAAGGTAAGGTGGTTGGAGTTGTGCTTTTTGGAGTGGTTGCAGTGGTCACCTCACCCACAACTGCTGGATGTGGTGTGGTGTACTGTAGTGTAGCTGTAGCTGTAGCTGTAGTTGTAGTTTAGTGATAGTTTAGTGATAGTTGAAGTTGCAGTTGTAGCTGTAGTTGTAATTGTAATTGTAGTTGCAAGTGTAGGGGCAGGTGTTGTAGTAGTAGTAGTAGTAGTAGTAGTCGTCGTCGTCGTCGTAGTGGGAGTGGGAGTGGTAGTGACTAGTGAGTAGTGAGTAGTGAGTAGTGAGTAGTGAGTAGTGGTAGTGGTAGTGGTAGTGGTAGTGGTAGTGGTAGTGGTAGTCGTCGTCGTAGTAGTAGAAGTAGAAGTAGAAGTAGAAGTAGTAGAAGTAGTAGTAGTAGTAGTAGTAGTCGTGGTAGTAGTGTTAGTAGTAGTAGTAGTAGTAGTAGCAGTAGTAGTAGTAGTAGCAGCAGCAGCAGTAGTAGTAGTAGAAGAAGTAGTAGTAGTAGTAGTAGTAGTAGTAGTGGGAGTGGTAGTGGGAGTGGTAGTGGTAGTGGTAGTGATAGTAGTGATAGTGATAGTAGTAGGTGTAGTACTTGTTGGTAGTAGTAGTAGTAGTAGCAGCAGCAGGAGTAGTAGTAGTAGTAGTAGTAGTAGTAGTAGTACTAGTAGCAGCAGCAGCAGCAGCAGGACTAGTAGTAGTAGTAGTAGAAGAAGTAGTAGTAGTAGTAGCAGTAGCAGTAGCAGTAGCAGTTAGCAGTAGCAGTTAGCAGTAGCAGTAGTAGCAGTAATAGCAGTAGTAGCAGTAGTAGTAGTAGTAGTAATAGTAGTAGCAGGAGTAGTAGTAGGAGTAGTAGTAGTAGTAGCAGTAGTAGTAGTAGTAGTAATAGAAGTAGTAGTAATAGAAGTAGTAGTAATAGAAGTAGTAGTAGTAATAGTAGTAGTAGTAGTAGTAGCAGTAGCAGTAGTAGTAGCAGTAGCAGTAGTAGTAGTAGCAGCAGCAGCAGCAGTAGTAGTAGTTGTTGTTGTCCCAGGATCAGCAGGGCAACAGCCCCATTTTGCAAGCCTTGCAGACAGATCCCTCAAATCCAGCATCAGCGGCTTCCTGTCGGCACACCTGGTGATCTTGGCGAATATATGATGGCCCAGCGCACCGCTGCAGCTGCTGAAATTCCTGATGATGACAGCATGTAATTTCTAAATGTATTTCCCTAGGTACCTAGGTCCATCGGCTCACTTGCGCCTCACTGGCATTTTGATCTTCTTGATCCGTGTCCAGCCGTGCATCTTCCAAAAAAGCACCGCGGCAGCGGGGCGTGTGTATGAACCATCTGAAGAGATGTAAAACTTCTAACCTGCTTTTTCGCTTCTAGGTATCTAATGTTGTTAATTCAACTGTGCAGGGGAGTGTGGCATGATTGTGGGACCGCACTCAAAGAAGCTACCACAATCATGGGATACTGGGTCTGATCAACCCAGCGTACCTGCAAATTCAACCTCAGTTTTTGCAGCTTCCAGATTTCTTCTTCATGGCAACTGGCTAAGCCTAGAACCGGCATGTCGATCATTTGAATTTTCAATTTCCCCAACTGTCATTTTGGCAACAACACTGGCCATGGCGATGATAACTTCTTGATTTTTTGTCGGGTCTCTTGTTTTTGCACGTAAGATGCATTCCACGCCAAATTCGTAATGACAGTTCTGAGCAAAAAAATGGGGCCCGGGACTTACATATTAGACTATCTTTGTTTCGCAATCAGTAGCTAGGAAACACTATCACAGGTTCAGCTTCCACCCCTGGGCACAGGTCTGTCAGGATGTCTGTTCTTTGGCTCCAAAGGCAAAAAAAAGATTTGAGGACAGTTTGCCGCACATACGGTATGGCATAGGTAAAGTATGATAAAGTAATTATGCCCGTGTCCAAGGACATTTTAGTAACTCCTCCCAGAAAGGGGAGATTTTGCAACGCTTAAAAAGAACAACTTGCCATGGCCGCATCAGATGTGGGCAGCTGGCTGGAGGTTGATCCACAAACGGACACTGGAAGTTGTTGCTCCCGGCTGAAGATTTTTGGCGTCGCAAAGGCTCTCGCATGGTGGAGAGATACAACGGACCCGGTGGTTCTCAATAGTCCCTGGCTACGACGGGGAACCGGACGGTTTTTCCGGGCTCTTTGTACTCTTGTTCAGATTGGCGCCTGGCTATTCATGCTGCTTCCCGAGCCAGCCAAGATGTGGGCCTATGCTTTTCCAAAATTATCACATAGCAGTATGAACAGGGGCAGGGACATCCCTCTTTTTGCGCTGATGGCTGTTTGTCTAACACTCAGTTCAGGGACTTCCCTTTGGACAAGCCGTGAAAGCTTCAGAGGTAGCATGCTCTTTGGGATTGGCAGCGCAATCAGTGTCCAGCTGCTCTCAGTACGATGGCACTCCCACTACTTCGCACACGAGTTCTCTTTCAGTTTCGTTATTGCAGTGATGTGCCACTGCAATGTTCATCCTGTGGTGTTGTTCCTGGTGGTTTTTTACCATTTCCTTCGCATATCAGGGGACAATCTAATCCAGGGTGCCCTCGTTACCTGTTTGAGTATCATGACTTTCGAGTGCACGATGTTGGTGGCTCTAACTTGGGATTTCACATTACGTGTCAAGGCTGGGATTGGGCAAAAATCAAAGGGTTGATATTTGAATTGAACACGATGGAATCATGTTCAATGGTCAACTGACCTGTGTTTTTGGCAAGTTTGAATCCTAGGGTTAACGAAATGCACCCGTGATTCGAGGCGGTTTGTTCAGGCGTTCTCTTCGGTGAGAATGATGAGGTGCTTGAAAGCCCGGTAGCCGGGCGCTCCGCACGCAGAGTCTGTTGGGTTTCTGGTGTCAATCAATGGATTTTGTGGGCCGCAACCATGATCCACAACAGTGTTGAATCCACCCGAGACTGGCAAGACGCAGTTTTTCTTCGGAACCGCATTCCTATCTGCAGCGTTGCAGTGCCTTTTCTGGCTGTCGGATTGGTAGTATTGGCTTTGTGTAGCAAGCGTAGAATCTCTCGGTGCCGAGGCACCTCCTGTACAAGCTCTGCTTGGCATGAGGATTTTGCAATGGCCTTTTTCTGTTGCGCGCCTGCAGTGCTTCTGATGGTGAACTTTCGATTAGCTCGCATTGAATACATGCACATGGAAGCAAAACTCCCCTCTTGGTTCGATTTCCAGGATGAAACAGCCCGCCGGAGCCTCCTTCTTTATACCACTGGCCTTCAAACACTGATACAAGCCGGATGCTACCCGATGATTTGTGCTGCAGCAGCCGCAAGCCTAACAGCTGCTAGTTTCTCGGTGCTGCCATTGGGCGAGATGGACTTTTCGCCCGTTGTCATTCAGAGCGCGCTGGCTTGGTTGCTGGTAGTGAGCCACCTGATCGACTTCTTCGCTCGCATGCGTGCCATAGAGAGAGGAATGCAGCAGAGCCATCAGAATGCTGCTTCTGCACAGAGGCTTCTCGGATTCTTTCGATGCAGTTTGGGCAAAAATTCTGGATTCTATGAACCCGAACATATGCTTGGTCCCAAATCTTGGTCCCTAATCTTGGTACATGTCTCAGACTCGTATTGGATCTTTCCACTATGTTTTGTTATCTAGAATCTAGAACTTATTCCGCCACAACTTGCATGATGAAATTTTGATATTTAATTGAAAGCGCTTCAACTTCGGGACGTTTGCAAGGCTTCTAGCCTGCGAGAGGGATGGAGTGGAACTACCGGCTATCAACCAGGAGGCACGGCCCAGGGCCCCTTCAATTTGTTCAGCGCCAAAGGCACAGAGAAAACTCACCAACGCTGACTGATGAAAAGATATGAAAGAAACCATCCAAGAGAACGATTCTCGAA
>CAMXCT020006001.1:13952-33952 GCA_947184155.2 Cladocopium goreaui | reverse complement strand
TCTCTCGAACCATCTTGAAGATTGATGGGAACATGTCCTGGGGGGACGGCACTGGTGGAGGCACGAGATTGGATTGAGCCTGATCTGTGTGGAGGTTGACGTGAACGGTCGGAGGAGAATGCAGTGAGTGGTTTGGTGGAAGACTTGTAGGAAGAGTCATAGTGACTGTGGTGTTTGGAGGAGGCTTTGGGATAGTCAATCCAACCCGATGGATGGGTACGATACTGAGGTTTTGGATAGTCCTTCCATTGGTGCCAGGATTTCCACTTGTTTGTGGATGGCTGGTCAAATGGTTGGTAGTCATACTGGTAGTACTCCTTGTGGGATGATGGATCTTGATGGTAGCGTTGATGTTCCCACGATGCAGGGTGAAGTGTCGCTGGTTCATGGCTGGGTTCATCACGTCCTAGATCATCATTGTCTGGTAGTACTTCTCGTCGACGTGGAGAGGCTGAACGCAAGGTGAGAGATGTCGCTCTGCTTGGACGTCTGGATGGATCCCTGGAAATCGAATGTCGTCTCCTGTGTGACGAACGTGGTCGAGAGGAGCGATGTGTTCGTCTGGGTGATGTGGCTCGACGAGGACTGCGTGGGACAGAGATTGGACGTTTGTCCGGTGCCCCACGGTGCCGGTGGGAGCGAGAGCGAGAGCGACGGTGAGTATGTTGTGGTGGTGGTGGAACTTCATCTGGTGGAGGAGGATGACTTGGAATAGGTGGAGAGACTTGAATTGGTGGTTGAGCGGGAGCAGAAGGTTGGCTCATGTTGCGCTCTTGGTTCTTGTCCACAAACGCTTGCATGCTGGATTCAACCATGTTCTTCATCTGTTGCATCATCTCTTCTGCATTGAAGGATACACTGGGTCCCGGTGGTGTGGATTGAGGTGCCACCGGTGTTGGTGGTTCAGGCACTGTCGTTGTGGACTGAGCTGGATGTGGATTGAACGTGGATTGGTGGAATGGAAGAAGTTGTTGGAGGTGCTGGATATGAGATTGAGCCTGTGACGCAAGTTGTTGATTCAGGATGGTATTTTGCTCTCTGAGAGCCGCCAGTTGTGCCTGAGTCTGAGCTTGAGACTGAGCCTGTGACTGTTGGTTCATAAGATCACCGCCACAAAATTGACTTTGAAGTCCCATCGTTTGCGGGTTCCAGAAGGTCCACATGTTGTCGGGAACGGCAGGATACCGTCCAGGAAACATGGCAGCACGGCCAGGTTTGTAAATTGCAAAATTAGTTCACAAAGAAAAGATGCATCCACAATGAACGTGCAGAGATCCCCTCATTAGGCTCAACGCCTGCGTTCACGTCAACCCTATCGACGGCTATCAGTGTTCAAATGAATTACGTGCACAGTTGAACCTCACCGAGAAACCAAAAAAGGAAGTAACCACACCTGTAAAGCATGTCCTCTTGCCTGAAGTTCCATGACAAAATTGCTGCGGGCAGTCTCTTGAAGCAACAGGAAGGTTGTTGTCGCGGCTTCCAGCTATGTGAAGCATGGTGGAGAAGGAAAAGGTGATGCCCAGTACTGCGGCAAGCAGTTTCAACAATCACTCGACCGACGTGTGAAACAATGAAAAAAGGCCAGCAGTTCACTCTACTTAGACGAATTCCTAATTCAAAAGTGTAAATTCAGACATCGTTTTACCGTCAATTTTTAGCCTAGAAAGGCTTTCCCCGAAGGGCTCATACCACCTTGTCGGACAACGGTATGAGTGACACACTTGCTCAGAAACATCTTATCGAATTACTGATGTGGAATGCATCGTACGTGCAAAAACACTTCAGTTAAACCTGACAGGAGATAGTGAATGACTAGGCGTGAGAAACAGTGAAGAAGAATTCTTTCTACGTCCTTGCTAGATGCAACTGTTCCATCTGACGATGTCAGCAGTAAATCAGATTGCGAAAACCGTGCAAACAGGAAAGTAAACAGATTGTTGGAAACCGGCTTGGTGGTTCTTGGGTTAGCCACGTCCCATAGCGAAGAAATGAAGCAGGTACGTGGAGCTGATCAGACTCCATATCCTAGTCAACTGCATGGAGCTTCGTTGGCGACAGCCATGCAGCGACCCTGTCGCCCCCTGCATGAAAATTGAAAAAGTAAAATCATAAAGAGTCAAAACAAAGAAGTAGTGCAGCGAAAACCGGATAGAAGTTTTACATCTATTCAGATGGTCCACGCACACACACAACACAACACAACACAACACAACACAACACCACACCACACCACACCACACCACACCACACCACACCACACCACACCACACCACACAACACCACACCACACCACACACACACCACACACACACCACACACACACACCACACACACACCACACACACACACAAGCCCCTTTGCGGCCGCGAGAGCCGCCCGCAAGTGTTCCCAATAGGTGGAACTAGGGTTGCCCCACGCGTTCAGTGTCCGTTTTGCTTTGCCATTTGCGCTGCGGTCTTTCTTCCGAGTTTTTATTTCTGGCAGACCACATCTTTCTTGGCATTGAGAACCTGGACAGTGGAGGAACAAATTGTTTCATTTTGGATAGTGATCGGATCCGGAGTTTTTCACTGGGCAAGCTTGGCACATCAATTCAGGAGGTGCGCCGTTGACAAGCGATTGACCAGCTCTCTCTTTTTATTTGTGATTGTGCAACAGATCTACATCAGAGCTCATCGTTGACATTTTTTATTTCACAAGGATTCTTTGAGGTTGACCCAACACTGTGGGGTGGCTCCCAACATCAGCTGTCTGGCCGGGATCAACCTCAATTGAACAACACTTGGACGTTGGACAGGAAGGACATTCCTTATACAGTACTTGCAATTTGACACGATCTTGAACAAGCAATTTTCTGGATTTGCCACAAACGACGGTGCTTGAGCCACTTGGCACTGACCTACAGGCTATACACCAGATTTGTACTCCAATTGGACACAGCTTGCTTTTCCTGATAGATCCTCCTGCAACGATCAACCTTGGCTAGCGTGCTGCCTTCACTGACAGAAACCTGCAACATTTTGATCTGGTGGCATAGAACCACCGTGGTGAGGACAAGGCGTATTTTTCAAGCAGTGGTGGAACTTGCATTCGAGGCGTATACAGTGTTCTAAAAACTGCCTGATTGAAACCCCATCATCATCAAATATTCTATAAGCATCAGATCATTGCGATAAGCCAGCCTTCAAACTAGACCAAAACTGCAAGCCTCCTGAGGGCATTGCGCAACTAAGGTTTCTCCCTAAACCTGTCCATACCCCTTAATAGCCTGACACATCTAAGTCCCAATTGCTCATAATCTGATCCCTTCTAAGTGAACAATAAACCCTAAACCCCTAACCACACATAGTGTGGCCACCAAGCACTGACCAAAAGCTTGCCGCAATTCCGGTCCCAAGTCCGGACGTGTAGTGTGAGAAACCATTCCAATATGATGACACCAACACTACACGGGGGTGAGGGTTATGGATTTCAGCCGTGGGAATCCATGGAAGCCGCCTTTAATTCTGACCACCTGACCAACCTACTAGAGGCGAAAGTGCACGGCCCACCGCCACCTATGGGCTACGGCCTGTTGAAAGACCTAACCAATATGAAGCAGATGACCCATGTACAGAAACGCAGCTTTAAACGTGCTTATGCACGAGCCCTACGAGATGGTGTTGCATGGTACCGTGGACAGCGCCTGACTCCCGGTGATTTTCCATCCAACATGCCTTGCCCAGTGAAATCGAGCCCCAGCAGACCAGCTGGTGTACCATCTAAAGCTCCCACCAATCGGGCCCTTCATCACCGACTCAATATTGTTCAGTTTAATGTTGGAGGCCTCTCCACCCATAAACTTGAAGAAATCAAGCAATGGGGACTTCACATTCAAGCTGATATAATTGACGGGTCATGGCATGCCTTGCATTCAGGAACCCCTGATGACCGTGCTGATGGTATCCTTGTACTCTTTCGATCCTCGACCATTCAGGAATCCCAAATAGGCAGTGTAGCTTTACTTCCTGGTCGACTTGTGCACATCAGGCTGCACTATCGTCACAGAGCCTGTGATATCCTGTGTTGCTACAATTTCATGGACGACCGGTCCACGGCTAGATTGCACCAGCGTCAACAGTTTTGGAACACCCTTGATGCCAGCCTTTCGAAGATCCCAAACCGGAACTCTCTATTAATTGCAGGTGACATGAACTGCTCGGTTAGCCATGATCCCCCCCATGTTGGTACTAGCTACTTCACCTGGCAGGGTAAACACCATCAAGGACCCCAACACAGAGACATGACTACCTTTTCTCAGATCATCCACAAACATCAGTTAACCGTTTTAAATGGCTGGAATGCCCAAAATGGACCCACCTATCACAATGGCCTTACAGCGTCAAGAATTGACCACTTCCTGATGCGTGTCAATGAGGCTGATGGAGCTGTTAAGTATTTGGATCATGCTGATATCATCCCCCTAAATGGAGCGGTTCACATACCCCTTTACTGCACCATCAAAAAATTCCACTTTTCATATAAAACCCCAAAATCCTTTTCAGGGTACACCTACTATCAACGGCAACAATGCCGTATAGACTGGAGGACGGGTGCTGAGACATGGCATCAGATGATGGCTGACACCCAGTCAGCCCTCTGCAACATGTACTGTCTCCCACATCAGGTTGATGATGATATCCAACTTTTCATGACACATTAAAACCTGGATTTCTGAATTCATATCCCGGAAAAACCAAAACACCCGTTCCTGTCCCTGACTTGCATGAAGGGATGATCCAACAAAAATGGTATTATCATAGACAGGTGCAGTCAAACACATCACTGACACTGCCAGCCTTGTTTCATGTTTGGAAATGCCGCAGCAAATACGCTGCTCTCAATCGTGCACACAGGCTGAGCACCAAACAGCTCAAAAAGCAGCGTTTTTTTGATCTGCTTGAGTCAGTGCAACGTGCTGCCAACCGCCACGACAGTTTTGAGGTTCATCAGATCATCAACAAATACACCCCAAAGCAGCCCAAAAAGAAGATCCAGTTGCGCAATGAAGATGGCACACCAGCATCACCGGATGAGGCCTTGCAGCTCACCCGGACCTTTGTTGAGGAAATTTGGCATGGCCCTGCCCAGGTTGACCTAGGATACAGGGACCCCCCTGGGGTACCCATATCGGTGGAAGACCTCGAGTATGAATTGCAAAGACTTCCTCACAATAAGTCAGTGGCAAAGCCTTTTATTCCTGCCCTGGTAGTGAAAATGCACTCCCACCTCATTGCCCCATGGCTCCATGACCTGCTTACAAAATGGTGGTCTACAACAGATCCTTATATACCTCTTGTTTGGAAAAGAGCCTGGGTGACGCTCATCCCCAAACCCCATAAGAGCCCGACTAAGGTAAGTAACCTCCGATGTATAGCACTGCAGGAGCAACTGGCCGTGGGACCAGCCCTAAAAAGTCACCCCCAATTTGCTTTTCTCCCCAACAGATCAACAGGAGATGCCATCAGACGTGTTGCAGCCCACTGTGAGGAAGTCAGATGCCTTGTGAAGACCCAAAGACGCTCTGCGCATCAAAGGGCTGCACAAGTTGAATTTTATGCCTGTTGTGGGGGCCTACAAATATTCCTCGATATACAGAGGGCTTTTGATCAACTGCCCCGCCAACAGCTATTCGAGCATCTAGACACACTGCATGACATGCCGGCGCTCACAACTTTATTGGCCCAATGGCACTCCCACACTGATTACTGTGTGGAACAATCTGGCCAATCAGTTTTGGTCCCGACGGGACGTGGAGTGCGCCAGGGCTGTCGCGCAGCCCCTCTTTTGTGGAACGTTTTTTTGGATCAACTTTTTCAGAGACTGGCCGCAAAAATTTCCCCTGACTGGGCCAGAAAAACGGTCACAGCTTTTGCTGATGACATTCAAGGATCCATTTTCCGATCACGCCAACAACTGTTGCTTGAACTTGCCAGAATTGGTATGCTCTTAGATGCCCTTGAAGCCATGGGTCTGACCCTATCCCTCGAAAAATCCTACATTTTGATTGAAATTGCGGGCACGCACAGCCGTAAAATCAAATCCAAACTCCTGAAGCAGGAGGGTGCCATCACCTTTGTAGAGATACCTCGAGCAGATGGATCATTTAGCCGCATTCCAGTCAAAAGAAAAGCTGACTACCTTGGAACATGTTTGAGTTACACCGCGTTTGAACAATTGACATTCTCCAAAAGGGTTCAGTGTGCCAGAATCACGTTTCATCGCCTGCGCAGGTGGTTGAGTTCACCACACATTGCATTGCACCATCGACTGCAGCTTTGGAGGGCCAGTGTTTATTCCACGCTCACATATGGCATGTGGGCAGTTAACATCACCTTGCCCATCCTTAAAAACTATCAACAGATAGTACTGGGAATGTACAGGAAGTTGACACGCAACCACAGTTTTCGCACTCGTGAATAGCATCGAGCCATCATGCACAGATACAACCTGGAACACCCGCTCCATATGCTGATGCGCCATGCCCAGCAGCTCAAGTGTCTCACAGGCCAGAGAACTCAGCTCCTGAGACCTGATGACATTGTGCTCACAGTTGATTGGAGTAACCTACAACAAAACTTGCAGCTCATGACTGTGGCCCTTGAGGTGCAAGCACCCTTGAATCCATATGCAGACAGCTCCTTGGAGGTGCCACTGCCCCTCATTTATGCCTGCCAATCCTGCTCTTTTGTGGCAACCTCGATTGCCAACCTGCGAAGGCATCAAACCACTGCGCATGGTCAGCCACAATTCAGGACCAGCTTAGCGCATGCCATGTCATGTTCTATTGGAGGTTTACCCCAATGCACTTTTTGCTATCAAGTTTTTGGCACATGGAGACAATTCCAAGTTCACCTTGATAGACAATGCTGCCAGGTGCGTCCATGTGACCAACGCGTGAACCTCGATGCCCTCCTGCGAGAAGAAGAAGAAGCGCGCATTTTGCGCCTGCACCAGGGACTCACTGAGAACCTGATGAGCAAGCCCTTTGGCCCAGATCTGATACAGCTGATCAGGGACCGAAACTGGAACAGCCTGGTGGACCATCGACAGGCCTGTGAATTCCTAGCTGAACAGTGCTGCATATGTGACTTCCATTTCAGCAGACCGCAGGAACTGCACAGCCATCTGCGTGTGCACCATCCGAAGTGGATTCCTCACACATTCACCAAGGCATCACAGCTGTGTCGTAGTTATGCCAGCAACTCCCCGTGCAGACACTGTGGGCTTAGCTTTCGACAGGCCCATTCATGCCCCATTCTCACACAGGTTGCCATGATGCTCTTGTATATGCCAGCTGAAACAGGTCAAGTGGACTCTCCACCGAAGGAAGCCCTGCGGTGTGAGGTCTGTGGCTTCAGAGCGCATAGCATTCATGATATTCACAGGCATTTGGCTGACACCCATCGTCTGGCATTTCATGATTGGCAACCGGAGAGGGACTTGATGGGAAGTGATCCAGCCTGCTCACACTGCGCCAAGTGTTTTGCAGATGTTTCAGCAGTGCGGCAGCACGTGACGTTGGGACAATGTTCGATGTTCGACCCAAACCGGTCCCCATATTTGTTGCCGATTGCCCCAATTTGGAATCAACTTTTTCAAACTGGTGACCTTCAGCCATTCTTGATGGACCCCATGGTCAGAATGCGCATGACGTTGCGCTGTGCCCAATGCGATGCCCGCTACACAAGGTCCAATGACTTAATGTTGCACCTGCAAACTGCTCACTCAGCT
Source organism: Cladocopium goreaui (assembly GCA_947184155.2). Taxonomy (NCBI): domain Eukaryota; class Dinophyceae; order Suessiales; family Symbiodiniaceae; genus Cladocopium; species Cladocopium goreaui. The sequence goes on along the minus strand of CAMXCT020006001.1, from coordinate 26,176 downwards.
ATGTGGACAAGAGCCCAGGCGCTGACGAGGTTCCTCCTGAAGGTCTGGTTGCCTGATCACTCATGTGTTTGCAACCCAAGTCTCAACAAGGTCACCTTGACCCATGTGTGCCCCTTTTACCGCCAGATTGCCATGTTGGCAACAAGATCGACAGTGGAGATTTTTCTCCCCTGGCCTGCAGACAGAGGAGCACTTGAATCCATGTTGAGCCACAGCCATCGAAATGCGGCCTGTGCCACCCTGATGGAAGCAGTTCATGTTAGACAAGTGCGCATGATCTTGCGGGACCCGGCACTGCAGGAATTCCTCAGGGAGCACTGTGTACTATGTGGTGGAGCTTTTCATCCAGCCCTCTTGAGAGACCATGTGCTGCAGGTCCATGCCTCAAAGCTGGAAGATGTAACAGATCTCCTACCGTTTTTGTATGAAGAATACACACAAGCGGCCCACACAGACTACCAATGTGCACAGCGCAACCAAATCTTCAATTTGCCCTTGCTTGGAGACCCACAGCTCTCAGAACAACACGCCAGGCAGACTTTGGTTCTAGCCCATTTTCAACAGTGCCCAGTCATCCATCAATTGTGCCTTTTGCTGCAACATGGACGCCCCAGAAGGAGCGACACTGACCGGCCAAGAAACCCAGGAGCTTCTGGATGCCTTCGGAGCAATGGCCCCTTTGCTGAAGAAGTCCAACATGGAAGCAAGCGACGGAGGAAGGGACCACAAGAAGGCCAAGACTCAGCACAAGCCCAAAGAGACAGACAAGCACTGCACGTCGATCTCCAACAGGTGGTGCAACAGATGGCCAGACTTCTGCTGCGCCTGGACATGGATCAGAACCTGATGAGAAGACAAGACTCCTTCGTCTTCTACATGCAAATGGAGCCGGAGTCCGTGATCCATGTGCTGAGCGCCAAGGCCAAGACATGGCATGCAGAAGTGACCCAACAGACGGGCCAAATGAAGACCCAAGAATGGAGGCCACTCCGAGCCACCCTGATGAACACCCTTGCACTGACCTTGCAGCACCGCCTGATGAAGCTGTACCAGAGCCAGCCATCGGATCCACTCTTTCAGACAGCCCTGCAGCATCGGCTTCTGAACGACAAAGGGGAGTTCTACTTTCACAGATGGGACGCGGCCAGTCAATCCCTGACACAAACCGACCAGACACCAGTGCCCATGGAGCGCATGAAGCGGTATGTGGACCAGTTGGTGGAGAACACAATGGATCCTGCCAATACAATCAAATTCCACAGCTTGAAGCCCTCCGATCAGAGGATGACACCGTGGCTCCTGCAGATCTCCCTGCGGTGCGACGAACTCCAGACGTTGTTGGAGGCACTGGTGGGCTGCAAGATTTGGTGCCTACTAGGGGCATCGTTGAAGGGGCACACCCTCTACCAAAGCCATCAAGCCCAGCAGCTGAAGAACATCCTTGGGAAGGGCAAAGGCAAGAGTACAGGGAAGGGCAAACCCACCAAGTGAACCCTGCTGCCACATGGGAGCGCCTGGTCCTCATGGACGCCCTCAGCCGGCTGACCCTCAGCAACACGGGCAACCAATGCTTTGTGAATGCTGCTGTGATGGCGACACTTTGGGCAATTCTGAGCCGGGTTGATTTTCAGTTTTCGGACTTGGGGCCAGAGGCCACCCTGATTGCCAGCAGTATCATGTCATTTTCACTGGGTCCTCTTACCCTAGCTGATCAGACGTGGTTCCAAGATGTGTTGCACTCATGGCCAAACCCCACAAATCAGGGTGATCCAGTGGAGTTTCTTTCACATGTTCTCAGGGGAATGCATTTTGGCGGCTTCAACATGAAGTGGGAACGTCGAATGCAAATCAATGAAATCATCCGTGTTATGGACCACAACGATGCCTTGCGTCCAATCACGGTACAATTTGATGAACTTGACCCAGATGCCATCCAGCATGGTTACACGGCACTGCAGACGATGATCAACTCATGGGAATCTCAATATGGCATGCAAACAGCATTGACTGATCCGACAGCTTTGGTTTGCATCCATGTTGACCGCTTCGTCCACCAAGGCAAATCATCAGTGACGAAAAGTGAGCGCCCTATTCACTTCCGTGGAAGCCTGACTTTGCCAGTGTTTGACAATACAGGACTTACAATCAGCAGACGTGGATACCAGTTACTGTCGGCCATAGCTCACTTAGGTGCTGATGAAGAGGGTCATTGCAGGGCTATTCTCAAAACGTGGCCTCAGGCCGCCCCAAACCAGGTCAATTTTCTGGTCACTGATGATGGACAGCCGCCGCAGAGGATCTGGGAAGAACCGATGTGGTTCAAGCAGAATGTGACCTGCTTCCTGTTCTGCGACTGTGACAGTTTAGACCTTTTCAGAATGCCAGCCCTGCCTGACCCTGCACCTGAGACGCCAACCACAGATTCCCCTAGTCCTGCAGACCCAGAGCTGAACACCTTGCAGAGCCTGATCCGTGCCATGCCAAAGTAGATGTTCACACAAAGCGATGTTTCTGAGCCCATCCAATGCACCATTGCTGAACTTTGCAATCGGTAGGGTAGTCCAGTCATTCCCAGCCTGTGGCCACACTGCCGTTTCACCCAGCCGACACCCCCTTAAGCCCTCACTTCCTGTGAGTGATGTCCCCCAAAAAAAAAAATGAAAGGGCCAAGAGGCAAATTGCCCAAAAAAAACCAAAAAAAAAAAGCATGGATTTCCCGAGCATGAATTCAATGCGCAGCAGCACAGATCTGTCAAAGGACAGCACCATAGCTCATTTTGGCAGTGTGGCGTTTCACCTCACCTGCATTTTGCAGTTTTTTCCACAGGAGTTTTTGGGCTAGAGCTGCCTGCTCCTCGGTAGGTTTTTCACAAAGACCTCCATCCCTGGAGGCCAACATGAGTCATCCACATGTTGAGGCGCGCACGAGACTTTTCTTGGAAAAGGAGTGTAGGAAAAAAACAAACACACACACACAAGCCCTTTGCACTCACGAGTAGTGCACTCAAGAGTGAGGAACTCAGCGATAGCCAGTCTTGCTAGCTTCCCTCGTGTGATCGTAGTGTGAGCCATAGGACAATTCGGTTTTGGTGATTGGATCAATTTGGGCGGACATTTTCCTTGGATTCATCAGATTCACAGAGCGTGGGACAACAGAGAGCTTGGAGGTACAGTGGAACGAATCTGACAACGATCATTCTGAACGTAATTTTACCTGCTGGACAAAGATCCCTTGTAATTTTACGGCTCATCTGGTGACAACGATGCAAATTTTGCTGATTGGCTATCTCCTTGCAGTGCTGCTGATATTTTTTCATCAATCCGAGTGCAACCCGGTCCCAAATCCGGGGGTTCTGCAGTTCAGTGTCATCTGTCATTTCAGCGTATTGTTCATGGCACAGACACACTGGAATCAAAAACTAATTTGGGAATATGCTGAGAAGGATAGAACTGCGAATCAGGGTGAGGGTTCTTGTGGTACCACAACCACAAGAGGAGCAACAACATGGGAGCAAGAGTTCATCAATACAGGTGCGAAATGTGGAGAACCACTTCCAATGGGCTCCGGCCTAAATCAGAGGAACCCTAAGTACACCCAAGTGCAAAAAAGAAGCTATCACCGTGCATGCAAAAGAGCGATGCAATTTGGATCAACCTGGTATCGTGGCCGTGTAATTGCCCATGCGGAATTTCCAAGGGAGCTACAGCAACGCATCTCTGCACAGATGCACACCTGTGAAAGCAGGGTGGTGCGCCAACCCATACGGAAGGACACCACGAAGAAAGCACGGCTACGATTCTTGACATGGAATCCAGGTGGAATGGCACAAGGCAAACTAGTGGAAATGCGCCAATGGCTTCAACAACATCCACATGATGTGGTGGTCTTACCAGAAACCAGGTGGGGATTTGACCGATGTTGGAGTGATGACAAATGGCATTATGTGCATAGCCACACAGGACAACACAGGGTAGGAGGTATCTTAGTGATGATTGCGAGACATCTCATTGATGCTGAACACATTGGTTTTGATGCGGTTTTGCCGGGACGTATACTCCATATCAGGCTCCATTTTCTTTCTTCTGCACTTGACCTATTGGCGGTTTATCAGTTTGCTGATTATTCTAGTCCTTTACAACAAAAATCTCGGCAACAATTTGGGGAAAAACTCGACAATCATCTCTTTACTTTGCCTTCTCGGAATCAAATGATTTGTTGTGGAGATTTTAACTGTGCCCTGGCAGCCGATCCACCATGGACGGGCACTGGCACTTTCAGGTGGAAAAACCAGCAACACCGAGGGCATCAGCACAGAGACATGCACCATTTTCATCAATTGCTCCGTCGGCACTCTCTGACAGCGGCAAATGCCTGGTCAGCAGCAATAGGACCTTCCTTTTTCCACACAGAATATGCGGCAAGGATTGACTTTTTTCTAATTAGATTGCACAGTTGTGATGGTGCAGCCAAGAGTTCATACTATTTGACTGAGGCGGCATTTCTTCCAATTAATCAGACCCATCATTTTCCTTTAGTTTGTACTATACCCAAAAACCATGTGAAGTTTCACCAACAGCAGTATAAACCAGCTTGCAACTATCGACAGCGATTGCATTGTCGACAAGCCAGTTTGCAGGAAACGGACGATTGGTTGCAACTCAGTCGACATGTGGCTGCATCCTGTATAAGTCGATTGACACAGGTGGATTCCAATGCTGCCAGTATTACTGCACTGCATCAAGAGCTCATCCCAACATTTCAGGATCTTTTTCCGGGTAAGCCTCAGCAGTCATATCATGAGGATACGGACATGGTCCAACCTGTTTTGCACAACAAGTGGTATCATAGGAAATGTATCCGAATGTATAGCCATGACTCATGGACTCATTCCCTCCGAAAATGCTTTCAAGTGTGGTACCATTGGCGGCAGTACAGACAGAGACAACGAGAGCAGCAACGAAATGTCAGGTGGGCACGGCACTGCAGATTTCAGACACTCTGTGCAGAAGCACAAGAGGCAGCTGAGGCACATGATGCACATGCCATGTTTCAAATCATCAATCGGCACACACCCAAACGACCCTTGGTGCGGGCTCGCATCAAAACAGAGGATGGCAAAATTGCAGACCAGTACATGGCACACAGAATGACACTTGAGCATGTGGCTCATACCTGGCAGGGACCTGAAGACCTGCAACCAATTTCTGATTGCACTCCAGGCGTCCCCATTGCATTAGAAGACATTGAGCAGGCCATCATGCAGCTCCATCCAAATAAGTCAGTTGCATGCCCATACTTGCCAGCGATTATTTGGAAAAGTGCTCCACATGAGGTAGCCTGCCTAATTCACCAGAAATTGGAAGCCTGGTGGTTGAGCCCACGGCCGCATATCCCACAGGAATGGCGGGATGTTGGCTGTTTTTCCTGCCAAAACCTGGTAAGCCCGGAACACATCCACGGCAGATGAGACCGATATCTCTCATGGAACCGTTAGGAAAACTTGTTCTAGGGTTACTAACGGCTCAACTCAAAGCGTTTCATCTCCAGAGATTGTGTGCTGAACCACATTTTGGGTTTCTTCCCAAAAGATCTGCCTTAGATGCAGTACGGAGGGTTGCCACTCATTGCATGGAAGTTAGGACCTTAATTGCGATGCAGCGAAGAACCATTGCAAGGCAAATTGCCAATCCTCCACAGTTCACTTTTTGTGGAGGCCTACAGATGTATTTGGACCTACGACATGCATTTGACAGTGTACACAGACCTCGACTTTTTCAGCATTTGAAATTTCTAGGGACTCCTGAGCATTTACTGCATCTCATTACCCAATGGCACATTGGAACCAGGTACAATTTGATGCATCAGGGTAACACAACCAGCATTGATGTCAATGTCGGCCTCCGACAAGGATGTAAAGCGGCTCCGTTATTATGGGTGTTATTTATGAACCATTTTTTGCAACAACTCACATTCCACATTGACCGAAATTGGATCAACAAGGCCATTACGCTTTTTGCGGACGATATACATGTTGGCACTACCTTTTATTCCATTGAAGAATATCATCGATCTCGGCACAGGTTTGGATGTATCCTGGATGTTCTCGAAAACCTGAAACTTGAACTGTCGTATGAAAAGACTTTTATCCTCTTAGCAACTGCAGGCTCAGGGGTACAAAAAGGTCTCAAGAGTTCAATTGATCGCCAGAAAGATGGTGTCACCATGCTCATACCCAGAGCAGGCCGTGCTGACAGCAGAATTCCGCTTAAATCCAAAGGGAAATACCTGGGAACCGAACTGTCATACGGGCATTTTGAAATGCAGACATGGAAACTTCGTTTGAAAGCTGGCAAGAGTGCATTTGCCAGACTCAAATGCTGGTTCAAAAACAAGCAACTGAGCATGCCTCATCGAGTACAACTTTGGCAAACATGTGTGCACACTATACTGGTTTATGGGTTATGCGCTACTCATATCAATGTCAAGATTTTGCATGAATACCAACAAACTGTGTATCAAATGATGAGGACGGTACTGCATGACCACGCATACAGAACTCATAACTCACATCAGCAGGTTTTTCATGCACATGGACTTGAACTGCCGCTACAACTCCTTGCCAGACATGTTGCCCGATATTGGCAGCGGCTGCAAAGGCGGGATCTAACCCTTCAGCCCACAGACATTGTGCATAGAGTCGATTGGTCTCATTTGCCGGAAATGCTCAAGCTGATTCAATGTGTTGCTGAAAGCACCATTGAGGCCCCGCTTGATTTCGACGCATCCGTCCCAGTGCAGACGCAGGCAATGCACCGGTGTCCGTATTGTTCCTTTCAATCACAAAGCATTCCAAACCTGAGGAGACACATGACACAAGAGCATGGCTGCAAACATTACAGAACTTCCTCTAAATCCCCCTTAGAGATGACGGTTAATGGTAAACCCCAATGTAACAATTGTCATATGGCTTTTACAACTTGGAGGAGATTCTTCATTCATGTTGAACGAAATTGTTGCCAGGTCAGCGATACCACACCAGTGGTGCACATGACTGGGAATCCTACAGTTGGGGAATCCACCGGGGTCACAACACCAGCGTTGGCAGTTGATGCCGAAGGCCCATCCATATCACAGATGCGATCATCAGATATTCAGCTTGCGGTCATGACTGAACCTTTTTGGCCTCTTTTGCACAGTGTGATCACCACAGCGCAGTATGACAGATTGACAGAGGACCCTCGCCTTGGGGACTATTTGACACACCAGTGTGTCATTTGCAGTAGCTGGTGCAACCGATGCCAGGAAATGAACGCACACCTGCGGTTACACCACTCGGAAATGATGCAAGGTGTACTGGCTCGAGGAGCACAAATTACACACCAGCTGGACCCTCAAAGCCCGTGCCAGCTGTGCGGTAAAACATACCGGAGAAGTCATTGCTGTTCTGTGGCCAATCAGGTGGCACTCTTGCAATTGCTCCGCATGAACATGACTGACAAGGCTGATGCTATTAAGACATGTATCATTTGTGATCAAGTTTTGGAAGGGTTGGGCCCACTTCATCGACATTTGAGCAGTTTGCACAACATCAGTGTCAACGATTGGTGCCCTTCCAGGGACTCCTTACAGAATTCAGATGCATGCTCTCACTGTGGCGCCACATTTCTGTCGCGCTCTGGATTGCAGCGTCACATATTGGATGGAAAGTGCCAATTCTTCAATCCAGCAGCATCACCGCAGACACTGCAGGCGGCAGACAAGTGGCAGGAGATCATGCATCATGGGGATCTCACCAGAGCGGTCTTGAGCCCAGCACAACGACAAGATCTTACGCTGGTATGTCAGCTCTGTGGGGCCAGGTATGGACGCCAGAATGATTTGGGAGCACATCTGATGCAATCACATGGAGCCTTATGGAAGAGTTCCCAAGAGATGTTGCGCTTTCTCATTCAGACCGTGCAGGCTAGACATGGGTGCCAATGTAACCCCAGCTGCCATGAGCAAGGCCAAACTCACATCTGTGCCTTGCTGCGTCAATTTGCCATGATATACATGACCAGTCCAAGAGAGGTATTGATTCCAACTACCTTCACGTCAGATTTGTTGGCAGAGCTACTGCAGCCCATTGCTCATGTTCCCATGTATGCTGCATTGGAAGTTGCCTTGCGCACACGCCAATTTCACAAGCTTTGGCAAGTCCCTGGCCTGGTAGGTATGCTGAAACAGTGGTGTGTTCGATGTGGCAACCAGCATCATCCTGCAGCCCTGGTTATACATCACTGGCAACAACATGGTGACCATAGCCAGTGGGCCACCCAGCTGAAGTTCCAGATTGTTGCGTGTTTATTGAAACTGCAAGATCAAGATGTGCAGTGCAGTTTTTGTGGCCTCATGTTCAATCCTCCCATGCAGGAAGGAAGTGCAATTGATCCAGAACGCTTTGTGAACATGCAGACGCATTTTGCCTCAAATTGTCCTGTAGTCCATCAGACTGCATTGCTCTTGCAACCCATCCATGGACGACACACTGATGGAACTCGATCCCTACGATCAAGAGCTGCTGGAGTCGTTTCGACAATTGGGACCGCTGCTTCAAGCGGCCAGCCAATACAAGAGAGACAAGGACGAAGAGCCGCAATTCAAAAGAGCCAAACAAGAAGCAGAACCAAACGGCAACGAACTCAGCACGAATCGTCAGCATATCCAAGGAGCCATGATGGGAATGATGAAGGTGATGGCCACATTGATCCTTCAACACGAAAAGAGCATACAACTTCTCCATCGACAAGACTCATTCATTTACTTCTGTCAGGTCAGTCCTCAAGGGGCAGTGCCGGTGCTAACACAGTTGGCGGTGGATTGGAAGAACCTGAAGCAGCAGAACCCGGACAGTCCGGCCATCCCCACGATGCGCACCTTTCTGTTTCGGGGCATGATCAAGGAAGTGCACTTGAGAGTTCAAAAGATGGGGAAGAGCCGCAAGGGAGAGGACCTCTGGGACAAGGCCATTCAACGGGGGATCTTGCAGCAAGACGGCTCTTGGACCTATCAGAAGTGGAATCCCGAGGAGAAACGATTGGTGCAGGCAGCGAAATCAGCACTGCCGATGGACCGGCTGTTGAGACAGCTTCAGCACATGGAGGAGCTATTGGAGGACAACTCTCATGTCATCCGATTTCACTCCCTGAAGGCCCAGGCCACCATCGTTCCTTGGTATCTCCAAATCAGCATGCGGCAGGAGGAGTTGTGGCTAATCTTGGGGGAGTTGCAACAGTTGGGAATGTGGAGCCTCCTGGGCTTATCCATGAAAGCCCACAGCCAATCTCAATCCAAGCAGGCGCAGCTCCTCCAACAATGTCTGCATCAGAATGGACCCAAGAACAAGGGCCGAGGGAAAGGCAAGCATCAGGGGAAGACCAAAACCAAGTGATTGACAGGGCAGCGTGCCAACTCCGGCAACGCCTGAGAGATAGCCTCCGAAATCTCATCATGAACAATGGTGGACATCTGTGCTACGCTAATAGCGCTGTGCAGGCCATGATGTGGGCTTTTCTTTCACGCACCACCTTCACGGAAGCTGATTGGGGGGAATACTCAGCGCTGTTCAATTCCTTGCTTTCAAGACCCAATAATTTACCCCAGCAAATTGACACCATTCAGGGGTTTCAAACATTGGTTGACAATTGGCCAGAATGGATTGGACAGGCAGACAGCATTGAGTTTTCCAGCATTTTGTTACAAGGGGTAGCTTCTAGATGCTGTTCAAATCGTTGGGAAAGACGCGTGCAAGAAAGCCAAAACCTCACAGTCTATGACCAAGGTGATGCACACATGCCTATCACATTGCAATTGGATTTAGAACTTACAGACAGTGGCACAATCCGACTTGTCGACCTGATTAGGCACTGGCACCATGAGTGGGGAATGAGCGCAGGCTTGGTCACTTACACTGACCTTATTTGTCTGCATTTGGACCGCCTTGTCAAAACACCACAAGGACAGTTGCGCAAGGATGCTACCCCCATTGGGTTCTGTTGGGGCATTCAGTTTCCCACCTTCACCGATGGTATCGACTGTGAATGGCATGGATATCAGGTCATGGCTGCCATTTCACACACAGGTGACCAATCTCAGGGCCATTATCAGGCGCTGTTGAGGGTAGGACATGCAGCACACCCAGGACAGGCTCCGGCGCTCTGGCTGCATTGTGATGACAATCGTGCCCCGCAACCATGCTGGCATATGCCTCCTGATTTTGCCAGCCAGGTCACATGTTTCTGGCTGTGTAGATGTGAAATTTTGGATCATCATGATATGCGGATTGTACAGGATCAATTGGATACACAAAACATGGCTGATGAGACCCTAGATCAAGCAATGATGGACTTGCTCAGTGACCTGCCCTTGCCTGCGCCTTGAACGTGGCAGTTACGGTAAACAACAGACTGGGAATGCTCCAATCAGACTGTTATGACATATGTTTCATAGCCGGTACCCGCAGTACCAAGTCAGAGGCATGAGTTCAACTGTTTCACTTGAATACAGGTTCTATCCATTGCTTGCACCAGGGTGGCAGGTGGTTTTCACTTTGTTGGTTTCACAGACATTAGATTTCATTGGATGAGTACACTGCCTTCATTTTGCAAAATACCGTGTGGCATTTTGCCAGCAATGGTTTTATAGTATATGACACAACGTGGAGTTGCACTGTGCTTATTTCGATGATCATTAGTGCCTGGTTTTGACCGCACATGCATCCAGTCATCCGACTGGTCCATCCATGCCCTTCGGCAACCCCGAAGCGTATCCCTTGGTGTAGAAGAAAAAAAAAAAGAGAGAAAAGGGCCAAGAGGCGAAAAGCCCATGCAGCAAAAGCCCCCCCCCCCCCAAAAAAAAAAACTAGATCTGTCTCACAATGCGCCCAAAGTGGCTGACCCAGTTTGCAGGCAGCCCAGTGGCAGCACAAAGAGGACATGTGGACATAGCCCTGACGACCTGCGTGAGTTCTTGCGTTTCAGTTTTGTGCAATTGCATGGATGGCATTTCCCAGGCCTGCCATTTTGGCAACAAATCTTATATGGGTGCTACTTTGACTATGCGCCATTTTGGCGATGGCTCCATGTTTACAATCTTTCACTGCCTTGCGCGTGCCATGTATCTTGAAGCCGCAGCTGTTGCACATTCACCCATGTCCTGTCTCCCCTGACAGAGGACCCTGTGCATGCCCTCTGCAACCCAGAGTGTACCCACCCCAGTATATACTAAAAAATAAAAATAAAAATAAAAAAAAAAGAGGAAGGGGCCAAGAGGCGTAAAGCCCATGCAGCACGAAGCCCCAAAAAAAAAAAAAAAGGAATAGATCTGTCTCACAATGCGCCCAACGAGGTTGACCCAGTTTGCTGGCAGCCCAGTGGCAGCGAGAGCAGGGCATGCTGCTTTGAGTTACCACCAGGCACCGTCCTGACGACTTGCCTACATTCTTTTGCGTTGCAACCCTGTTTAATTTGCAATACTGGCATTTTGCCAGAGCCTGCCATTTTGGCACAGAACAAGCCTTGACGGCTGATCCCCCAATTGCGCCGCTACGTCATTAGATCCTGGTTTTATTTCTTCCAGCAGCTTGATGGTACCAACAAACAATGTTGCTGCTGCTGTTGAACTTCATCCCATGTCCTGTCTCCCCTGACAGATGACCTTGTGCACGCCCTCTGAAACCCAGAGTGTACCCACCCATGTATTCAAAAAAAAAGGGGCCAAGAGGCGAAATGCCCACGCAGCAAGAAGCCAAAAAAAAAAAAATTGTTGCTTCCTCATACGATGACCGGTTAGCTCGTGTTTCACCCATCCAAGTCTTAGTCAATCCTGCCAGTCATGCTGCCAACCGAAAGTGCCCTGAATCCCAAAAGAAAACTGCACGCCTGCCGCAATGGGCAGCTGCATCAGCTTTTCTTGACATTGCCCGCTGCATTCTCCGCTGTGATGCCCGATGCCAGCCGTTTTTGTAATTTCATATTTTTCCAAATGCACGATCTTTGCGGAGCACTGGACTCCACTGAATGCCGTTACAGAGCAAACAAATTGCCATGGATCTTTTTCCCAATCCAGACCATGGCTGATAGGAATTCTTAGGGACCTCGAATCAAGATTCTCACCCAGAGAACCGGCAATGGTAACATACCAGAGCTGAAGTGAACGCCAGATTCTTTCAGAAAAGGTGCGTAGG
>CAMXCT020006001.1:0-13852 GCA_947184155.2 Cladocopium goreaui | reverse complement strand
CAACTCTGAAGGCCTCTGCAACCTCAGCGAGTTCGCATGAGCGCCTGCAAGCAGGGCGTTTGATGGGCAAGGGGCCTCAGTGGAAAGAATCTCTTCAGCAGGCTCGTCTTCGGTATGTGAAGCGATACTTGGACTATTTGCGCCGCGCTCGTCATACCAAAAAGAGCTGCTTGCTGGTGACGCACGGCTACATGGTACAAGCGTGTGCGAGCGTGCTGCCAGTAAACCAGCATCGTAAGATAGTTTCAGTTGACTATTGCGGTGCCGCAGTTGCTGAATGCCACAGGCTGGTAAAGGATCGTAACCGCCCTGACGCGTTTCTTCCTGCGAGGGCTGTTTCATTTGATTCTGGAAAGCATCAAGCTGAAAAAGAAGAGCATGTCCAAAATCAATTCGACGAGAAGAACGAACTCATCCAAGATGCCAAGATGAGATATTGGACCCTCTTTTTGCGTGGCGTCCGACATGTTCCTGCAGCCGCACCCTCAAATGGATCGCACCTATCTGGATTAAGTGCAGATCTAGGTCAAAGTTGGCAAGACTTAGTGAAATTGCTTGGGGTGTTACCTCCGGTGGCACCTGCACCTTCGGACAGTCACAGTGAGAGCGCGTGCAGTTTCGGGACTCGCACGGACACGACCTTCTCTATGAAGATGATTCGAGATCCTGACTCTGCGCCAAAGTCTCCCAAAAACGAGCACTGCGTGACAGTGGAAAGGACAGAAGTGACTCAAAACGAGCAACCTTCTGCTCCCAAACTGAAGTTGCTCACATCTGGGTTGGCTGCGCGGCGCGGCTTCAACCAGTCCAAAGTGCCTGCCACTGTTGTCGAAGATCAGGTGTGAAGCGTTTATAAGTGCAATTCAGTGCACGTCAATGTTTTGCTTCAATTTTCGTCATGGTTTCTCCCCAAGTAGAACCAAAGTTCCCACAAAGTGGCTGTTCTACCACGCTTGCTAACCAGAGTGCTTGCGCCACTTAGAGAAAATTGCGTAGATGCTTTGCCGTCATTTCGCGGTCTGTCCCATAAGGTACGACTCCAAAGAGTTTCAACGGACGTAGTTACTTAGTTGGAATAAAGATATTATCAAGCCTTTTATCCTTGTTGGATTCAGGAATCCCCACCACAACTTGCCCTGAACACCATATCTCTCCACCTCGTGGCCACGCATGATTTGGCATGGTTTAGTAGCAGCCACAGCTTCCCATCAAAATCAACTCCACCATTTCAGCTACCTTCAGGCACCTGCGACCAGAAAGTAGTATTTTCAGAACTTTCAGTTGGCGCCAAAAAAGAGCTATGGATTTCGACAGTAGAGTCCGAGCTTCAGTGGTTCATCCAACAGTTGTTCAACGCATGGGACGGCATCTTTTTGCACATAGTCCGCTGCAGCCCTCTTGGGCGCCTAGGAACTTTGCTGCTGAATCCAGATCCAGCATTTGGAAAACCTTTGCTACTTTCCATGGAGGATAAGCTGGCATAGACTGGTGAGACTTCAGCATGTGCTGACGATCATGAAGACCTTGTCTGGAAGCGACATGACCTTCTCTGCTTTGGCTCTGCCTCCGCATTCAAATTGGAAGATACTTGTAGTAGAGCAAGAATCTGAGCAACATCAGAACAGATCTGAACAGACCGTTCTTGACACCCATTGACAGGCATGGAAACTCACGGGTCAGATTCAATGATATTCAAATATATTCCAAGTGGAGCGGTATCCCACCGACTTTCAGCAAAATCCTACCCGCAACCAGTCGTAGCTGGCTACGACGTGTGCCCGGTGGGATGGCTGCCTGGATATGCGATGTATCTAAATAAAGACCGCATCAGGTGCCTGGGACATCTGGGACATGGACAGCACGAGCCAATAGCAACCATGAGAATCTTACGAGAAACTTCTTAGAAACTACTTACTTCAAACAATTCAAGGACGTTGAAATACGTTGAACTACGGTGAATGACTAGGAGGTGCGGAAGTGCAGCTGAGTCATGCTATGTCCAGGTTTAAAATGAGTGTGACGTCAGCGGCATGGAATATTGAATTATTGGGAGTCAATATATGAACCAACCAATATCAACCAACTGCAAATCATGTTTGCAACAGTCCGTCCAAATTCACAAGGCCAGGTGAATTAGGGAAAACACCGGGGTGCTTGGGGTCGGCTTCCCAGATCTGATAATCTTTGAGCCAATCGGAAGCCATGTGTCCCCAAGCAGATTGTGTTTTGTTTGGTGCTGGATGTGCTGGTGATATTGGGCAATGACATGGGCAATTCATGACAGGTGCGCCAGTTTCGCGTCAGGAGCGGGAAGAGGGGAACACACGAGAACTTCGAAAACACACAGATGGTCTATGATGGGCTGACCATGAAACATCTAAAAAGAATCTGGAAACATATTGACATATTGACCTCAATCCTTGTGAGTCAACAAACAAGCTGGCATATGCTGGCATCCCAAATCATAGCAGTTCTCTCGATTCCCTCCATCGAATCGGCAGGACTATTGGGTCTGCGATCTTCTTGCCATGGTGGGATGTTGGCTTGTCAGAGGTGCGACCAGAAGCTTAGAAGCTTCAGCTCGCTTCAATCGCTTTGCTCCAAGTGCCCTGTGGAGTCTTTCAGGAGCTACTGAACCTCAACAACGCTCCAGCCGTCATGCTCCAAGTTCATGAAATGCATAAAATGGACGAAATGCATCCGGTGTCGAGATGAATCACCTTGCCAAATGTGCCAAGACCAAGCACAGCCCAGGTGGTTGCTGACCTTTGGGGTTTCCACTTCCTGAATCCGCCGCAGGGACCCCCGTGGCTTCCAGGGTGGGGCCATCCCGAAGGGTGGTGAGTTCACCCCAATGTGTTCAACGCGTTCAACACATTAAACTCCCATCATGTAAGGAATGTAGGAATGTCTCCTGCAGGATCCCTTTTCTTCCCCATACTGTCGGGTTATCTTCGGTTTTGCCATCGGTGTTTGCCAATTTGCAAGGTCATGGATTACATCACCTATGCCCAGGGAACCTTCGACCTGGCAGGACGCGAAGAAACCCTGCTGTTTTGCCATCCAGAATTGTTTGACCTATCATGACCTATCCATCCATATCTACAGAAGCATCATGAAGGCTATTACATGATATTATACCATCCCAACGTTTCCCAACCTAGGTAGTTGTTATTGATGTTATTGGTATCTGGCCGAACGGGTCAAACTCACAGGCATACTGTGCCCGGGATGCCGAACGAGCCACGGTGGGCGACCCCAGTGTGACCACTTTGGGATGCCAATAGGCGACGGTTGAGGGTTAGATTCGGATAGATACCACTATCTGGATGGTTTAATCCCCAAGCAGTTGGGATTCTCATTGGCGTTTGCCCATACTGTTTTGAGCCATTTCTAGAACTTGGTAGCTGTAGCTGGCCAACTGCAGAAAGAACTCATATGGTCCTTATCTGTCCTTATCTGTCCTTATCTTACATTTAATTTGATGAAGAGAAGTGAGAGAGGGCATTCAGCATAGGCAAAGAAGTGGATTCCTTCTCTTTGATTCTCAGGAGATCTCACCAGCCTTTCACACGACATGCAGTCACATGCAGTCATCACATGCTATTGCGCCTTTGCCATTCGTATTATTACGAAAGCCAGCCGGGAAGCTGGCTAGTTGCTATTTGCGAACGAAGTGAGAATAGGGGGTCTGGGGGGGGGTAGTTGCCAAACGGGTCAAACATCCGGAAAATAGGTGGTAATTCAGTCAGACGCTAGTATGGTTTTGCAGGGTAATGTACCAGGCGGCAAAACAGTGACGGTGGGTATCGATTCCCCCTAGGTCCGGTTTTCTGGGGGTTTCTGGGCTCAGTCAATGGACAGATAGATGGGCCAGCTAGTTAGAGGAGATTGGAGAGAGAAGGGCATTGGGTGAAAAGTATGTGCAAGAAGGGTTTCTGGGTGAAGAGTCTCTGGGTGAAAAGTCTGTGAAAGAAGAGTTTCTGGGTGATCCACACAACAGACTGGTCACGGTCCTCTTCGTCAACTCAAAAGGGGACCAAGAATCAAGAGGGCTGTCGAGGACACTGCAGTGCATCTGCAAAGAGGGATGCGCACTCAGATGCCCCTACTCTGTCCTTGAAGTCCTGGTCAGCTACGCCGGCCTTAAGGGATCGCCAGAAGCCATGCTATCAACCACACAAAAGGCGGCAGAAATCGTGCCACGAAACGCTAATTGGTCGATGCTTGGCGCACACTCTACGGTGCCAAGCTCACGGGCCATTCAGCCAGACGATCCGGAGCCCTTCAATACATCCGGAAGGGCTGGGCAGTGAGCCAAGTTGGCTACTTGGGACGTCGGAGAAGCAACATTATACTGGAATACGCCCAGGAAGCCTTGGAATCAATGGCCGTCAATGTGGGCATCGCCTTTGGACACAACGATTACATGAAGGACGCCGCAACAGTAGAGAAGGAGATATCATCGTTGGCGAACCGCCTTCCAGCAACATCACAGAATGCGGAAACCCTGAACCCTGAAGACAGGCGCATGGTGGTCACGAAGTTGGCCAAAGAGCTCAACTTACTCAAGGCGGAATCTAAGGACGCAGTGACGGGTTTGAACGACGCCATCAAAGAGCTGGAGGTGAAATTGGCCAACAACACGAAGTACTTGCCGCCACTGGTCAGGTCGGGACGACTTCAAGTTATCCACCGCAACACCAAGACGTTGGTGTACGCCCATTCCGCCTTGTGGAAGACCATATGTGGTTGGAATTACTACGGCTCATCATATGAGTTTGCAGGGGAGTGCGGCATGATTGTGGGACCGCACTCAAAGAAGCTACCACAATCATGGGATACTGGGTCTGATCAACCCAGCGTACCTGCCAATTCAACCTCAGTTTTTGCAGCTTCCAGATTTCTTCTTCATGGCAACCGGCTAAGCCTAGAACCGGCATGTCGATCATTTGAATTTTCAATTTCCCCAACTGTCATTTTGGCAACAACACTGGCTATGGCGATGATAACTTCTTGATTTTTTGTCGGGTCTCTTCACCGACCCGTTCCTGTCAGGTTTAATGGAAGGGTTTTTGCACGTAAGATGCATTCCACACCAAATTCGCAATGACAGTTCTGAGCAAATAAGTGGGGCCCGGGACTTATTAGACTATATTTGTTTCGCAATCAGTAGCTAGGAAACGCTATCACAGGTTCAGCTTCCACCCCTGGGCACAGGTCTGCTCTTTGGCTCCAAAGGCAAAAAAAACAGATTTGAGGACAGTTTGCCGCACATACTGTATGGCATAGGTAAAGTATGATAAAGTCATTGTGCCCGTGTCCAAGGGCATTTTAGTAACTCCTCCCAAGAAAGTGGAGACATTTGCAACACTTAAAAAGAACAACTTGCCATGGCCGCATCAGATGTGGGCAGCTGGCTGGAGGTTGATCCACAAACGGGCACTGGAAGTTGTTGCTCCTGGCTGAAGATTTTTGGCGCCGCAAAGGCTCTCACATGGTGGAGAGATACAACGGACCCGGTGGTTCTCAATAGTCCCTGGCTACGACGGGGAACCGGACGGTTTTTCCGGGCTCTTTTTACTCTTGGTCAGATTGGCGCCTGGCTATGCATGCTGCTTCCCAAGCCAGCCGTGGTGTGGGCCAATGCTTTTCCAGAAGCATCACATGGCGGTATGAACAGGGACATCCCTCTTTTTGCGCTGATGGCTGTTTGTCTAGCACTCAGTTCAGGGACTTCCCTTTGGACAAGCCGTGAAAGCTTCAGAGGTAGCATGTTCTTTGGGATTGGCAGCGCAATCAGTGTCCAGCTGCTCTCAGCACGAGGGCACTACCACTACTTCGCACACGAGTTCTCTTTCAGTTTCGTTATTGCAGTGATGTGCCACTGCAATGTTCATCCTGCGGTGTTGTTCCTGGTGGTTTTTTACCATTTCCTTCGCATGTCAGGGGACGATCTAATCCAGGGTCAGTCCCTCGTTACCTGTTTGAGTGTCATGACTTTCGAGTGCACGATGTTGGTGGCTCTAACTTGGGATTTCACATTACGTGTCAAGGCTGGGATTTGGCAAAATTCAAAGGGATATTTGAATTGAACACGATGGAATCATGTTCAATGGTCAACTGACCTGTGTTTTTGGCAAGTTTGAATCCTAGGGTTAACGAAATGCACCCGTGATTCGAGGCGGTTTGTTCAGGCGTTCTCTTCGGTGAGAATGATGAGGTGCTTGAAAGCCCGTTAGCCGGGCGCTCCGCACGCAGAGTCTGTTGGGTTTCTGGTGTCAATCAATGGATTTTGTGGGCCGCAACCATGATCCACAACAGTGTTGAATCCACCCGGCAAGACGCAGTTTTTCTTCGGAACCACATTCCTATCTGCAGCGTTGCAGTGCCTTTTCTGGCTGTCGGATTGGTAGTATTGGCTTTGTGTAGCAAGCGTAGAATTTCTTGGTGCCGAGGCACCTCCTGTACAAGCTCTGCTTGGCATGAGGATTTCGCAATGGCCTTCTTCTGTTGCGTGCCTGCAATGCTTCTGATGGTGAACTTTCGATTAGCTCGCATTGAATACATGCACATGGAAACAAAACTCCCCTCTTGGTACGATTTCCAGGCAGAAACGATTGGCCGGAGCTTTCTGCTTTATACCTCTGGCATGCAAACTTTGATACAAGCCGGCTGCCACCCGATGATTTGTGCTGCAGCAGCCGCAAGCCTAACGGCTGCCAGTGTTGTGATGTGGCCATTTGAGTTGATCTGCCAGATTCTCGGGAGCTTCATCGTGCCTTCGCCCGTTGTCATTCAGAGCGCGCTGGCTTGGTTTCTGGTAGTGAGCCACCTGATCGACTTCTTTGCTCGCATGCGTGCCATAGAGAGAGGAATGCAGCAGAGCCATCAGAATGCTGCTTCTGCACAGAGGCTTCTCGGATTCTTCCGATGCAGTTTGGGCAAAAATTCTGGATTCTATGAACCCGAACATATGCTTGGTCCCAAATCTTGGTCCCTAATCTTGGTACATGTCTCAGACTCGTCTTGGATCTTTCCACTATGTTTTGTTATCTAGAATCTAGAACTTATTCCGCCACAACTTGCATGATGAAATTTTGATATTTAATTGAAAGCGCTTCAACTTCGGGACGTTTGCAAGGCTTCTAGCCTGCGAGAGGGATGGAGTGGAACTACCGGCTATCAACCAGGAGGCACGGCCCAGGGCCCCTTCAATTTGTTCAGCGCCAAAGGCACAGAGAAAACTCACCAACGCTGACTGATGAAAAGATATGAAAGAAACCATCCAAGAGAACCATTCTCGAAATGAATCATCCGTAGGACGCGAGCATCCCCTGGTCCAAGCACAGAAATCGAGTATAAAAGTGATCAAAAACATGACTTGATTGATCAAACCCGTGACCTTGTCTTGGACTTGAACAATTTGAGACTATTTCCTTCCTTAAAAGACCCTGAGAGTCGTGAAAGCTCCGTGTATTTGCCGGCATAGGTTATGCATTGCGAAGATCCGTCCTTAGAAGTTCTTGCTGCTCCTTCGGGCCCATCCAAGCACGGTCCATCAGCCGTAGTCGCCGTGGTGAGGCATGCAGAACGAGCAGACAACATGCAGACTTTTGATACCTGGGGTTGTTCGAAAGATGCAGAGAACTTTCCACATGATCCACCCATCACGGCAAGAGGTGCTGAACAAGCAGAGCAGCTTGGCCTAAACTCGAGGACGTGTTTGATGTTGTTAGAAAATGTATGGTCAACATTGGGTGAATATGGTTGTGATTTTTATGTCTAAGAATGTCTAAGAGAAGGCCACTCTAAAAATTGAAATGTTTTGAAACTGCATTGATGCACATTGAGGCAACTGGCCGATGAGCTGAAGATGAAAGAGATTGATTTCGAAGTCATCGTTTCTTCCCCGTTCCTGCGTTGTTTGCAAACTGCCTTGATCTTGGCCGAGAAGTTTGATGCGAAAGTTTTGATAGATCAAGATTTGGGAGAAGTCATGGGGCCGCCGGTGTTTGAAACAAAGCCACCACTGCCTCCTAGGCCTTGGAGCAATCTGACACTTGACGGAGTAGCTGTGGATCATTTGTGAGTCCATGTTTTTCAAAGATTTTGTGAGGTTTGAGATGCGAGGAGAAACTGCAAAGTTTGTATGGCAAAAATGGCAAAAGTTGTCAGCTTCCAAAACATACGCACTTGTCCTGCACACACACGCACACACACACCCGCGCACACACACACACCCAGCAGTAAGGAAAGCAACTCTGAAGGCCTCTGCAACCTCAGCGAGTTCGCATGAGCGCCTGCGAGCAGGGCGTTTGATGGGCAAGGGGCCTCAGTGGAAAGAATCTCTTCAGCAGGCTCGTCTTCGGTATGTGAAGCGATACTTGGACTATTTGCGCCGCGCTCGTCATACCAAAAAGAGCTGCTTGCTGGTGACGCACGGCCACATGGTACAAGCGTGTGCGAGCGTGCTGCCAGTAAACCAGCATCGTAAGATAGTTTCAGTTGACTATTGCGGTGCCGCAGTTGCTGAATGCCACAGGCTGGTAAAGGATCGTAACCGCCCTGACGCGTTTCTTCCTGCGAGGGCTGTTTCATTTGATTCTGGAAAGCATCAAGCTGAAAAAGAAGAGCATGTCCAAAATCAATTCGACGAGAAGAACGAACTCATCCAAGATGCCAAGATGAGATATTGGACCCTCTTTTTGCGTGGCGTCCGACATGTTCCTGCAGCCACACCCTCAAATGGATCACACCTATCTGGATTAAGTGCAGATCTAGGCCAAAGTTGGCAAGACTTAGTGAAATTGCTTGGGGTGTTACCTCCGGTGGCACCTGCACCTTCGGACAGTCACAGTGAGAGCACGTGCAGTTTCGGGACTCGCACGGACACGACCTTCTCTATGAAGATGATTCGAGATCCTGACTCTGCGCCAAAGTCTCCCAAAAACGAGCACTGCGTGACAGTGGAAAGGACAGAAGTGACTCAAAACGAGCAACCTTCTGCTCCCAAACTGAAGCCGCTCACATCTGGGTTGGCTGCGCGGCGCGGCTTCAGGCAGTCCAAAGTGCCTGCCACTGTTGTTGAAGATCAGGTGTGAAGCGTTTATAAGTGCAATTCAGTGCACGTCAATTTTTTGCTTTAATTTTCGTCATGGTTTCTCCCCAAGTAGAACCAAAGTTCCCACAAAGCGGCTGTTCTACCACGCTTGCTAACCAGAGTGCTTGCGCCACTTAGAGAAAATTGCGTAGACACTTACGCTTGCCGTCATTTCGTGGTCTGTCCCATAAGGTACGACTCCAAAGAGTTTCAACGGACGTAGTTACTTAGTTGGAATGCATAAAGATATTATCAAGCCTTTTATCCTTGTTGGATTCAGGAATCCCCACCACAACTTGCCCTGAACACCATATCTCTCCACCTCGTGGCCACGCATGATTTGGCATGGTTTAGTAGCAGCCACAGCTTCCCATCAAAATCAACTCCACCATTTCAGCTACCTTCAGGCACCTGCGACCAGAAAGTAGTATTTTCAGAACTGTCAGTTGGCGTCAAAAAGGAGCTATGGATTTCGACAGTAGAGTCCGAGCTTCAGTGGTTCATCCAACTGTTGTTCAACGCATGGGACGGCATCTTTTTGCACATAGTCCGCTGCAGCCCTCTTGGGCACCTAGGAACTTTGCTGCTGAATCCAGATCCAGCATTTGGAAAACCTTTGCTACTTTCCATGGAGGATAAGCTGGCATAGACTGGTGAGACTTCAGCATGTGCTGACGATCATGAAGACCTTGTCTGGAAGCGACATGACCTTCTCTGCTTTGGCTCTGCCTCCGCATTCAAATTGGAAGATACTTGTAGTAGAGCAAGAATCCTGAGCAACATCAGAACAGATCTGAACAGACCGTTCTTGCAAATCAGATTCAATGATATTCAAATATATTCCAAGTGGAGCGGTATCCCACCGACTTTCAGCAAAATCCTACCCGCAACCAGTCGTAGCTGGCTACGACGTGTGCCCGGTGGGATGGCTGCATGGATATGCGATGTATCTAAATAAAGACCGCATCAGGTGCCTGGGACATCTGGGACATGGACAGCACGAGCCAATAGCAACCATGAGAATCTTACGAGAAACTTCTTAGAAACTACTTACTTCAAACAATTCAAGGACGTTGAAATACGTTGAACTACGGTGAATGACTAGGAGGTGCGGAAGTGCAGCTGAGTCATGCTATGTCCAGGTTTAAAATGAGTGTGACGTCAGCGGCATGGAATATTGAATTATTGGGAGTCAATATATGAATCAACCAATGTCAACCTACTGCAAATCACGTTTGCAGTCCGTGCGCCCTCACAAGGCCAGGTGAATTAGGGAAAACACCGGGGTACTTGGGGTCGGCTTCCCAGATCTGATAGTCTTTGAGCCAATCGGAAGCCATGTGTCCCCAAGCAGATTGTGTTTTGTTTGGTGCTGGATGTGCTGGTGATATTGGGCAATGACATGGGCAATTCATGACAGGTGCGCCAGTTTCGCGTCAGGAGCGGGAAGAGGGGAACACACGAGAACTTCCAAAACACACAGATGGTTTATGATGGGCTGATCATGAAACATCTAAAAAGAATCTGGAAACATATTGACATATTGACCTCAATCCTTGTGAGTCAACAAACAAGCTGGCATATGCTGGCATCCCAAATCATAGCAGTTCTCTCGATTCCCTCCATCGAATCGGCAGGACTATTGGGTCTCTTTGGCAGTGGTCTCTTTTTCTCTGCGATCTTCTTGCCATGGTGGGATGTTGGCTCGTCAGAGGTGCGACCAGAAGCTTAGAAGCTTCAGCTCGCTTCAATCGCTTTGCTCCAAGTGCCCTGTGGAGTCTTTCAGGAGCTACTGAACCTCAACAACGCTCCAGCCGTCATGCTCCAAGTTCATGAAATGCATAAAATGGGCGAAATGCATCCGGTGTCGAGATGAATCACCTTGCCAAATGTGCCAAGACCAAGCACAGCCCAGGTGGTTGCTGACCTTTGGGGTTTCCACTTCCTGAATCCGCCGCAGGGATCCCCGTGGCTTCCAGGGTGGGGCCATCCCGAAGGGTGGTGAGTTCACCCCAATGTGTTCAACGCGTTCAACACATTAAGCTCCCATCATGTAAGGAATGTAGGAATGTCTCCTGCAGGATCCTTGTCCTTTTCTTCCCCATACTGTCGGGTTATCTTCGGTTTTGCCATCGGTGTTTGCCAATTTCCAAGGTCATGGGTTACATCACCTATGCCCAGGGAACCTTCGACCTGGCAGGACGCGAAGAAAACCTGCTGTTTTGCCATCCAGAATTGTTTGACCTATCATGACCTATCCATCCATATCTACAGAAGCATCATGAAGGCTATTACATGATATTATACCATCCCAACGTTTCCCAACCTAGGTAGTCGTTATTGATGTTATTGTTATCTGGCCGAACGGGTCAAACTCACAGGCATACTGTGCCCGGGATGCCGAACGAGCCACGGTGGGCGACCCCAGTGTGACCACTTTGGGATGCCAATGTGCGATGGTTGAGGGTTAGATTCGGATAGATACCACTACCTGGATGGTTTAATCCCCAAGCAGTTGGGATTCTCATTGGCGTTTGCCCATACTGTTTTGAGCCATTTCTAGAACTTGGTAGCTGTAGCTGGCAAACTGCAGAAAGAACTCATATGGTCCTTATCTGTCCTTATCTGTCCTTATCTTACATTAAATTTGATGAAGAGAAGTGAGAGAGGGCATTCAGCATAGGCAAAGAAGTGGATTCCTTCTCTTTGATTCTCAGGAGATATCACCAGCCTTTCACACGACATGCAGTCACATGCAGTCATCACATGCTATTGCGCCTTTGCCATTCGTATTATAAGTACACATCTTTGGTTTGTCCTTGCGGTTCAATTCCTTCGCGAGCCAGAAGTTTATTTGTGGATAGCATCTCTGCAGTAGGTCCGGGCATGATGGTGAAACCATGTGACACCTGCGATATCTTTTCCGTTCAGGCAAGTTCCGCACCTGCAGCGGAGGAAGAGCGCAACGAAACTGAAGAAGTTCAAGCTGAAGGCAGGCAGCGGCAGACGCACGAGACGATCCAAGATGTGATGATGCGCTTGAGATCCAACGCGATGAGAAACTGAAATGCAGCACTGCTATGACTGAGATGCTGCTTCCACCGTATCACTTTTGCAACACATTTGTAGCAGGAGCGGGCAGGAGCCATAGTAAATAGATTGTATGTATATAGAGCAATGAATGCACTAGGTACAGATCTAAGAGACACGGTTTAATCATTAAATGTAGTGCTGTAGCAGCTAGGGTTCCTTCAAGTTCCATCCAAACATTTGAATGTTGGGGTGCGGCCGGACACCGAAAAGTTCCGAAAGGAAGCGCTGGCAAGGCACCACCACGAAGCCTCCATCAACGAGTTTTGATGCCGCCATGAACTCCAGCAACGACACCAATGACACCAATGACTCGTCCCTGGACGGCAACATGACGTCCCAACATGTCACGAAGTCCGACAAAGTCGCGGAGTTGATGCTGAACTACGGGGACCTCTAAGCAAGGTTGAGAGACAGATCAATATATCAATATCAAAATTCTGGATGCATGTGCGTATATATATATATCTATTATACATACGTATACAAATATATCAGCATATTAAAAAAACAAATGGTCATATATATATATATATACATGAAATAAGTACAAGTTCATGCAAGTTGAATCCCTGAATTATTCCCCACATTGACGTGTGGGTTTTTTCCCCACATTGACGTGTGGGGTTTTTGTTTTTAGTTCTGTATCCGCCTCCCGCCGCCTCCCGCCTCCCGCCTCCCGCCTCCCGTCCCCTCACTCACACTCACTCACTCACTCACTCACCCACCCACTCACTCACTTACTCATTCACTCACTCACTCACTCACTCACTCACACTCACTCACTCACTCATTCACTCACTCACTCACTCACTCACCCACTCACTCACTCACTCACTCACCCACCCACTCACTCACTCACTCACTCACCCACTCACTCACTCACTCACTCACCCACTCACTCACTCACTCACTCACTCACTCACCCACACACACACACACTTTTGCGTGGCAGGCGTGGGACAATGTGCACTGCCAAGGGGTGGGATGTACGCCCTGGCGTCCCTCGGGCTCCGCCTCTTTTGCGTGGCAGGCGTGGGACAATGTGCACTGCCAAGGGGTGGGATGTACGCCCTGGCGTCCCTCGGGCTCCGCCTCTTTTGCGTGGCAGGCGTGGGACAATGTGCACTGCCAAGGGGTCTGATGTACGCCCTGGCGTCCCTTGGGGCTCCGCCGCTTTTGCGTGGCAGGCGTGGGACAATGTGCACTGCCAAGGGGTTGGATGTACGCCCTGGCGTCCCTTGGGGCTCCGCCGCTTTTGCGTGGCAGGCGTGGGACAATGTGCATTGCCAAGGGGTCGGATGTACGCCCTGGCGTCCCTTGGGGCTCCGTTTCTTTTGCGTGGCAGGCGTGGGACAATGTGCAATGCCAAGGGGTCGGATGTACGCCCTGGCGTCCCTTGGGGCCCTCGGGCTCCGCGTATTTTGCGTGGCAGGCGTGGCAAGGTGCACTGCCAAGGGGTCGGATGTACGCCTGGCGTCCCTCGGGCCCTCGGGCTCCGCCTCTTTTGCGTGGCAAGCGTGGGACAATGTGCACTGCCAAGGGGTCGGATGTACGCCCTGGCGTCCCTCGGGCTCCGCCTCTTTTGCGTGGCAGGCGTGGGACAATGTGCACTGCCAAGGGTCGGATGTACGCCCTGGCGTCCCTCGGGCTCCGCCT
>CAMXCT020005990.1:342500-432059 GCA_947184155.2 Cladocopium goreaui | reverse complement strand
ATCCCACTTGCGGGGCCATGCAAAATTTCATAAACCACTACTATTGGGGATGGTTTATCAGTGTGGATCCTCCATTATCTATCAAACTGGGCCGATTCAATCTATGTTGTCAAATAGCTCGGCAACATGGAGCATCTGGGCAAGGTCACACACGGCTCAAAAATCTCCAATTTGTACTTCTATAAAAACAAAAAGACAGTTGCCAGCTGAGACTAACAAAAGGCACACGGTTCACAAAAAAATCGGGAGCCAAAACCACAGCTGCAGGCCCACCTTCACAATCAGGTCGCAGGCAAAGCCACCTGTGTAGCCACGCGCTGCAGGCACCTGGGCCATCGAGTTAGCTGGTTCTCAATGGAGTGTTAATACGTATTAATATGTGCATCCCCCATTGAATCCCATCAAAGTGAGGTAAATCCAAAGCGGGAAAATGGTTGGTTCCGAGAGAGATACTCTTGGCCATGGATAGTTATTATGGCAAGTTGCCATACCTTACCTGGAAGTTGGGATCAGTGGCTAGGAAATGGTTTACAAAATCCCAAAGTGGGATATTTCATGGGTTCGTTCGGGTTTTGAATGAGTCATCAGCCTATAATCAAGGGTTCTGCCGGGTTCCCCATGCATGAAGTGACGTCGGCCAGTGGGGTCGCTACATTTCATCAAGATTATTGGGGTCAGCAGCCACCTTTCAACTCCCATTTCAACTCCCATTTCAACTGGTGCGTTAAAAACACTTAGCAAATGGTGTATCTTCTGACTTTTACTGCATCCCATCAATGAGCTTGGAGGTCATCCCACTTAGCAAGGTGTTGATGTAACCCTGGTTGGCAAGTCTTCGATTTCTGGGGGTATCCCATTTTTTCAAGTTAGGCAACTAATCGCACAAACACTAACCAGTGGTTCACTCTAATAGAAAGTAATATCCAACCAGCAAAAAAATGAGATATATTATAATTATAACCAACAAAAATGGAGATGTACTGCAACCAATGATGATTACGAACTGATACGAACTGGTTGTCCAGGTGATCCTCCAAGTAGTTCTCGTTAAGTTCCTCTGCCAGGGTGCTCCTTCCATAACTCCAGGGCAGGGGTTGTACAGCTCGCTGCTCCAAGACCTGCCAAGCTGGAGATTCAATGATTGAATTTGATTTAACCATGGATTTCATTGAAAAGCATCAACCAACTGGCAATCCGAATTCTTGCAAACCGGCTTTTGTCATCCAATGTCTACAATACTGGCAATAATTCGGAAAAAATCGAGAGAGAACCCAAGCAACCAGCGGTTCATTGCTGTTTGCCGCTGGCTCACGTGCAGGATGCAAAAAACCAGAGCCACTGGATGGAGTTGGATGGAACCATGGGAACTAGTATTGATTCCATGGTCCTGGATGATTTGGACCCATAACCCAAACAGCAACACGGATCAGAAGCCTGTCCTGTTCATAACCTGAAAAAATAGAGCTCGAAGATAAATGTGTGTATTCCTCCCCCATAAGTATGTAAATTCATGTGTGACATGACCCGCCAAAACGCTTTGTTATTCCTTTCTTGATTCGTCTCCCTATTTTTGATGTTTGGACCCTTATATAAACCTCAGGTTTTGGTGAGGGTTTCACTAGTCTTTTCCCACCTGCCAGAGCTGATATTCAGAATCTCCGCCAGCTTCTTCTGGTCCAAACCAAAACGCCCTGCTAGCGCGTGGCCCTCGCAGACGCCCGCCATGGTGATACCCAGCACCAGGTTGTTGCACAGCTTCGCAGCCTGGAAAACATGATGACTTGTGTCTTATGGGCACAACTGCCTATGGGACTTCTCAATTTTAGCAGAGATGCAGGCAAACCCTCAAGGGAAGGCAAATATTTAAGAGCGGAACATCGCTATACTTGGCCTATCAGGAAGGAAATGGCCAAATGTCCAAATATCAGATTCTAAACTGGAGACCCCTGTCCACCCACTGATATCCAAAAAAGAACTAACCCTCAACTCCTGCAACCGTTGGGCCGAACATCTCGCCACTTCCAGCATGGGGTTTTGGTGGACACAGCTTCGTTGCTCTCAACCACAAGGGGCTTTCTCCAGCAGACTTCTGCATACAGTCAGGCGGGCCTGACCCATTCCAGCATCCCCGCAATGGATCACCTGCAGCGTCGCAAGTGATTCCCTCGGCGTCAGGGTGATGGGTCAGCCATGCCTCGCCTTTTTCCCCATGTGCTGAAGGATAAGCTCGGCCTGTTTCACGGCCACTTCAGGCCTCGGACCATCAAAGCCGTCCTGGACATGACCCATCTGTATGGGATCACCAATGTGGAGGGAAAAGATACGCTCGGACAGAAACTGGCAATGCAAAAACCCGCCACATTTAGAGATGATTTACTTGCTGAAAATGGTGTTTTCGCAGTGCGAGGTAGAATTCAATGAGGGTACAAAACTTGGAATTCATTGGTCTAAACATTTTCGTGGACCGGGAAATCTGTGACATCCGCACTTTATGCCCATCACCTCCCAAGTGAAGCAAGCCACTTTACCTTCCACTCTGAAAAGTTCTTTTTATACATCTTATACCCAACTGAGGGTTTCCTGAAATAGGGATACCCCAAATCCAAAGCCTTTAGACCATTTTTAGTATTGAAACCCATGGTGACTTGGGGTACCCAAAAGTGAACAAATCCCCAGAGCTGAGATTGCTGCCCGCCGACCATGAAGGTAAGGCTCGCCTGAACGAAGGTCTAGCTGTGGTGCCACCCAGATATCACTTGGTTTTGAAACCTCATGAATTATCGATATATCTATGAACACAAACCCAGCTGTGAACCTAGTTGTTTTTTATGTTGTATACAAATCAGCTCAGCTCCGCCCCCACATTGTAACCTTAAACTACAGTACCTTAAACTACCATAAACTACATTAGTAAATCAGCACGTCCCCTTGGACTGGGCTATATTGAGATGTCCAATCTACATTGATCTATGATATCAAAAGAAACCACCTTCGGTTGCTTGGTTTCGAACTGTCGGAATGATGGTTCTACTGGCAATTAAAATGATGTTAAGCATCCATGATAATCTTGTTCGTGACAGTGGCCACAATCGTGATGCGTTAGATTCATTAGATGGTGATGAAGATTCCGACGAAACACGAGCCTTCACCCTGCACGGGTTGAATGCCCGGTCTTGCACAGTAATGTTGATTTTTATGATTGCGGATTTTTTCATGATCATCGTGACAGATGGCGTGAAACTTTGAACATATGTTATCCTATGTATTAAAAGTTGTCATTGTGGGATGTCGCTACAAATCAGCAACCCACATTGCAAGCTCCTGCATAGCGGAGGCAACTGCCCCTTGTATATTGCTGAGAACAACAGCGAACAACAACTGGTGGAATGGCAAGTTTGGTCTATCTCAATGATAATGACAAGTTTGATATAGACTGACAACCAATGATAATGATACTACTGATTGCCAACTTTAGCGATATTAATGATAATGGGAAAGAATCACTAAGTAAAGTAAAATGGAATCCACTAAAGTAAAGTGATAATGTACCATTGAATGATCATGGTATGGAATGTGTAAAGAATAACTAAATAACATGAGAAGGAAAAGTTTGAGTGGTGGTGTTAAGAATTGTGATCAGAATATATATATATATGTATAATATAGCTATAGCAAATGTCTGTGATGAGGCACCTGCTCAGCTGCAGGAGTACCCCCTGAGACTGGAGCATCCACCGTGGCGGCACCTGGCGGAAACTCTGCGTGCTTCGGCAAAAAACAAAAGTCTTCAGAAATGTATCCTAATTACTGTATATCCCAATAATTAAAAAACTATGATATGTATTGGGATATAGATATAACTAGGATATAAATAATTATAGTATCCAAAAAAGTCATATAACTGAGATATAATTAGGATATTTTATTGGGATAGGCGATATGGGATAGATATCTCACTCGCAATATGATAGAGTGGATGGGCCGCGAAGTTATGGCCATCAAATAATGGTGCTTAGGATTTTGGAATTCCAAGTGCATTTTGAAACAATCCCATATGGCCAAAAGACCCGTGGGGTTGGGGAATCTAGAATTTGATCCAGATGTGGCCTCCCGCCAAAATCACCTGGCAACTAACCTTTTCTCACGAGTGGGTAGCAACTTCTGGCTCATGGGTACCCAAAATGTCGGTGGCTAATTCTGAGGATTTGATTTGGACCTCAACAGCAAAACTTGAAGAATCGGAAGAATTGAGGATACCAACAATCACAAAACCCAGCTTCAGCCGGCCCACCTCTTTGGCCCGCCAGGGCAGCCACCTCCAAGTGTTGGAAGTGATGGCTTTGGGGAAAATTGATGGAAATTATGGGTGGGCATCATCCCCCGTTCATAGAAACTTTTCCAGTACTCCACTGTGCCTGATAAATAGGAATTTGAGAGCACCAGACCGTCGATCAAACTTATTTGAGGAGCAAAAACTGCATTGGTTCATGCACGGTCAAATACCAAAATGTCAAGTGCTTCAGTGACTCAGTTGCTTAGCCATGGCTACAAGCCACTTAGTCGCGTGGCTTTAATGTCCTTTTGGGAAAGATGGGCCGCCTTCGATACCATTTATAATAATTGTTCGCACCTGCATCATTTATCAACATCATTTGGCAGTGTGTCAAAACCTTGTACCCCTGTAGTTCACATCAAAATAGTTGGTAAATGGATGTTCATCCCACTAAAAATGGTATTTTCATAGGTATTGATCCATAGCCATTTATCAACCACCCAATATGATGGGAGGACAGCAGCTTTCAGTGGACATGGCACCTGCTTGCCAATGGCGGGCTCGCAGGTGGAGCAATCGATCAGCAAGGCCCCGTTCCCCGCCTCAGGGCTGGCCGTCAGTGATCAGTGGCAGCCATGACATTGGCACGTTGGCACATGGCATCCGACAGTCACTGGTTCAACTTCATGCTTCATTGTTCTTGGTTACAGGTTATGTTCAATTTTTTGTATCAAATCTGAGGTGGGTGTCAGATTGGTCCAAAACATACAAAGTGATCCAAATGTCTATGTTCCTGGGGTCGCCTCAGTGTTGACCCACACCCACGTGCAGATTGGCATCGTACCCCACACATGTCCGCCTGTGCACCCCCACACCACCATCTGAAAGCAGGCCATCTTGCCCGTTATAGACCTGCTACTGTAGACAGCCACCCAAGCGGAATTTTCAACCCTAGGGAGGAAGATGTTCATCAGAAAAATGTAACTATGACCATGACAAACCCTCAAATGGGACATTGGATTCTCAACCATGGTTGCAACCCAAGTATTATCGGGGTCCCAAGTGGTCGGCCACTTGGAGTGAATGTGTTCGTTCTCCATGGTGACCCGAGATACCAATCTGGACCAACAAAAAAATGCACAAACTCAGGAATGTTAAGCCATTCTTACTTGTCACTTATCTCATGGTTGGGTAGAAACTTTGACCATCAATGTGATTAAATCCAATCCTATAAACATCCCT
Organism: Cladocopium goreaui; assembly: GCA_947184155.2. Lineage (NCBI taxonomy): Eukaryota > Dinophyceae > Suessiales > Symbiodiniaceae > Cladocopium > Cladocopium goreaui. Next base: position 426,544 of record CAMXCT020005990.1, on the reverse strand, counting down.
ATTTCGAATGGTGTCCCACCCGTTTCCGGGAAGTCATTTGGATGGTTCATGAATTTTGGTTTGCCACACCTATCATTAAAAACCCATGTTCGATGATTAAATCAAATCCCAATTTTCAATGCTGAAGTACCATGAAGTACCCAGGTTTGCTCCTTAAATGCCGACTCTTCACCCACCAACCCCTGAAAACAGGCGCACCTCCAAGACGTGAGACCCAGCCGGCAGCATGGTCACGACCGTCTTGGCCAGGGCCGCCACAGCCAAGGGAGACCTCTGCTCCCGCTTGGATTGCCAATGGTTCACAAGTGTGTCCTGGAAAAGTGATGAATAAGAAATAGTCACTTTAGAGATCATACAGACATCATCCAAATCCAAGGCCAGCCCATAGCTTTGGCTCATTTTGCACACCCATCCCACCTTTAGGTAGTACCAAGATCTGATCTCCTAAAAATTCCTTTCTTTTTCTGCAAATATCTATCATATCTCAGCATCAACTTCAATCCGTCTCCATATTGACTGACCCATACAAAAGGGAATTCTCGGAAGATCCCCTGTTTTTGATCCATATCTGCAGGATGGGGCCCCCCAATTATAAGTTGGTTTATAAACTATTATAATCCCCATTAAATATAGTTATATCTACCATAAACCATCCATATCTGGGCCCCAATTTTGATCCAAAACGCTGCCGGATGTGCCGGGATTCTTTTCGGGTCCCGGGCTCCACAGGTTGACCTCCAGCTGCCGCGAAGCTGTCGAGGTTCGCAGGCGACACATCAAATCCCACCACCTGGCGGCTGAGTTGGTTTCAAAAATTTCTGGAACAGATGAATTACAGAAACCAACTCAGAAACCAACTCAAAATACTCAAAAAAATAGTGTATTCTTATGAATTCAGATGAATTACAATGAATTATCGAAGGAAGTTTAGAAGTGAAACTTCCGACAATATGGACAGTTGAAAAGCAGAGGTGAAAAGAGACAGTCAGAAGAGAAAAGATCAGAAGAAAGAAGATGCAGATGCGCGAAAAGGTAGGAAAGTCGCGAAACACTGTGTTTTTCCAATGATTTGGGGCTCCAGAGGGTTGAAAAGTAGGCTCGCTAAAGCGGCGGGTGCGGAGCCAGCTGGCCAGATGAGAGATCAAAAATTGCACGCCGTTGTGGCGCGAAGCACATTTCCAAGTCAAAATGTACAAAACACACCAGGTTCGGACCACTTTTGGAAGTTGAGATGTTGAAAAAGTGCACGCCGTTGTGGCGCGAAGCACATTTCCAAGTCAAAATGTACAAAACACACCAGCTTCGGACCACTTTTGGAAGTTGAGATGTCGAAAAAGTGCACGCCGTTGTGGCGCGAAGCACATTTTCAAGTCAAAATGTACAAAACACACCATTCTCGGACCACTTTTGGAAGTTGAGATGTCGAAAAAGTGCACGCCGTTGTGGCGCGAAGCACATTTCCAAGTCAAAAGTGTTAAAAACTGACGGTCTCGGGCCACTTTTGGAGGTTCAGATGTCGAAAAAGTGTCGAAAAAGTGCACGCCGTGGTGGCGCGAAGCACATTTCGAAGTCAAAAGTGTAAAAAACTGATGGTTTTGAGCCTTTTTTGACGTGAAGATGTCGAAAAAGTAGACACTGATTAACTTAACTAACTTGACTAACTTAACTAACTTCACTAACTTAACTACCCCAACTTCGACGACAACAGCAACAGCAACAGCAGCAGCAGCAACAACAACAACAACACCAACCACAACAACTACAACTACAACAACTACAACTACAACAACTACAACAACTACACAACAAGTAGAACTACAACTAGAACTACAACTAGAACTACTACAACAACAACAACAACAACAAAAACAACAACAACAACAAAAACAAAAACAGCAACAACAACAACAACAACAGCAACAACAACAACAACTACAACTACAACCACACAACAACTACAACTACAACAACTACAGCTACAACAACAACAACAACAACAACAAACAACTACAACTACAACAACAACTACTACTACTACTACAGGAACAACAACAACTACAACTACAATTACTACAACAACTACTACTACTACTACACTACACTACAACTACAACCACACAACAACAACAACAACAACTACTACAACTACAACTACAACTACTACTACTACTACTACTACTACTACAACTACAAAACAACTAGTTACAACTATATGACTGCAACTACACTACACGAATTACATTACACCACAACTACAACTCCACTAGGCTACAACTACAACTACAGTTGCAGTACATCACACTACATCCAGCAGTTGTGTGTGAGGTGACCACTGCAACCATTGCAACCATTCCAGCAAACACAACTCCAACCACCTTTCGGTCAATCAGTGGCTTCGCTCTGCCATCCCTGATTCACAACAACCAACGTCTCCTATAGGTTTCCTATTCTGAAACTTCCGCCACCGCCTTGTGCGGTACTACTGGTAGATCATTATAGCTAGAATTGACTAAAATCTTGGGGGGTATTCGACAGTGGAAGCAAAATCTCTAATCTTGGAGTTCGGGTGTTCCTGGTTCTGCAGCTTCTCTGCAAATAAGGAATGGTTCAATCAGAACACGGCTTGCCAGGTGAAAACCTCGGAATTCTGGAGAGAATTCACAAGAGATTCGCAACTCAGGCGGCAACAATGCAACAATGCAACAAGTATTCGCAGAGGCCAGCATTCCAGCGGTCCGTCATGCCGTACATCGACCTGTCCTGAACCAGCTCGCCCAGACACTCCAAGACCTTCGTGAAACTTGCATCGTCTGGACAGAAGGCCCACACCTTACATTCAGCAAAGTCCGCAAGATAGATTGCTCCACCTTCAGTTACGAACAGATCCCCTAGACCCGTATCCTTTTCGGTTGGGAGTTACAGCAGGATTGGACGGATCAGCTGGATTGATGCGAGCAACTTCAGTTTTGTCGGTACAAATGGCATAGATCACCTCTTCCCCCTTGGTTGCAAACATCTTGTACGCGTAGAATGGAAATCCGTTCATCACCAACAGGAATGTCAAGCCCACCAACTTCTGCAGTGTGCGGCGCATGTGGATAAGCACACAAAGCGCTCCATTGGGTGAGCAACATGTTGTGAAATCATTACCAAGATTTGTCAAGCAGCACGTGTGGGGATCCATCTTGGAGACAGACAAGGGACTCATACATCAATTTCCGTAGGAAAAATCGCCATGTTGTGCATGGTCCCTCTGCCTTCGCGACAATTTGTTGTGCGTTGGTTCCCAGCCCGCTGGATGCTTCCAACAGAGGACACCGCCGCTTCTGCATGGCACCTTCGTGGCACCGGAGCCGCATGGTGCACTTCTCGTGGAGCTTCAGAGCTGGGCACGGCGCCTCGGTTGAAAGTTTCTGTGGACTTTTGGTTCTCTTTGTTCTCTTCCGACTTCGCAAAGCTTCATCAACTTCTCGGTACAGGTCGCCACCATGTGGGCAGAGCGTGAGACTGCCGAGTCGAAGCAAATTCTCCACACTGCTTCAAGTTTTGAACCAATTCATACATCCCTCATCACTGCTTCCTCTCGAGATACGGCCAGATTTGCTCTTTTCAATATTCGTGGCAGCTGAAGTGCACTAAGCTTTCGGAAGTTTCGATTCAGGATGCAAGTCTCAAACTCTTCCGCGACCTCTTCGCATGCGGCCTCTCTGCGCATACAGATTTCAAAGCACGGAGGCTATGTGCTTCTTGTGGCACTTGGCAGGTAGGGCACTTGGAGGGTAGCATTGCTGTCCAGGGAGGTACGGAAAGCCTGCCTCAATCGCACTTGCTAACTTTGGCAAGTCGTACGCCTCTGCCAGTCGTAGAAGTTCAAGACCAGCCTCCAGGTTCACCTCATCTTACCCACCATAGAGAGAGATAGATAGATATATATATATATGCATATGTATACATATATATATATGCAGTGTATATATATATATAGAACCGTTGCCTTCGAAGCAGCGATTTCCACTGGCTGTCCTTGTTGCATTCAGTCTGCTGCCAGAAAGATCCACACAACAACTTCTTGAAAGACATGCAGGCTGCAGATAGCAACCAACGGCGTGAGGGCAATGTTCTGCACCATCACTGCTTTTCAGCACAAGATCACAAAGATGGTCCTCCATCCAGAATTCTCGAAACTGCTGCACGATGCCAGAATGATGCTGAGCCAATCTACATCTTCGGTCTTGGCACTTCAGAATCCCATGGGTAGATTGGTCTGGTTGCAGCTACATGACTACCTCCAGAAATTTGGCATCATATAAATATCATACAATTACCTCCACACCGTTGTCTGGTCAATATCACTCCTAGAGTTCTGGAATTGTGGGGTGTCTCCTTTTGACCCATAGCCATATGGGCCACATCCCTTGGTGTACAGACCCGCTGCTAGTGGTGATACGTCCATTACGGCAACACTTGAGTGACCATTGCAACTCGTAGTTCGGTGGTCAACAAATTCAACTATTATGTTTAAAATGATATTTGTTTAATTGCGCTCATGTCCGTTGTCATTTTCATTGACAGTAACTTAGTTATATAAAGAATTAAAAAACAATACATATACCTGAGAAGGGGGGAACGAAAGCCAGCATCCCATCTATCCCTATGTTCCCTAATATTTTTCACCCAGAGACTCTTCACCCAGAAACTCTTCTTGCACATACTTTTCACCCATATACTTTTCACCCAGAGACTCTTCACCCAGAAACTCTTATTGCACATACTTTTCACCCAGAAACTCTTCTTGCACATACTTTTCACCCATATACTGTTCACCCAGAGACTTTTCACCCAGAAACTCTTCTTGCACAGACTTTTCACCCAGAAACTCTTCTTGCACATACTTTTCACCCATATACTTTTCACCCAGAGACTCTTCACCCAGAAACCCTTCTTGCACATACTTCTCACCCATAGACTTTTCACCCAGAGACTCTTCTGCACATACTTTTCACCCATATACTCTTCACCCAGAGACTCTTCACCCAGAAACTCTTCTTGCACATACTTTTCACCCATATACTTTCCACCCAGAGACTCTTCACCCAGAAACTCTTCTTGCACATACTTTTCACCCATATACTTTTCACCCACAGACTCTTCACCCAGAAACTCTTCTTGCATAGATTTTTCAACCAGAGACTCTTTACCCAGAAACTCTTCTTGCACATACTTTTCACCCATATACTTTTCACCCAGAGATTCTTCACCCAGAAACTCTTCTTGCACATACTTTTCACCAATATACTCTTCACCCAGAGACTCTTCACCCAAAGACTCTTCTTGCACATACTTTTCACCCATATACTTTTCATCCAGAGACTCTTCACCCAGAAACTCTTCTTGCACATACTGTTCACCCATTGATACTTTTCACCCACAGACTCGTCACCCAGAAACTTTTCTTGCACATACTTTTCACCCAGAAACTCTTCTTGCACATGCTTTTCACCCATATACTCTTTACCCAGAAAACTCTTCACCCAGAAACTCTTCTTGCACATACTTTTCACCCATATACTTTTCACCCAGAGACTCTTCACCCAGAAACTCTTCTTGCACAGACTTTTCACCCATATACTTTTTACCCAGAGACTCTTTACCCAGAAACTCTTCTTGCACATACTTTTCACCAATATACTTTTCACCCATAGACTCTTCACCCAGAAACTCTTCTTGCACATATTTTTCACCCATATACTTTTCACCCAGAGACTCTTCACCCAGAAACTCTTCTTGCGCATACTTTTCACCCATATACTTTCCACCCAGAGACTCTTCACCCAGAAACTCTTCGTGCACATACTTTTCACCCGTATACTTTTCACCCAGAGACTCTTCACCCAGAAACTCTTCTCGCACATACTTTTCACCCATATACTTTTCACCCAGAGACTCTTCACCCAGAAACTCTTCTTGCACATACTTTTCACCCATATACTCTTCACCCAGAAAACTCTTCACCCAGAAACTCTTCTTGCACATACTTTTCACCCATTTACTTTTCACCCACAGACTCTTCACCCAGAAACTCTTCTTGCACATACTTTTCACCAATATACTTTTCACCCATAGACTCTTCACCCAGAAACTCTTCTTGCACATACTTTTCACCCATATACTTTTCACCCAGCAAACTCTTCACCCAGAAAACTCTTCACCCAGAAACTCTACTTCTTGCACATACTTTTCACCCATATACTCTTCACCCAGAAAACTCTTCACCCAGAAACTCTTCTTGCACATACTTTTCACCCATTTACTTTTCACCCACAGACTCTTCACCCAGAAACTCTTCTTGCACAGACTTTTCACCAATATACTTTTCACCCATAGACTCTTCACCCAGAAACTCTTCTTGCACATACTTTTCACCCATATACTTTTCACCCAGAGACTCTTCACCCAGAAACTCTTCTTGCAAATACTTTTCACCCACACTCTTCACCAAGAAACTCTTCTTGCACATACTTTGCACCCCATATACTTTCCACCCAGAGACTCTTCACCCAGAAACTCTTCTTGCACATACTTTTTACCATATACTTTTCACCCAGAAACTCTTCTTGCACAGACATTTCACCCATATACTCTTCACCCAGAGACTCTTCACCCAGAAACTCTTCTTGCACATACTTTTCACCCATATACTTTTCACCCAGAGACTCTTCACCCAGAAACTCTTCTTGCATAGATTTTTCAACCAGAGACTCTTCACCCAGAAACTCTTCTTGCACATACTTTTCACCCATATACTTTTCACCCAAAGACTCTTCACCCAGAAACCCTTCTTGCACATACTTTTCACCCATATACTTTTCACCCAGAGACTCTTCTTGCACATACTTTTCACCCATATACTTTTTACCCAGAGACTCTTCACCAAGAAACTCTTCTTGCACATACTTTTCACCCATATACTCTTCACCCAGCAAACTCTTCACCCAGAAAACTCTTATTGCACATACTTTTCACCCAGAAACTCTTCTTGCACATACTTTTCACCCATATACTTTTCACCCACAGACTCTTCACCCAGAAACTCTTCTTGCACATATTTTTCCCCAATATACTTTTCACCCATAGACTCTTCACCAAGAAACTCTTCTTGCACATACTTTTCGCCCATATACTTTTCACTCAGAGACTCTTCACCTAGAAACTCTTCGTGCACATACTTTTCACTCATATACTTTTCATCCAGAGACTCTTCACCCAGAAACTCTTCTTGCACAGACTTTTCACCCAGAAACTCTTCTTGCACATATTTTTCACCCATATACTTTTCACCCAGAGACTCTTCACCCAGAAACTCTTCTTGCATATACTTTTACCCAGAAACTCTTTTTTCACATACTTTTCACCCACATACTTTTCACCCAGAGACTCTTCACCCAGAAACTCTTCTTGCACATACTTTTCACCCATATACTTTTCACCCAGAGACTCTTCACCCAGAAACTCTTCTTGCACATACTTTTCACCCATATACTTTTTACTCAGAGACTCTTCACCCAGAAACTCTTCTTGCACATACTTTTCACTCATATAATTTTCACCCAGAGGCTCTTCACCCAGAAACTCTTCTTGCACATACTTTTCACCCATATACTTTTCACCCAGAGACTCTTCACCCAGAAACTCATCTTGCACATACTTTTCACCCAGAGACTCTTCACCCAGAAACCCCTCTTGCACATACTTTCCACCCAATGTCCTTCTCTCTCCAATCTCCTCTAACTAGCTGGCCCATCTATCTGTCCATTGGCTGAGCCCAGAAAACCCCAGAAAACCGGACCCAGGGGGAATCGATACCCACCGTCACTGTTTTGCCGCCTGTTACATTACCCTGCAAAACCATACTTTACCCGCACTAGAATCACAACCTATTTTCGCGATTTTTGACCCGTTTGGCAACTACCCCCTCCCAGACCCCCTATTCTCACTTCGTTCGCTAGCCAGCTTCCCGGCTGGTTTTCGTAATATATATATATATATCGTAATATATATATATATATAATATATATATTATATTATATATATATATTATATATTATTATATATATATATATTTATATATTTATATTTTATATATTATATATTATATATTATATTTTTATTATTAAATATTTATTATATATTATATATATTATATATTATATATTATATATTATATATTATATATTATATATTATATATTATATATTATATATATAATATATCTATATTATATTATATATTATATTTTATATTATATATTATGTTTTATATATTATATATTATATTATATATTATATTTTATATTATATTTTATATTTTATATATTATATATGATATATTATATATTATATATTATATATTATGTAATAAATATTATATTATATATTATATATTACATATTATATATTATATATTACATATTATATATTATATATATCTTATTATATATTATAAATTATATAATATATATTATATATTATGAAATATATATTTTATGATATATTATATATTATATATAATATAATATATTATATATTATATATTATATATTATATATTATGAAATATATATATTTTATGATATATTATATATTATATATAATATAATATATTATATATATTATATTATATATTATATACTATATATTACATATTATATATTAAGTATTATATTTTATATATTATATATTATATATTATTTACTATATATTATATATTATATATTATATATTATATATTATATATTATATATTATATATTATATATTATATATTATCTTTTATATTATATATTATATATTATATATTATATATTATATATTATATATTATATACTATATACTATATATTATATATTATATATTATATATTATATATTATATATTATATATTATATTTTATATTTTATATATTATATATTATATATTATATACTATATATTATATATTATACACTATATATTATATATTATATATTATATATTATATATTATATATTATATAATATATATTATATATTATATATTATATATTATATATTATATATTATATATTATATATTATATATTATATATTATATTTTATATTTTATATTTTATATTTTATATTATATATTTTATATTATATATTATATTATATTATATATTATATTATATTATATATTATATTATATATTATATTATATATTATATTATATATTATATTATATTATATTGTATTATATTATATTATATTGTATTATATGATATGATATGATATGATATTATATTATATTATATTATAATATATATATATATACGTAACGTACGTATAATTAATATATATATATAATTCATCAAAAATAGTTTAGGTCATGACTCATAACTGTGTCACCCCAAAATGGGAGCAGGTGGGCTCAAACTTGCAGCCTTGTGACCAGCTTTCAAAAGATTTCTGGCCATTGGACCACCTCAACAACTCAAGGCTGTCGGCTCTGATGGCCAGCCAACGACCAAAATCCCGTACTGAGGAGACGACCCATGTTGCCCAGACCAATGAAGCCTTGACCAACAATCACAGGTAGCCATATATTCAAAATCACAAACTGTTTGTGGATACATAAGATATGTATGTATATGTATATGTACATGTATATATATATATATATCATATGTCACGTTTTTGTGCAGCCTTCAATACACATTTCGGTGCCAAATCATCTAGATTCTGGATACAGTTGTGTGGATCAAATCATCACAACCTACGTGCCTATGCTTCAGAATTGGGTGCCCAAAATTGTTTGTGGACTGGGCCCAGGTGCCCAATGGTGCAACATCCGAGCTGAAGAATCTCATCGCTGGTCGCCTGCAAGCAGTGCAAGAAGCAAACATCGTGTGGCATGTTGCAACTCGGAGTCACGCCAGCCAAACATAATTTGAGTTTTAGTGAAATCCAACAACGCGTTGCATAAATTACTCATGATTTTTGTGAATTCAGTCAGATTTAACAATGGAACGGAAAGGACAGCTGGACACTTCTGCAATTTCAACACCAATAAATTTGATGGCCAAAGCATTGATGTACAATGACACTATGCTAAGCAAAAGGAAACATCTAAGCAACAATGTCACTATATATTGTATATAGATATATATATATATATATGTTTTTTTTCCTTTCCCAAATCTTTTTCAATCCCAGTTGAGTGTCTTTCAGGTACCGGCCTCATCCCAACAAACAAGGCAGGTCTCATCATAGTCACCAGCACCAGTTGCGGAAAAACCGCACACCTGCAAGGTTAGAGTTGTGCGGTGGTGGTTGGACAGAAAGGTTGTTTTTCCTTACCGTATTCAACCAACAAAGTGAAAAGTGAAACCCTCTGCACGTGGGTCACTTGCATCTGCATTTCACAAACCGTTGAAGTATACAGTTGCAATTGGTTGCAAAACTGACGTTTGGCCAATTTGATTCCATGAGTCGAGGAACAGTTTTTACCACATAAAAAAGGTAACCCAGGAGGACGTTTTAACACCTTTAGAACTGAAGGGAATCATATCATATAATAATGGTGCATTTATGCACTGGCCAGACCAAAAACGACTGCCCCGCCTGCTCACAAAAACAATATGGGTCACCAAACAAAAAAAAGGCCAAGCACGCAAACAAAGCTGGGGCTGCATGGTGATGTTGTTTCTAATTCCAAACTGTTGATGGTAATTTTTGTCGCATGCCAAAAGCGTCGCAAAGATTGAACACCCCTGAATTTAAAGCCAAATGCTCCCCGTCACACGCTGCAAAACTGTGACGTCGAAGCTTCCAGTTGGTTCCCACTCGGTCCGTCACAATCTCGACTGATTTGGATGCCACCATGATGTAAACTACTTTTGGAATGTGGGAAAATTACTGTTCGCATCTCCAATTTAAACCAATTGGTGTCATTGGTGAGCTGTTCGCAAAGCTAATGGTTGGCTATTATTTGGTACTAACCAAAGTGGGTAATGAATGGCTTCATGTTGGGTTTTGGTTCGCCTGACGATAGGCTACCCCTAAATCCCACGGCAAGAAAACCGGTTTCCAATCAAAATTGTAAAGCAGCGCACACCTTTTTTTTCGTCCGATAGGGCTGCGGCAGTACGCAGTGGTTTCTGTGCGTGTCATCCTTGCTACATGCAGGGGCCATGCTAGCTTACACAAAAGCGTGACACCCCGCCTCAGCTGCGCATTCGTTTTGATTGCGTGAGCTGATCTTCAAGCTATTCAGGTGTGTCCGGCTCTCAGTGGTTCTTCTTCAGGTTGTAGTCCACCACCAGCGCTGCTCGCGAGACCTCCATGTCGATCTTCTCCGGGATGTAGTGGCTCTGAAGCTCGAATCGAGCTTGAGACTGGACCTACCAGCGGTCCATGCTCTCGTTCATAGGCTAAAATATGTCGATATTCGCAGCCCATTGAGCATTGTCCCCGAATGCTTCATCTTCACTTTGGCCTGGGTACCCTTCTGACCCACGACGGCTCTCATCACGTTGGGATGGATGTTCCCCATCCTCACTTCCACCTTCACCAACCCGGTCCACTGTTGGTGGTTCTCTCTGCTGGGCTACTCTGTCACCAGCATGTCTTAGGATTGCTTCTTGCAGTCCTGGCACATCAGTTGTAATCGCTATTGTGCCTTCGTCTTCACTGCTTGAGTCGTTCGTCCTCAAGCCTCTGATGGCTTCAAGCAGTGCCGAGACATCTCCTCGCACGTTGTGCGTCTCCACTGATGCCGAAGCTGCACGTTGCAACAGCGCACTGATGCTTCTTTCGGTTCTTGTGGAAGCTTCTCTGGTTGCTGCTTCCAGTTCTTGGATATATATGTGCATCCAAGTTCATGAGTCTCTGTTCCAGTTCACCTTGGGCTCTCCGTAGTCGCTTGTAAGCCCATCTCGCAAGTAATGCCAGAATGATGATACATGTTGCAATCATCCACATCAATGGCATTTGCGTCGAACGTGACGGAATGGTTGATTCTCCGCACTGAGCTTCCAAGCCCGTTGACTCAAGCCTTGATTGTGCAACTGCTGATCCTCCGTCAAGCAGTGCTTGCACCAGCAGGATCCGAAATGCCTTGTAGGCTCCTTTGGCATTTGCTTGCTGGATCCTCCTCTCTGTTTTCTTTTCCAACTTCTTTTGTCTCTCTTGTTCTCCAACTGCATAGTAGTCATTGTCGGTATCCACGCAACCCATCAAGTTCAACAACACTTTGATCCTTCTCTTCCCTTGGATTTTTGTGCTGAGGTCTGCGGTGTTTCTCCACGTGCCAACTGGCTTTACCGCGACTTCACCCTTCTGAACAAATTCTTGCAACCACAGTAATCCACATGAGATGTGGCGTACTCTGCAACGCCTTGCCTGTGGCAGAATGCCCTTGCGCTAGATGAATCGCATCGGAGTTCCAGCTTGCATTTCCTTCCAGTGATGAACTCAATGCAGTTCTTGAGAAAAACTCCTTCCGATGCACCTGTTGTCATGGCCACGCAATCCCTTCAGGTAAAGTACCAGGCGCTCCAGTCTCTGGTAGTCCGCTCGAGTAGGCCATGTCAGTTGACTTGCCAGTACACGAATGCAGTGCTGTGCGTCGGGTCGATCAGCACTCATGTAAAGTAACACCCCAATGGCTGTGGCAAACCGTTGCCTTTATTCACCTGCCAATTCCGGTGAGTCCTCCTCGTAACCAGTTGCCTCTTGAGTTGTTCTTGCAGTTCCACCAACTTGGAGATGCACTTCTCTCCCATCTTGATGGTTTTGCCCGACTCATAATATTCGTACTTCCTCTTCAGGAAATGAACGAGTCTTCTGTACCTCCGGGTCCACAAGGTCCTTGGGTACTCAGTACAAACTTGGATTCCAGCTTAGCTTAGCTTTGATGTCATCCACGTGTACCAAGATGGCTCCTTCGACTTGTCCTGAAGCTGATCTCTTTGCAAACAGGTTCGGGCTCAACGCTAGAGATTCGTACTGTTCTTCCTCCAAGGTTTCCTTGAGGAAAAGCCCCCGCTCTCTTGTACCTGCCCTTTGGCCAGGCAACAATTTTTCAAAACCCAAACTTCATCTCCTTCCAACAGATGTTCGTACCCTCGAGGTGGGTTGACAAACACTTAATGCTCTTCTGCGGCATCTGCAAAAAGGCGTCCTTCACATCGATGGTCCACAACTGGAACCTTTGCTCACCCATGGCCAGTGCTGCCAGTAGGCGTATTTGGTCTGATGCAGTGATACTGAAAACAAATCCTGTCTCGTGGAGTCCTCCCACTTGTATTCCCTGGCTACCACGCGTGACCTTCTCTGCCAGACACCGTCACTTATTACTAGTGTTGGTGCCTGCTGCAACTCCTAAACTTAACGACGCATGTTTCGCTGTACGCTGTTCCATGATGTGCGTCAAAACCATCTCAGATGGAAAACTGGAAAACCTTATGCCAAAACCAAACAGCAAAAACTGACATCAACTGCGCAGCAAAACGATGATCCACTCCAACTTGAAAAACTGAGCAAACACAAATGAATCACTTGGAATGAGACGCTCTCACCTGTTTGTCCACACCATTGACGATGGGCTGTGCAAGTTGGAGTGACCCCAACCTGAGTTCCAATGCCATCCAGTGTCCAGCAGCGATCATATAAATCGCAAGCGAAAATAAGAGTTGCCAGCAGAATATATATTCGCCGGTATGGTTGTATCAAGTTGTGGAACCCCAGTCATAGGGGACACTATAGGTTGCTCTCCAGGCCAGCTTTGCAATCCTTGCTATACATAATTTAGACAGCATCGTCTGTCAAGTCAAAGGCAAAGAATTTGCGAAAAAGGGAGAGTTGGGTGGGGCAACTTCACCAAAAAAGTAGATAGCTTTCCCTGAAGCCAGATGTCACAAGAATATAGTTTCCATTCCAGAGTGAAGTCCTGAAATCATCCAGTCCGTTCAGTTTGACAACTTGGCACTGATTTTCTGAATGCCAAAGTGGAAATAAAGAGCCGTTCCAAAAAATGCGAGCTGATCAACGTGTAAAGAGTTTTACAAGGCCCTGATTGTTGACCTGTTGTAGTTTGCCAAAAGTTGTCTTCGAGTGATCCAGCAGTAGGGTGGAAGAAAACAAGCAACAAGGGGAGCAACAGCAGCACGAAACACGTCCTCACCAACACTCATAATAAGGAGCTATCAACATGTTGACCACAAAATTATCGGTGGATGCTGCAACTCTAAACTTAACGACGCATGTTTCGCTGTACGCTGTTCCATAATGTGTGTCAAAACCATCTCAGATGGAAAACATTGTGCCAAAACCAAACCGCAAAAACTGACATCAACTGCACAGCAAAACGATGATCCACTCCAAGTTGAAAAAACTGAGCAAACACAAATGAATCACTTGGAATGAGACGCTCTCACCTGTTTGTCCACACCAGTGACGATGGGCTGTGCAAGTTTGGGTGACCCCAACCTGAGTTCCAATGCCATCCAGTGTCCAGCAGCGATCATATAAATCGCATATTAAAATAAGAGTTGCTGGCAGAAATATATTTGATTTGCCAGTATGGTTGTGTCAAGTTGTGGAACTCCTTCAACAGCCGTTTCAGCCAGCGCCATCAATATTGTGCGAAGATCGTCCTGCACAAAAGTTTGTTGTCCTTCCTGTTTAAGAAGCATCGCTATCTCACCTCTGGATGGGTCATCAGCAAAATTTAATGGCGTTGGCACTCTGCTGTACCAAGGGGTGGTACAGGCGGTACAGGCAGACATCTCCAGTTTGAGCAAGAAATCAATCAAGGTGTTTGCAATGATGTTACAGCCACACCCAGAAATAGCCACATCACGCACAGAATTGTTGTCAACAAAGCAAATCAACGACATTGCAGAGATGAAGGGTCGCCCACGCCGAGAACGCCACCACAATGGCAAGCAACTCTGCTTTGAAGATGATTGTTTTCTTGCTCTCAGCCCCCAGCAATTCCATCTGATCTTTTAAATGCAATTGAGAAAAACGGGCTAACTAGTACCCCTCCTAAACCGCATTGTCATTCCGACTCGGTAAAGGCTCATAACACGCATCAGTATACATGAATGTGAAAAACAAGAAGCGGCGCAGCGGTTCTTTTTCACACCTCGGACTTGAGCCAAACCACACAGGTTTGACAGTTCAGCCACTCTTCTTCTTAGAAGAGTTGTGAGGCAAAGACTGCAGCTTTTTTCCGCTGCAAACGTGTATTTTTCCTGCCTCACAGCTTTTTCTGCCTCAAACACGCGTTTTTTCACCTCATGTATTTTTTCTGCATCGTGGCTGTTTTTTTGCCTTAAGTTTTTTTCATGTTTCCAAAAAATGTGTCTGTCTTTCAAATCTGACAGATGGTTTGCGAACGGACCACGATAATCTAATCTTGCGGAATCTGCATTCAAAATTCTGTCTGTAAAATTTAAATTTAGCTTCTTTCTGTTTAGATTTGTAAGCTTTTTGAATGTTAGACTAGAATCTTGGCCCTGGCTGTGAAAAGTTGCCATTTCGAGCAATTTCGAGGACTCGAAGCACTTCGAAAAATTGTAATTTGACGTGCAGACTTACAGACATTCCGAAACAAGGAAACTTCAAGCAATTTTCAGTGTTTTTTGGAGACTTAAGGAGAGCAGAGCACCTGAAACGACTTCGGAGACTGAAGGCTAAGGAAACTTGAGGGAACTTAGTGAAATTAACTTGCAGAGACTTCGGGAGACTCGAGGAAACTTGAAGCTTGAGGCGGCTTAACACACTTAATGCGACTTAGGGTGACTGAGGGGACCCAAAGAAACTCAAGAGACTTGAGACAAAATTATTTTTTTTGGCTGTCCTGGTGGTTGTGGTTGTTGTTGTTGTTGTTGTTGTTGTTGTTGTTGTGGTGGTTGTTGTGGTTGTTGTGGTTGGTGGTTGTTGTTGTTGTTGTTGGTGGTTGTTGTTGTGGTTGTTGTGGTTGTTGTGGTTGTGGTTGTTGTGGTGGTTGTGGTTGTGGTTGTGGTTGTTGTGGTTGTGGTTGTTGGTTGTGGTGGTTGTGGTGGTTGTTGTGGTTGTGGTTGTGGTTGTGGTTGTGGTTGTGGTTGTGGTTGTGGTCGTCGTCGTCGCCGTCGTCGTCGTCGTCGTCCTCGTCCTCGTCCTCGTCCTCGTCCTCGTCCTCGTCCTTGTCGTCGTCGTCGTCCTCGTCCTCGTCCTCGTCCTCGTCCTTGTCGTCGTCATGGTTGTCATCGTTGTCCGGTGAAAGGGGCAGCCCGGAGGAAAGTCATTGTATGCGTTCCATGGCACGTGCTGCTCCCCATGCTCCTCATGCTGCACATATTGTCAGTGCTGCCCATGCTGCTGCGGGTGATGGTGGTGGTGGTAATGGTGGTGATGTTGGAGGTTGTAGTGGTGGAGGTGGTGGCGGTGGTGGTTGTTCTTGTTCTTGTTCTTGTTCTTGTTGTTGTTGTTCTTGTGGTTGTTATCGTTCTTCTGCTTTTTCTTCTTCGTTTTGCCGTTCTCGCTTGTATCCACTACCGTTGAAACATGTCGCTGCGTCCACCGCTGCACGTTTCAACTTTTCATTCGCGGACGGTTGTTTCAATGTTTGGTCGCCTTCTTCACCTACTTGCCCATGCGCTATCCAGCTTACAAGTGGCGAACGCCCAGTGTATGACTCTACGTTCTCTAGCTCCTTGTCTTCGCGCAGCGCGGGAAAAACACAGGTTCGCAGCAGGAAAAAAACATCGGAACGGAAAAAAACACGTTTGGCAGCAGGAGAAAAACGCCTTGCAGCGGGAAAAAGCTGTTTCCGCAGCGGGAAAAAATGCCAGCAAAAAATGCCGCTTCGCAGCGGGAAAAGTTCAAAGCAGCAGAAAAAACACCTTGCAGCAGCACAAAAGCACCTTTGCAGCAGAAAAAATGCATTTTGGAGGCAGCGGGAAAAAACCGTCCGAGGCGGGAAAAAACCCGTCCGAGGCAAGAAAAAAACCGGCCGAGGCGGGAAAAAAACCAGCAGCAGAGAAAGTCCAGCTTTGCAACCCAAAAAGTTGCCGCAACGGAAAAAATACATTTCCGCAACGGGAAAAAGCAGCAGCCCGTGAGGCAAACGCAGTGACACTCAAGCGTTCTCAAACTTCTCAAACTACTTCAAAAGAGTTCTCAAGCTTCCAAAAACGCTCTCCGGCTTCTCCAAAGTAAAACGCCTTCAGCTCAAACTCACAAATAACCGACAAAACTCCGACAAAATACGTTCACAACATCAAGTTCCTAAGACATGGGTGAAACAACATCCAAAAACCAAAACCCACAAAAACAAAGGCTGCAGCTTTTTCCTGCAGCAAATTTGTATTTTTTCTGCCTCACGTCTTTTTCTGCCTCAAAAGGGTGTTTTTTGCACCTCTTCATTTTTTCCGCATCGTCTCTGCGTTTTTTTTCCACCTCCAGTTTTTTAACTGCATTGAAACCTGTCGAAAGAGCATCCAGATTCTTCACGCTTCACATTTGCTCTTGGATTTTTGTTTATTGGCAAAAAGTTGACAGCAAAAGTTGACGGTAAAAGTTGACGGCAATGGTGAAATTTCTTCCATTCTCTTCTTCACTGTCCCAAGAATTGCTAGAAGTCTCAATTTTCGTCTCAATTCAATCTTTTAGATTTGTTCATTGGCAAAAAGTTACGGCAAAAGTTGACGGCAACAGTTAAATTTCTTCCGTTCTCTTCTTCACTGTCCCAAGAATTGCTAGAACTCTCAATTTTCGCGAAGTCTGGAAAAAATCTACTGCAGTAAGACATGTTTAGAACAGTTAGTTCTCTTTTCCACTCTTTACAAGTGTTTCCAAAAAATCGCTGAAAGTCTCAATTTTCAAAAATTGGTGCAAAAAGTGTTTCAAATTGTAATAAAAACTGTTCAAAAGAGAAATTTAGAATTTTTTTGGAGCAAACAAATCTGCTCAACACCTTCAATAATCGTTAAAAACATTGAAGATTTTAGTCTTGATGGATGTTTATGCGGAGTACTCTCGTGGAAAACAGCGAAAATTTGTCAATTACTTTGCCAAAAACTGAACCAGTGTCAAAGCGAATCGAAACAATTTTTAGCATTTCCGACTACATTTTGCAATTTGCAACGACAAATGCAGACTTTGGGAAACAGAGGAAAAAAACGACTTGGACTTTGCAATTTGCAGCCTTAAGGCGACAAAAACGACGCATTGAGAAACCAATTTTAACTTCTGACACCTGAGGAGACCGGAGACTGAAAGAGACTTGATGTGAAACTGAAGCAAGCTTGCAGAGACTTTGAAAAAACTAGATTTCGAAAACTTGGGAAATTTAAAGAAATTTAACACGGCTTAAAAGACTTAAGGCGACTAAAAGGGTCTAACGAGACTCAAGAGACTTGAGTACAACTTCATTTAACTTGTGACACCTGAGAAGACCAGGAGGCTTAAGACGACTTCGGAGACTGAAGGAGACTTAAAGAGACTTGAAGGAACTTATTGAAATTGAAGCAGGCTCGCAGAGACTTCAAAGAAACTAGACTTCGAAAAACTTACAGAAATTTAAGAAATTTAAGGCGGCTTAAGAGACTTAAGGCGGCCTAAAAAAACTTAAGGCGACTTAAGACCACTGAGGTGGCCTAAAGAGACTTAAGAAACTTGAGTAACTTAGGAAACTTAAGGAAACTTAAAAAACTTAAGGCAGCCTAAAAAAAACTTAAGACGACTTCGGAGACTGAAGGAGACTTAAAGAGACTTGAAGGAACTTATTGAAATTGAAGCAGGCTCGCAGAGACTTCAAAGAAACTAGACTTCGAAAAACTGATAGAAATTTAAGAAATTTAAGGCGGCTTAAGAGACTTAGGGCGGCCTAAAAAAACTTAAGGCGACTTAAGACCACTGAGGTGGCCTAAAGAGACTTAAGAAACTTGAGATAACTTAGGAAACTTAAGGAAACTTAAAAAACTTAAGGCGGCCTAAAAAAACTTAAGGCAACTTAAGACCATTGAGGTGGCCTAAAGAGACTTAAGAGACTTGAGATAACTTAGGAAACTTAAGGAAACTTAAAAATCTTAAGGCGGCCTTAAAAAACTTAAGGCGACTTAAGACGACTGAGGTGGCCTAAAGAGACTTAAGAGACTTGAGATAACTTAGTTAGTTTTTTTTGTTGTTGTTGCTGGTGTTGGTGTTGTTGTTGTTGTTGTTCTGTTCTTGTTGTTGTTGTTGTTGCCATTGATGTTGTGGTGGTAGCTGCGCTTCTGCTTGAAGGCAGAAAGGTGATTAGCTATTCATTGAGCGGGTGGGGGGCTCGCGGGGGGAGGGCGCAGCGCCTCCCCCCGCAATGCGTTCGATAGCACGTGCTGTTGTACCCGCGATGCGTTCGATAGCACGTGCTGTTGTTGTTGTTGTTGTTGTCGTCCTTGTCCTTGTTGTCGTTGTCGCTGTCCTTGTCGTCGTCGTCATGGTTGTCGTTGTTGTTGCCGTGGTCATTGCTGTAGCTGTGCCTGTTGGCTCCATGTGGTGAAAGGGACAGCCCGGAGGAAAACCATTGTATGCGTTCCATGGCACGTGCTGCTCCCCATGCTCCTCATGCTCCTCATGCTGCACATATTGAATTATTGTCCATGCTGCCCATGCTGCTGCGGGTGGTGGTGGTAATGGTGGCAATGGTGGCAATGGTGGTGATGGTGGAGGTGGCAGTTGTTGTTGTTGCTGTTGTTGTTGTTGTCGTTGTTGCTTTCTTTCCCTGTTTGTGGCCTTGGACTGCTTTTGTGGCAAAAAAACAGTTCCAACCTAACACTTGAGGGTTACTTTGTGAAGTAAGGCTGCAGGTGCAAATTATGCGCTGCTTGCAAATAATTTTTGCCATTTTCCTAGCTAGCGCAAAGGTGGGGAGCATGAAAAGTTGTCAGGCTGCACTGTCATGCACAAGTTTTGAGCACCGGTGGGGACAGGACTTTGGACCTTCGATTCAAAACAAAGCGTGTTGCAAGTTGGAACACAGGTTTGAACTGAAGAAATGTGTGTGTGTGTGTTCCAACAGACACTAGTCAGCCTGACCATTGCAAGTAGGTTCGAACGGACAGCTTTGGAGGTTCATCCGCAAGAGATTTGATTGCACGTCCAATGATTCTCGCAGCCGGTGTTTATCTTGCAATTATTTTTCAATGCTTTTCGAAGATTGGATGGCTGTTCAAGTTTTATCAGTGGTACGGAAAGTCATTTGGGGCTTCGGTCACAACAAAAGAGATGCTTCCGTCATGCTGTTATGGCTCGCAAGCAAACGAAAGTAAGTCTTTGGTGCGATTGCGCATTGGTTGTGTGGCATTTTGTGCCTTGAGTTCGTTGACTTTGCTTGCAGCTATGTCACTCTTGAGCCTTCCTCTCGTCCTGTCTCCTG
The DNA here is from genome assembly GCA_947184155.2 of Cladocopium goreaui. Classification (NCBI taxonomy): domain Eukaryota; class Dinophyceae; order Suessiales; family Symbiodiniaceae; genus Cladocopium; species Cladocopium goreaui. The sequence goes on along the minus strand of CAMXCT020005990.1, from coordinate 406,128 downwards.
CTTGGAAGCACACATGTCCTGATTTCATGATCGCCACTGCAGACACTGTGCTTTGGAAGTCGTGCAAGTCCTACAAGATACATTCCAAAGTGAAACGTGGGGATATTTTCCTTGCAAGCAGCGCCCCTAAAGTTGTGGATGGATTTTGCATGGTTCCTGTTGTAGGCGGTGGTGCTATTGAGACTTCGTTTGTGCGTGCTGCGCGTGCTGTTGATTTTCAATCCGAGACAGCAGTGAGTCTGTCTCCACCTTCTGTTGCCCGTGGCCCCGGATGTATCCCATGGACTTCAGATTTGCGATGTGTCTCCTCTCTGGCCGTGCCAACTCCAAAGATGTGTTTGTCTCACAAGCCTGATGTTCCAATGCAGGATCTGAATTCTGATGGGTTTTGGGTGACCTGGCTGCTCTTTGCCTTATGGTCTGTCGCGCATGTTCTTATGGATGATTTCTATGGACTCTGGCACGTCCGCGCGCCGTGGCTGCCGATTGCTGCTTGCATATGGAGTTTGAGTGAGACTGACCGTGCTTGGTTGCGCACCCTTTCCCGCTGCAATCTCTTGCGTTCCTCCTTTGCGTCTCTGTGGCGATCTGCTGAGCTCTTGGTGCAGCTCCTGTGGCATGTTTGGTTTGTGAGCCGTCGGCGTCGCAACCAACTGTTGCACGCACTCCTTGGAAACACAATGTTTACTGCTGCTCCGCTTCCTTCCATTGGCTTCGTGAATGCCGGCGCCAAGACTTGTCACTTGGGGGCTGCCTTGCATGTGCTTTTCCAAGTGAAGCCTTTTCTGGACGCCTTGCATGCCCTACCGCTTCCTGCTTCTTGTGCGTGTGCTTGTTGCTTGCTTGTGGAAACACACAAAGACGTCCTTCGTGGCGAGAAACCTGTTTCTGTGCAACGGTGGCGGCAGTGGTTCGTTGCAAATGGCTTGGATTTTGACACATATCAAGCAGTTGGTGATGTGGTGCAACAACTTCTTCATAGTGCTCAGAATTGTTCGCATGGGGTCTTTGCCTCTCAATCTCCGCTTGAGATGTTTGCTATTCAGTTGCGGGAAGAAAGTCAGCGCATCTGCTCTGAGAGCTGCGTCTCCGTGCAACCTGTGCATGAACAATTTGATTACCCATTCCTGTCGTTGTGGCTCCCTTGCGCTGCAACATGCTCTTTGCAGTCTTCCCTTGAGTCTTTGTTTTTTTCGACTGTTGTTCCTCCAGATGGCTAGGATGCACCACTTTGTGTTTCCTGTGGTCAGCGGATGGGTTGCCGCAAACGCACAATTGTTGTCGCATCTGCTGCGTTTTTGCTGTTGGAAGTTAACCGAGCGGAAGGCTCTACGTGCGCCCTGCATGGCTACGAAAATATTCGATTCAACAATGCATGGTATTCCTTGAAAGCTGTTGCAACGTATTTAAGCCAACACTTTGCAGCCCATGTGCGAAACACCAACTATATCCGTACATTTGACGACGCTCATGTGGTTGATAGGCAATCTTGGCCGCCAACGGTTGCCAGAGATTGCAAGCTACTGCTGTTCGCGCTCGATCCTGATGCTGCAGCGCTTCCAAAACTTGAGCCGCCCTGGCTTCCAGCTGCTTCTTTGCCCCCGTCGCTGCTAGATGCCACTGCTACCGGCAACATCTCTGCTGATGCGTCAACTGTCCTGCGTCTTTTTTGCGCTGGTCTTCATGTGCCTTCTTTCTTGGTAACACTTCCGTTTTTCTTGGATTCTGGTTTGACGCATGGGTCCTTGCCGAAAATTCTTGCCGCTGAATGCGACACATTGACAAGAGAGCATATCAATGCGGCCGCAGCTTTGGAGTGCCGATTTGGCTTTGCTGACACTATGTTTTACCCGTTGGCGGTTTTGTTGCAGGCGACAGCAATGTCTGTTGGCATGCCAGCAATCTTTTATGTGGATGTTGTTCTTGGTCTCATAAATTCTTTGTTTGAACGGCATCTGGCAGTGGATTTGCGACGGTTTCCGTCTGCGTCTCGGAATCGGTATTGGGTTGCTGCTGTGGCAAATGTCGGGGAAGGTAAGTCGCCTGCCAGTGCTCCTATTGTTGCTTTGTTGCAAGAGGTGCTTGCTCAATACCCGCACCTAGCGCCTGGCACTGCCACTGACCGTTTTCATTACCAACAAAATTCTACTTCTGCGTGTGCTCGTGATAAGCTCCGTGCTTGTGACGGTTACCTTACTGTCTATAGTGATGAAGCTGGTCTTTGTCTTTCTTCCAAGTATGCGGCTGGTGGTGATATTGATCCGTACCGACACATTGATTTGGGATTGTTTCTGAATGCGGCCCATGGAGGAGAGTTTGATTTTGCAACTCTTCGGGAAAGAATGCAGCTGGGTGCTAGGAGGAAGCCCCGTGACCCAAAAGGACCTATCCCCGAAGAAGAAGGGTTGCAACTCAATCCCACCAACATCCATTTTCTTTTCTTGCAGCAAGAATACTATCTCAATCATTTTTGGGCTCAGTTAGCCAGTGACAAGCCTGTTGGATTGGCGCACCGGTTTTTGTTCAGTTTCGGCGCATACGAAAACCCGCCACCCGCATCCTATTCTGGATTTTTCCAAGCTGTGACAGCGCCCATCCTCCGCCGCATCTTCGAGTTGGTGCTTGTTCGTTTTGGTCCAAAGGTGGTTGCTGCTCGAGATCTCACATTTCAGATCACAGAAGAACAGGGTGGCAGCGTGAAAGAAATTCATGAACTAGTGACAGCTATTAAGCGGCGAGAGGTGACTGTCGCACAAGCTTTGCGTCTTGCCATGCCAAAAAGCATGTATTGGTTAGCAACCGCCATGATGACATCGCACGTGCTGGAACAACTTTGGGCTTGGGTTTTTTGCCCTTTCTTCCCTCATGAATATTACATTGAAATCACGGACCCATGTTTCTTCAGCGCGGTCAGATTTGTGCACCGTCGGTTCTTGCGTGGGCATGCGATTTTGGCTGTCAATGCTGCGGAACGGGCTTGGTTGGTGCAACGGCCTTGTAAATTGTCTGAAGAGGAATCGTTCTTTCTTCGCGTGCTCCGTGGCTGTCCGCAACAGGTTTTATCAGTGGATGAATGCTGTGCATGTGATTTGGATTTCAAACGTGCCTGGCTCGACAAATCTGCGTCCGTAGATGTCCGATTGTTTCGTCTTTGGCAGCTTTGCACTGACATTGGGTTGGGGCGCTTGTCGTGCGGTGCCTTAGCTGCAAACACTGACCCAAAACAGGTTTCTTTTGTCAAATTTCCATTGTCCACATTGCATGAGCAAGCAAAGGAATGGTTGCTGAGGTACCGTATACCTTTCGAGAATTGGACTTTCCCAATGCTAGCTCTGGAAACCTGTCCGCGTGTTGAGCCTGTACTCCGGCCGACCGCCCCTACTCCTCCCGCAACAGTGCCCACTGCTGATGCGAAAGGCTCTCCTGCGGCGAAAGCATCCTCTCCGGTGTTGTCTTCTGTTCATAACTCTGTCAGTCATGGTCATGGTGCGTCTTGTTGCAGCTCTGCTGCGATGTGTCGGCCGCAAGTTTCTGCCTCTGGTGCCCCGTTCGCTGCTCCGTGTCCCCCGGAAGTTCCAGCTTTTCTCCTGCGGGCTCTGCCCCTACTCCTCCCGCAACAGTGCCGACTGCTGATGCGAAAGGCTCTCCTGCGGCGAAAGCATCCTCTCCGGTGTTGCCTTCTGTTCATAACTCTGTCAGTCATGGTCATGGTGCGTCTTGTTGCAGCTCTGCTGCGATGTGTCGGCCGCAAGTTTCTGCCTCTGGTGCCCCGTTCGCTGCTCCGTGTCCCCCGGAAGTTCCAGCGTCTCCTGCGGGCTCTGCTGCTTCACGGGACAATCCTGCTTTTTTGGCTGCTTGTACGTTCGGTTTGCCTTTGAAAACACGTGCTGAGATTAAAGCTGAGATAGCGACACACGCAGCGTGCGCGTCATTTCGGCATCGTCTCCAGACGAATCATTCTGATTTGACCAAATGGAGTTTTCGTGTTCTGTGTGCTGAGGACGTGGACTGTCCATATGTGGTTCTAGCCACTTACTTTTTGCAACCGCGTGGGCATGCTGCAGGGAACGCTCGTGTTGTCCAGCTTGCGACAGCATGAACACAACTCGCAAAAGAATTCTGGCAAAATTTTTACCCCTGCTCAGAAAGCTGTTGCTGCAGCATTCCTTGCCGAAGGTGCAGCATCAGCACGTGACCTGCTGTTGCACCTCCAAGCTAAATGTCCTGGCTCACCATTGCCAAATGTTGCCCAGATTTCCAATTGGATCAGACGTGAGAAGCAGAAAGCAAAGCTGCAGAATGAAGCTCCGCCCCATCACGCAGAAAATGTCGTCGGTACTGTGGCTTTGAGTTTGGAATCTTGGTATCCAACCCCTGCTGAAATCCATGGTTTGTATGTCTTGTCCCGTGGAGTTGTTTGTTCTGATGCCGAAACCTTCATCCCCTTCACCTGTCCTGGCATGATGTCTGTTCTCTCCCGATATTCTGCTGTTGACGTTCTACTTGGTGTGGATTCAAAACAGAAAGTCCTTGACCGTGGCATGGGCGTGCTTACTGTCAGCCTGTTGGCGAAAACCGGGCTGCGAAATACCCGCCTCCAAGGAACTCGCCAGCAAATACGTGCCTGCGTAACACGTGGTTTGCCTGTCCTTCAAGCCATAATTCATGCAGAGTCCAGCCCCAATGCTGACCGCATGTTTGCTCTTCTTGAACAGTTATGGGTTGAAACGCATGGCAGCGGCCGCCCTCCTTTACGAGACTGCGTGAAACAAGTCCACAAAGATTTTGCTCCTGCTTTTGAATCTGCTCGTTTGCTCCACTTCCCAAACAGCCGTCCGTGTGATGATTATTTTCACTTGAGACAGAAATACCGTGAATTGGACGCCCGTCTTTCTCAGACCCACGTGGAAAATGGATGCTTCGTGAAGACACATTTAGGTTGGTTGCGAGCTTGCCTGCAGTGCATCCGCTTTGTTCCCCGGCTTTCCTTGTTTCACTTCTGCTGGCAAGGTTTGATGAATCGTTTGCAGGCGAAAGAAGAACCTCTCGTTGCTGCGTACCTCACCAGCACGTACACGCAAACTTTACCTGCCTCGTTCAGCGCAGCCGGGCATGACCCCGAGTGTTGGTTCGCATCTTTCTGGTGTGGTTATGAAGGGATTGTTCCAGGGACAGGGTGCGGAAGCGAGCCAGCAGAGGCTTTACACAGCGACTGGCAAAAGAATTTCCAGAGTCGCGTTGGACGCTCGACTCTAGTCTCTGCACTGCCTGTGATGCAGCAGTTATATGACCGATGGTGTAGTTTGTATGAATGGAATGCAGCTGATCCCTTAGATACACGACCGGTGCCTTTAGACCCTGTGCACTTGCATGGAACAGCTGCCTTCTTAGCTGCTGGGCGGACTCCTGCTTTGCTTCTTTGGAATGCACACAGCGAAGAAGAGCCATCGTACATGATCTTCAACATTTCGGAGAGCTTAGCCTTTGTGGCTGTCCGCATGTCTCTGCGTTCCAATCCTTTGGCACTTGATGTTTGCAGCCGCGTGGTTGAGTTGCTGCATTGCGACGCTTCGTCCATGCCATCACGCCTCTGTGCACTGAATGTGCTCCAAACATCTGATTCTGGATTTCTATTTTATTTGGCTCCTTACAAGCAAATCTTCGACCAGATTGCATTTGTCCGCATCGATCTTGAGCGACGTTGTTGTTCTTGCCCATCCTTTGCCATGTGGGGTGGCTGTGAGCATGAGGTGTTGTCTCGCGGGTTGAAGCTTGCTTTCGCCGAGCCGTCCTTGTCTTTTGCAAATGTACCGTGTCATCGCAAACGCGGTCGTCCTTTGAATTCTGGCACTATTGTCACACCACGCGCTCGTCGCCGCACAGCACGTCTGAGTCTTATAGTGCAATGCATGATTGCCGTGGACAGTTGTCAACGATTTGATTTTCGATCATGAAATACAGCGTTTCTGATCGAATGGATATTGGCTCAGCATCAAGTATTGCAATATTTTTCACGTGCTACAGCTTCCATTGTATTTGTGGCTGAGGTAGCAACGCTCTTGTATCGTGAATGCTAGGCGCCCGCCTGCAACCATTGTTCTACCATATACATGTGCCCAGCATGCCCAAAAGAAACCATTTTTGCAGGCTTCCCATTGCATTGGACGTTGTGCCCGGAGCCTTGGTTTTGACCGAGTTTGGTGTCAAGCAATTCAACGAGTCATATCGTTCACTGATACAGAGCTCCAAATCTTTGATTTCACACCGTCACCAGTGAGTATGTTGAAGACTCAAGCTGCCAACTTGCATTGATTTTCATTTTTGGGACTGTTTACCCAGTTGCTTTGTTTTTTCTGTTCTTCTTCCCGCGTGTGTGCCAGGTGATGCCCTGCAATCTTCGTGGTCCTCGCGCGAGACGGCGGTGGTTGCTGAAAAAGCGTGACATCGCAGAGTTGCTTCCGGACACGGCTGTGACTGTAACATTTTGGACCAAGTTGACACATGCAGCGTGAGTTCGAGTCAAGCTTCAAGCCTTACCCCGCAACAAGTTTGTTACATGCAACACATTTCTACTTCCTTGCAATTTTCTCGCAACTCTTTGAAAATTCGGCTTGCCACTTGTGTTGGCTCACGTCACGAGGTCAGAGTCTAAAGAAACCACCACAGTTTTGATCAAACAATTGCATTTACACGCAATGAGTTTATGCTCGTTTACTGTCCTCAACTTTGGACTTTGTTTTGTTGTTGTTGTTGTTGTCGCTGTCGTTGTCGTTGTCGTTGTTGTTGTTGTTGCTGTTGTTGTGGTTGTTGTCGTTCTTCTGCTTTCTCTTCTTCTTTTTGCCGTTCTCGCTTATATCCACTACCGTTGAAACATTTCGCTACGTCCACCGCTGCACGCTGCAACTTTTTATTCGCGGACGGTTGTTTCAATGTTTGGTCGCTGTTGTCACCTACTTGTCCATGCGCTATCCAGCTTACAAGTTGCCAACGCTAAATGTATGACTCTACGTTCTCTAGCCCTTGTCTCCGCGCAGCGCGCGAAAAACACAGGTTCGCAGCAGGAAAAAAACATCGGAACGGAAAAAAACACGTTTGGCAGCAGGAAAAACACGCCCTGCAGCGGAAAAAAGCTGCTTCCGCAGCGGGGAAAAACGTCGGCAAAAAATGCCGCTTCGCAGCGGGAAAAATTCAAAGCAGCAAGAAAAAACACCTGGCAGCAGCAAAAAAGCACCTTTGCAGCAGAAAAAATGCATTCTGGAGGCTGCGGGAAAAAACCGCCCGAGGCGGGAAAAAACGCGTCCGAGGCAAGAAAAAAACCGGCCGAGGCAGGAAAAAAACCCGCAGCAGAGAAAGTCCAGCTTTGCAACCCAAAAAGTCGCCGCAACGGAAAAAATACATTTCCGCAACGGGAAAAAGCAGCAGCCCCAAAAACAAACGAAAATCCATCCCCGAGCTCTTCCATGCACAAACTGGTTCCATTTGGTTCCAAATTGGTTCCTACCTGGTTCCTATGGGTTGTAAAGTTCAGAGATCGGTTCCTACAAACTTAAACTGGTTTCCTGACTGTTCACATGCACATTCATTGTTCCAAGATAGGTTTAAAGATGTTCAAGGTGGTTCAGTACACTGCACGTCCTCTCACCAAACTTTCACACCCCTTCTTGGACAGTGGTGCTGTACACTGCAGTGTCTATCGACTACCATGCCGTTTGCAAGGCAACTAAGCTCTGAACTTCTCCAACTAAGCTCCAAACATCACCAATTAAGATCCAGGCTTCAGCAACTAAGCTAGGAACTAGCGCACAGGAAACTCGAACCTTTCCTGGGTTTAAAGGTGCCCTCAGATAGATGGATATTTGTGAGACAAGAGTCTCTTTGGCTCCATCTTCTGATCACCACAGGGGAATGGCATTAGAACATAAGAAACAACTAACCATACCCCACAACCATCTTTCTGAGTAACCCATGGTATTGAAACCTGAGTCCACAACTTCTGCACAAAGTTTTGTTTTGAAAACGTTTGTCGTTGGATTTTTTCCCGGGTTTGGCCGATGACTTCGTACAAACAGAAAACTAACGAAGCGAATGGAACGCAGTGGTTCCAACTGTACAGTCAAAATTCGTGGCAATGACCAAACAAACAAAACAGGAAAAAGACAAGAAACCAAAAACACAGGACGACCCGCAAATCCCCCAGCCAGATTTGCGTTTCGCCTCTCAAACAACGACGAAACAACAGAAAAACGGGGCCGGGGCCCAACAAAACCACCACACAAACATTGCCACAAGACACAGGGGGAATCCTCTCTCTATGCCTTAGCGAAACGCATGCGCCATAACTGAAACTAATTCAGAACTTCCACAATAATTAAGCGGAAAAGGGACGGCAGTGAGACAAATAAAAGTAAACTGGTGCAGTTGTGAAACAGGCTGTACATTCACAAATTCATCCTCTCAGCGTCCTCTCAGGTGTGCTTTTCCTAGCATCTGCCAAATTGTAATCCCTGAGCAGAGAAAATGAGTCTCACTAACCAACTCCTCCGCGTGAGAAAAACACCAGTCACAGGTAGTTCCCCGAAATGTCAGAACTGCCGCCCTCCTAAGAGGGGGGAACGACTGAACAGTCCACGGTGGAAGTGAAGGGATCGGGGCTCAGCCGGACAGCTCGTACACCTGGAGAGAACCGCATTGTTGTCAAGGTCAGTAAACCGTGGAGGCAGGGCCTGTATTCATCAAAAAAGGTCACTGCAGCAATCTCATTTTCGGGGCCGTAAACATATTAGCTTTTTGGACTCCGGGGGGACAGCGAAACATGGCGATTACCACGATTCCATGTCTGACACTGCAGTAAATCTGACAGTGCTTTTGTGTGCGAAAGACGCAATTCCTCTAGGCGGGACCGCAGCGGGACCGCGGCGGGACCGCAAAACGTGGGAATTCCAACGATTCCAGGTTGCAGGCGGGACCGGCCCCCGCGCCGTCGGCGGGACCACTTTACTTGTAAATTCAAAAGAGCGGGACCGCATACCCCGTTTGGGAATTATAATAATATACTAGGGAGGGTCACCTGATGTTTTGGAGGGTGTGAGGATTTATCTGAGGATGTCTTAGTCTTGTCTCCTGATTAGCGTTGTATTCCTGGCTGGCTTCTAAATGAGGTCTCTGGACTGCGTGTCTCTTCCAAGGCTTTGTCTTTGATATGGCGCTTGCAAGTCTGACGTTTCCAGCTTTCACTCCTACCGCTTCGCGCTGAGCTGACAAGTGGGTTTGAGGGTCGTAGGTGTGGCCTTTACGGGTCATAGGTTGGCCTGTGAGGCTCTGTAGCTGCACTCTGACAAGCAGGTTTGAGAGTCATAGGTGTGACCTTGACGGGTCGTAGGTCGTAGGTGAGCTCCTGAGGGTCGTAGCTGCGCCTTTGCCAAGCGGGTTTGAAGATCGTAGGTGTGCCCTTTAGGAAGAAAGAATGTGTTTTTTCCGTTTCGTGTTTTGTACACAGCATCAGCTCCGCCGCGGATCAAGTATCCTCATTTCGCGTGGCCTGCGTGGCGGATCGTATTTCAAGTCGGAATAAATTAAAATTCTTTTAAAGCAAACCAGCTGCTCCGCGATCCGCCATGTCATTCGTGTGCAACCTGTCAGGAGTCTAAGGGGAGAGAGTTGGAGTACCTAGTACCTAGTCAGGAGGAAGAACTTTTGTCCTGTATTGTAAGGGTCGTAGGTTGGCCTGTGAGGGTCGTAGCAGAGTCGTGGTGTGACCTTGAAGGGTCGTCGGTCGGTGTGTAAAGGTTGCAGCTGCGCTTATGGAAATCACAGCGTTCACTTCATAGCGCACCAATCTTTCGCCTTTTACTGAAGGTTGCCGTGAATGGGACGCATCATTGTCGACATGACTGATGTTGCCACTGCATTAATTCGGTGAATTTGCCAAGCATAGCTATTTGGCCTATTGAACATACACATAGGAACATTAATATTGGTCAAAAAACACAGGAAATCCCATTGAACAATCACCATGATGATTTTCATCCATCCCTGCCCAAGCATTCCACAACTTCCAACGCTCCAACTTCGTCGCCAAGAGACGGCTGGAGGTTAAGGCCAGTCGGACTTTCGCGATGGCGCCTGCAGGATCGACACGGCCGACTGCTTTTTTAGTGACCAAAAATTGAATCAGGTTACCATCAACAAATGGGATTTAATGGAATTTAATGGGATATTGCATATTATATATATACATATACATATAATATATACATATAATACATATATGAATAATAAACGACCTGGCGACTTTCAAGGTGGTAGGGTGGGCTGTAAGGGTCGTAGCTGCATTCCTGACAAATGGGTTTGAAGAGCGTATAGGTGTGGACTTTAAACGTCTTAGGGCTTTAGCTAGCGCAAGAGACGGCCTCCAGACAAGCTTCGAGGCCTCAAGGGATAGCAAATTGCAGCAAAAATAAAAGTTACAGAATGAAACAATGTTAGAGACAGGGCTTAATGCAAGTCTCGAACTCCAGTGTCGCGAGACTACCTTTCGCTTCATTTTGCAACTGTGCTGTCTCACTAGATTTTAAGCCGCAGCTGCCGCAAAGAGACGGCCTCAAAGCAAGTCTCAAGGGTTTAGAAAATTACAGCAAAACAAAATGCCCTTTTCAAAACAACCTTGACGGAAACAGAAGACTAACGCAGAACCCAAGCAAATAAACGTAAACGCAAATCAGAAACGCCGAAAAACACCGAACATGTATGACAAAATGCAAAACACTCGGACGAATCGCAGGCCCCTCTTCTTTTTAAACCGCAATGTTGGATGAGTGCCACGCAAATGAATCCGGACGTAAAAGTCCAAACCTGAATTTGTGAACGTGTTCCAAGCTGGAAGTAAAATTCCAGAACCAAATTGTCTGCCATAGATCCGGCCCCCCGCCCCTGAAACGTCGCAAGAAGGTGCTATAAAAAGGACGACAAAGAATTAAGAGGGAGGCAGAGGGTGGGTAACTGAAATTTCTCAGCCCCACAGCTACACGAAACATAACAATACAATTGGTCCACTACGCTTTCCAACTTAGTCTTGCCCTTTTCAAAATAACCTTGCCGGAAACAGAAGACTAACGCAGAACCCAAGCAAATAAACGTAAACGCAAATGAGAAACGCCGAAAACACGGAACATGTATGACAAAATGCAAAACACTCGGACGAATCGCAGGCCCCTCTTCTTTTTAAACCGCAATGTTGGATGAGTGCCACAAATGAATCCGGACGTAAAAGTCCAAACCTGAATTTGTGAACGTGTTCCAAGCTGGAAGTAAAAATTCCAGAATCAAATTGTCTCATGTGCTGTCGTAGATCTGGCCCCATTTCAACGGAGGCAGTCACTCAGCCCCATTTTGTCTTCGTGAATTTCTGCACGGGGCCAACATTCAAATAACTTGTTGCCTCGAGTTTTTTAAAAGGATGTTTTTCCGTCCAACGCCTTCATGGCTTCCGCCAGGTCGTTCAACATGTTTCAGAGCATGTTGCAATTGGGATTAATAAACTAATTAAGTTACGCAAAGACCGTTGCTGTAGTGGCCGCAAAAGTAAACTGGTGGAGGACCGATACATAGTCCTATGCACTGTCACGTTCATCCAGAAAAGAAACAAAGTACTAAGAAACAAAGAAACAAAACCCAAAAACAGAACCAAACACAAAACGAACATAAACACACAAAAACAAAAGCAAACCAAAGAAACAACATGAACCACCGAGCAGTGACGTGACAGTTCCAGTTTATGGGTGAAAAAGATCAATTGGAGCAAGAGGTTATCATCTCGGTGCATGCAAAATGACATCTTGTGTGCCATGTTGACGCAGGCCCATACAATAAAAAAAAAACAAGACCCGCCACAAAAACACCATGGGCCAATTCAGAGGGTGTGGGAAGCAACAAAGCTCAATGCGGAAACCAGGGATCCTATGGAAATATACACTCCCGTGCATATGGACTGCATGTGCTACGTTTCTGGATGTAACTTGCATGGTGGCTACAACATGATGTTGTCAATGGTTTATTTGGGCAGAACTCTGAAATTGATGCAGAATGGTTTGAGAACAACTGGAATTGGTTACAATACCGTGAAGATGCGTTTTATGTGCATGTGAATGTTTTTCGTCAACTTGGTGGAGAAGAAGAATGTTTTTGGATGGAAATTCATTTGCAATGAGTTTTACTGGACTGCAAATGAATTTGAAGATGATTTTGGTATCGACGACTTTTTGAACAAGCTCAACGTTGTTTTTCAAACACATGTGCATGCGTTTTCAACCACAACCTTGACTGGACTTGTTTTCTGCATGATGCGTTTTATTTTCGGAAGCTGCCAACTATTTTTGTCAACAGTTTGGATGTTTTTGGAATTTGTGCAAATAGTGCGTTTGAAGAGAAGATGGAAGTGAAGCTGATTTATTTTTGGAAAGATGGTGAATTCAGCTTTACTGAATTCACCAACATGATGATGATGTTTTTCGACCGCCGCCGTTGCATGTTGCAAAGGCAAAGCAGCTGAAACAGAAGAAGTCCAACTATAACATGCTGCATGTGCATGACAGACAACTTGCCTTCGTGTTTTCCTGTGTGGAAAAAGGATTTGAGAGTTCGCAGTGAAGCTGTCGTGTTTTGGGGAATTCGTGTTTAATTTGTTAAACGCTCGACGCGGAGTTAAGCCGACCCCTTGCGACGTTAGGAGCGCGACTAGTGGTTGTAATTAGGTCCTGTTGGATTTTCGCATGGTAGCGGAGCGGTTGTGCTCCACGCGTAGTGTAAGTAGACGCGATGATGCCAGGAAGTAACCAGGGACAAGGACCTAATGGCCAAGGAAGTGCGCTAGGAATGAACTCACTGCATGTAGGACCAGTAGGGTCGCCAACAATGAACAGAATGGAAGGAGGAGGTGAGCAAGGCGTAGAAAGAACAACAGGTGCTGCAGGTAATTCGCCCACAGGTACTGCGATGCAAGGCAACACGCAAGCAGCAGTAGGAACTGGGACAGCAGCGACACAAGCGGCTCCGGGCTTAGTTGGTCAAGCTGGAAGCTTAGTTGGAACTGGACAGATGCTACCTCCTGCATGGAATACTTTTGGGTCATATGGACCGATGCGTGGTGGTTTGATGGATCCACGGAACTATAGTCAAAATCAGGGTTTTCTGGGATGTCAAGGTCATGGATGTAGTGGTTGTACTGCATGTCAAGGGTATCCAGGTCAGGGTGTGCATGGACAAGGTCTGTTAGGACAAGGTCAGTTCGGACAAGGTCAAGTAGGACAAGGTCTGACAGGACAAGGTCAAGTAGGACAAGGTCTGCACGGACAAGGGATGCCAGGACAAGGTTGCATGGGAACTGCAGGTCAAAGTGCCCAAGCTAGCACAGGTAGAAGTCAAGAACCTGGACAGGGGAATGCATGTTATGGAATGCCATGGATGTCAGGTCATTGCGGTGGTGCCCCAAGTCAAGGAGGACAAGGTCAGGTAGGACAAGGTCAAAGTGGAGGCATGTGCATGGGACCGGATATTGGCGGAGTAACACCCCAGAATCAAAGGTTGCAAGATGTGCTGAGGCTGATGGGAGGTTTGGAACCGATGCAGTTAATGCAAGTCAGGCAGGTGATAGGTGAACAGGTTGGCCAGGCTAGAGGTGTACCTGAGATGTTTGGACAAAGGGCCACAAATGGGTTTCCTCAGAGTATGGATCCAATGCACGTACCAGGAACATCCGGGGAATACGTAGGTGACGTATTTGCTAAAAGTGAGAAATGGTTGGGAACGCCCCCAACACCGGATTGTGCAAAGTGGACCAGTAGAGAGGCAGAAATCCTAGGGTGGCAAGCTTACATCTATGATTTAACAGCCTGGGCGATGCAAGCCAGCCTTGAGTTCGGAAGTGAGATCGAGCATGCCTGTAGATGGCCAGATCCGTGGCACTGGAATCAATTAGCTGTGCCGCAACGTGCAAGAAGCAGAAGGTTGCTTGCTATTTTGAGAAGTGCATTTGGAAATCACCCGAGAACTTTGACGTTGATCAATGCATTCAGTGAAGGAATCAACTTGTGCAATGCGGATGTGGGTGTGAATGCAGAGTTGCAAGCTTCGAATGGCTTTGAGCTGGTGAGACAGCTGACCCTGGAGTACAGCATCAGGACGAGGAGTGAGGCACTTAGTTTTAGAACGGCATTGGCAGGGAAGTCTTTTGCACTGCATGGAAACGAAACGAGTGCAAGTACGATTGTGACAGATACAATCAGAAAGATAGACTTTGAGATGGCCAGGTATTCTAAGTTGCTGGGAACACTGTCAAGTAGAATTGATGCCACAGGGTTGCATGTAGCCGAAGCTGACTTGGTAGCTGTTTTGCTACGTAGTTTGCCTGAAGCAGTCAGGACGTTTTGTTTGCATCACACTGGAGGTGAATCGTACCAAGCTTTTAGGGCCACAGCACTGAGATGGGAACAGCAGCAGCGTGCTTTCGCTGAGTTCCACCCCAAGAAAAATCTATACCAGGTCACCCAGGTGGAAGGTTCAGATGAATCCACTGTGCAATATGACATGTCTGCAAGTGATGGTGATGGAAACTGGAATTTGGATGCAGTAGGGGGTGTGCGATGTGGTACCTGTGGAAGTAGGAGACACAGTTCAAATGCATGTGATGTTGATTTGTCAAAACTGAAGTGTTTCAAATGCCAGAAATTTGGCCACATTTCTGCAAATTGCCCAGAGAGAAAGAAAGGAAAAGGAGTAATTAAGGGCAAAGGTAAGCAGAAAGGGAAGAAAGGCAAAGGCAAAGGTAAAGGTTTTGGCAAGAAAGGAAAAATGAACGAAGTAGGATACGATGAAGAATGGGACAGTGCGGACATGTGGTGGCATGACGATGGTTCTTGGTGGGAGGACCAGTCATGGTATGAAACTGCACAGGTCTGGAATGACAGTTGGAATGAATGTTGGGATTGCACGTGGCAAGAAGGACAGGAGAATTGGGACGAATCTTGGAGTTGGCCTGTGACGGATGAGCAGCAACCTAGTGCAAGTGCAGGTGGAACAACTCAAGGTGTCCAATCCTTAGTGCTGAGTCCCTTGATTTCTGAGATGTTTTCAGGTTTTTCGACAGGTTTGACACTTGAAACTGAAATTTCAGACGTTTTTGACGATGTTTGCAGTCATTTTTCAACCGATGAAACTGTTTTTCATGTCTCAATTGCAGGTTTGCAGTGTTTAGAGTCGAATCGACTTTTCTGCACGTGTCAAAACTGCATGACTATTAGTGATGATTTTGGAGCGAACATGGAGTGCTGCCAGCTTCGAAACGTGAGACTGAAACTCTTTTTCAACAGGTTGCCGCCAGCATGTTTTCTTTCTGAACCTGAGTTTTTCATCAGTGGAGAATTCGTTCCATTTTCTGACAGTGAATCTGCATGTTCAGTTGTCATGGACACCATGTTTGGAGACGAGTTTGATGACAGTGACAGTGAAACGGAAACGGAAACAGAGACATGTCAACTTTGGAATTTAAACTTTGGATGGTTGCATGAAACAACACCACTGGAAGATTCCAATTTGCTGTGTGGCATGTTTTCAGCAGGAAACACCGACCTTTCAGGGACCACTGACAGTTCAGGGACGTTGCATGGAGTCCTACATCGTCCGGTGGCCTTTGATTATGGTTTGCGAGGTGTAGAGGTAGAAGGTGATGCTGAGGTTTCCCAAGACTTGATTTCTTCAAACTGTCATCGAATTCAGTTGCAAACAGTTGGAACTCCGATTTTTCTGAACGTGCAAGATACTGTTTCTCATGAGTTTGAACTGCATAGGTACTCACCTGTTTTGCATCCATTGCTTTCAGAAATCATGATGGGTGATGAGAGCCAGCACTGGTGGTTACTGGACTCCGGTGCGGCTGCAACTGTTATGGCCACTGCGTCAAGAGAGACATATGGTGCATGGGTTGTTAATTCACAAAATGACCGCTTCCGAGCGGCAAATGGCAGTAAGGTGAACATAGATGGATCAACTACTGTTTCTGTTTGGGTTGGATTCAAGAAGAAAAATGATAATTCGGGAAAGTTCCCAGTGTACCGACAGGCAAAACTGAAGTGCTTAGTTGGTGGCATCAGCCACAACATCATTTCAACCAACACTCTCTGTGAGTGCGGATGGGAATTCAATCAGAATCCAGAAGGTGCCGAGGTTAGTCATCTTGCGTCAGGTCTGAGGCTTGACAACATTTGCAACTTTGGTGGATGTCCATGGGTTAAGCTTGACCCTGCATGGATGTACCGTGATTCTGATGGATCTGCACGGCATGATGATGAATTCATCATGTCAGAGGGTTTGCATGCGGTGCATGGGAATTTGAATCCATTGAGCAGAGCGGCAGAAGCTGCGCTTGAAGCCCATAGGTTGCAGGGACATGTACCTTATGATCCAAGGTGCACAATATGTGCACGAGGAAAATCGACCTTTCAACATCGACGCCGTCGTGAAGGCGCGCTTGAGACTGAGGTACAAGCCGACTTTGGTTTTCTAACCACTCGTGGAGAATTGGTTGAGGACGAAGCAGACGGAACCATCAAGATTTTGGTTTTAACGGAATTGTCTACAAACTGTGTAGGTTATGTTGTTGTGGGATCAGAAGCAAGATCGGTGAAAGGTTTAATTCAAAAATGGTTAGACCACTTCGGTCTTGCATCATCGACTTCGTCGGTCGTCCTGCATACAGATGCCGAGCGTGCAGTTTCTGAATTAGTTGGAACCAGTTCTGACAAGTATACCTTCTTGGTTCGACGTGCACGACCTCAACAACACCAAAGCAATGGAGGAGCTGAACGAGCTGTGAGAAGACTTAAGGAATCCCTTGCTGTGTTGCGTGCTGAGATGAACCAGGGTGGTGCTGATGTCTGTTTTACTGCACGTGGACTGCAAGATGTTGCAACCTACATTGCATTGAGCCACAACCATTTTTCCAAAGCTCATGGGACTGACTTTTCTCCATTGGAATACTCCACACAACGGAAGTTGTCTCGACCTTCCTTTGCAATGTTTGGTCAAACTGTCCTTGCCGAATTGCCCAGCAGCATGCGAGCCCAATCACCGAATGAGACGAGAAGTATTGAAGCTGCATTTGTGCATTCAGGTTTGGATACTGGACCAGTTGTGCAAGGTGCTGTCAGAATTGATGGTGAATTAGTTCTGAAGCGCTTTGTTGCAAGGAATGTCAAGCCAATCACACCAATCGTGTGGAACCAAGTCATTGGTGATCAGTTGTTTTCTGAGATTGAAGGTGGACAAGTTCAAGGAGAACCATTGCCAGCACGCGAAGGAATTCGCATTGAGCCGGCTGCCCCGAATGTTGAAAGACCAAGATTGCCTGATGCCAATGTTGAGCAACCTATGCATGATGATGATGTTGTTGAGTACCCAGATGGTGCTCCAGGTGATCTAGTGCGAGAGATGAAAGAACCCGATCCAGGCTTCCGAGCCCCTATGCCAAAGAAGAGACCGGTGGAGTCAGCTCCATCTCAACCGAGAAAGCCAGGTGAATTGAAGATTGCCCGACAAGACCCAATTCGTGCATCTACTTCTGATGGACCTGCATTGCCTAAAGCCTCTCCGAAAGTGTCACCAAAGTCTCCGTCTCCGTCTCCAGATGTTGCTAGGTCAGATGTGCGTGTTTTCCCAAAGACACCCCGGTGTCCTGCATGTGATTCTGGAATGGATGTACCTGGAATTAGGCATAATGCTGAATGTAAGAGAAAACGTGCTGCATTTGAGGCGAGTGAAACTCCCGTTGAAATGCCAGATGTTGTGCCTAATGTTGCAAGACCGAGACTTGAGGTGAGACATGAAGATATGGAGGTTGAAACTGAGAATGGCCCAACTCCGGTTGGCGCAGGTTCTGAGGAGGTTGGTCTAAGTATGGACACGGAAGGTTCAGGCGTGAAGAGAGAAGCAGAACAGTCTGTGCAAGATCTAGAGGATGAGATGGCTGCTGAACGTGCAGCTGGAACTCAAGAACCCATGACTCTTGATCTTTTTCACATGGACAATGCATGTCATGCCTTAGGACCTGTTGCATGGTGTTTAGAACAAGGACCAGAGAATGCACGAGCTACGAGTCCTGAGTTGTTTGATACTGAGCTTAATTCAATTAAGTTTGCACATGGGAAGGATCACCAGTGTGTGAAGGTGAAACTTGGTGGTTCAGAAGTGCTGCTGTGGAAACCAGATGAAGTAACTGATGACAGCTCACTCATGCAACTTGACGTGGACTTAGGTTTTGAGGGTATGAAAGAAGAAATTGGTAACTTAGAAAAATGTGGTGCTGGTAGAGTCATAGGACAGGCAGAGGTTGATGCATTGAAAAAGAAACACCCGCTCATGCGTGTGATTCCAAGTAGATGGGTTTCAGCATACAAAAGTGAATCACGAGTTAGAGTCCGGATAGTTGCAAAGGACCTGAATAAAGGAATTAGTGCACGAAAGCTGGGAATCTCGAGCCCGACACCAAGCATTGAGGGACTGCATTTTGTTCTAACTCTTGCTGCCCAACGTGCTCTTCGACTGAAAGGACTTGATGTTTCCCATGCCTTCATGCATTCACCCCTTCCTCATGGACTTGTGATTGTGCTGAAACTGCCCCTCTCCGTCTCTATGCCAGATGGCTCACAAGCCTACTTGTTGCTCTATAAAGCCTTGAATGGTCTTCGAGATGCATCGCTGCACTGGCTGAATTTGCTGAGTGACAGCATCCGTGGTGTTGGGTTGACTTCTGACGAGGTCGAACCATGCATTTATCAAGGTGTCGTGAATGGAGAACTTGCACTGCTTGTCGCATATGTGGACGACCTACTCCTTTGTTGCCAATCTGAGAAAGCTGAGAAGATTGTGGAGAAAGCAATTGGCAAAGCCGTGCCCTTGAAGGAGACCGGAATCATCCTTCCTGCACGACATGGAGGTGGACGTTTAATTTTCATTGGCAGGCATGTGCATCGTGGGATTGATGATGACTCTTTGACAATTGGCGTGGATCCAAAGTTTTTGGATCCGACCTTTACGGAATTCAACATCACAAAAGGATCTGCATCGGTGCCGGATGTGGCCGGCATTTTGGACAAGGCTATGGGTGACAAGAACCAATTGCAAGAACTCTCTCCCTCTGCGTACTCACGATTTCGCCGAGCACTTGGCAAGCTTCTGTGGATGGCACAGTCTAGGCACGACCTGAAACTATATCTCAGTCTAATTGGAAGTCAGCAAGCAAAGCCCAACCAAGGCACTGAGGCTGCCATTCGTTCTTTGCTGCGATTTCTGTTTGAAGATGTGGGAACATGTTTGAGGTTACCATCCCCAGAATATGAGAATTTGATGATTGGGCCTGCAAGACATTCAATTTTGCATTCATTCTCTGATGCATCATTTGCTCCATACAGATTCAATGGTAGAAAGGGAATTTCTGGTGGAGTTGTGTTTTGTGAAGGTGCATTGGTTAGGTCATTGGCTAGACAACAGCAATCTGTGTCATTGTCCTCTTGTGAAGCAGAATTGTATGCATTGCAAATGGTTGCCCAGGAATCAGTTGCGTTTAGCAATTTTTGCCATCGTGTTTACACAGGGATTGGTGAAATGAGAGAGAGAGAGATGTGCCACAAATTTTGCTGGAGTCAGATAGCTCTTCAGCCTTGCAATTGTTGGTTGGACAGGATATACCCAAACGAAGTCGACATGTTGAAATTCGTATGGCCTGGATGAAAGCTAAAATTAGCTCAAATGAACTTTTGGTTGAACACAGGGCCGGAACGGACAATGTGGCAGATTTGTTTACCAAATGTTTGGGGACCAAAGATTTCCTGAGACACCGCACGAGCTTAGGGTTTGAGACTCCTGAAGTGCCTATGCAAGACCTGCACAGAGTTCGTGATGTCATGCTCATCAACAGTAGGGTTGATCACAAGCAAGATGTTGCGTTTGTGGAAGTTTGTTGTGGGACTAATTCAGCTTTGAGAGAAGCCTGCAAAGTTGCACGCATGCCCTATATCGGTATAGTCAAACGAATGGAAACTCCGGACATGTTTCAAAAGGTGAAAGAGTTTGTTGAGGTTCACCAACAGTTAGGCTACCGTTGCATGCATGTGCACGCTTCTACTCCTTGTAGCTCAGGGTCTCCACTCAAGAATTTTTCTGCAACGATCGAATCAGAGGCAGACAGGTCATGGAAAGGTATCATGGAGAACGTCTCTAAGTA
Organism: Cladocopium goreaui; assembly: GCA_947184155.2. Taxonomy (NCBI): domain Eukaryota; class Dinophyceae; order Suessiales; family Symbiodiniaceae; genus Cladocopium; species Cladocopium goreaui. The sequence continues at coordinate 385,859 of CAMXCT020005990.1, read as the reverse complement.
TTTGTTGCTTGGGAATTCGAGGTCTTTCGAACTGCCCCGGAACAACAACATATGGAAACGCGAAGAGACCAAACGAGTTTTGAAACAATGTGGTTTGCAATTTGATGCTGAAGTGTTTTTGTGCCAAACCGGTATGCAAGCACCGAATGGACTGCCTATCGGTAAAGTACTTATCTTTTGTAGTGCGTCAGCTGGTTTTTGCAATTTGCTCACAAGGCGTTTTGGTTGGTGCGAGTGTGAGAAACATGCAGGGATGTACGATGTCAACTGGACAGCAACCGGTGTGTATAACAAAGAACTGGCAAAAGCCATTTTGGCTGCAGTTCGTGCTGGACGAAAGGACCCCTGAGCATGTTTTTTTTGCATGTCGCATGGAACAACCAAAACCAAACAAAGTTTTTTGCGTTTTGACCTGCATGATGCATGATTTTCTTGAAGAAATGTGCGTGGCAGGTGGGACTGTTTTGTTTTTGTTTTGCACGTCTCAGGGCGTCGCCAGTTTAAAAGGGGGACGCGTGATGTGTGAAGGAAAGTTCTTTTTTTGGCATGTGAGAACCAAAGATGTTTTGCATGTCTTATTTCAAACAAATTTGAAACCAAATGACAGTGATGTGGAACACAGCAGTCATGTGAAGCACAGTTGTTTTCTTTTTGCGAAGCACTGGCGTACGCGAAACACAGTTTTTGATGTGAGAGACAGTTGTTGTCAAAGAACTGCATTGATGTAGAAAGACAGTGATTTTGGATGTTCAGTCATGTCTGCATGTTCAGTTGATTTTGCATTGGACTGATGTGGACAGGGTTGGACAGAAGTTTGTTTTCGTTTGCAATGTTTTGGATACAGCATGCAAGTCAGAACACTGCCTGGAGAACTAAGGATGTCAGGTTTCAGAATTCACTCACACGCCCAACTCAGCAGTTGCGGATACTTAGGTACCCCTGAAACGGCTAAACTGCTGCACTCGACTCCTGTGTGTGTGTGTGAGGGTTGAAACAGTTCACAATTAGGAATTAGGTTCTGACGTGACGCCATGGCTTCAAAACCACAGCAATGGCATAGTGATGCTTCTGGATGGTACCGACAGACGGAGAATTCGTTGCCTTACAACCCAAGTGACCCAGTCTTGGGAACGGACATGACACAAGGAGAATGGGACCAATTGCGCGAGTTGATGCGCAAAGCAGAAGCTGGTGGAAAAATGAATGAACTATTGACCGTCCACAAAAAGGAGGTCAAGAACGCTCCTATGAACAGACCATATCCACCAGATGATGACGATTGGAAGGACTGCATGGAATCTCATGTGCCTCCAAGTCCCTCCAAAGTGCATGCTCCGACAGGCTCGAATTCATCGGCTGCACCACCTGGTGCCCTATGGCCGGATGCCTACAGCCAGAATGCATACAAGGTGCCTCCGGCAACACCGCCGCCTACTTTGCAAGCTGGAGGGAATTCAGGGATCGTCGATGCACGTGAATACCACAAGAAATGGCAAGACAGGCCATATGATCCCAATGACGACCCTTGGATTGAGGATGATGTCAAAGACCCGAAGAATGACAAACCTGTGATACAACTTTTTGGAAATGTCGTGCAGAAGAATGCGGATATTGCAGAGGCTAAAGCTGCGGCTGCAGCCATTGCGGAGATTGCCAACCGCTTCTGTGCTGATGCTGATGGACAGTCTGCAGGGTTTCCAAAATTCAATGCACAGGTTCCTCTACCTCCTGCAGCAAAGGCAGACCCACCGATTTTGCCTGCATCTGCAATTGGAAGTGAGAAAGCATTCCAGGAGCAGAAGGGCAAGGGAAAGAACTATGACAAAGGTGGGAAGCCTGACAATGTCAAGGGTGGCAAGCCGGAATTTGAGAAAGGTGGTAAGCCTGAATTTGCGAAAGGTGGCAAGGAGTTTGAGAAGGGTGGCAAGGATGACAAAGGTGGCAAGAATGTGGCAAAGGGAGAATTCAAAGGTGAATTCAAAGGAAAGGAAGGAGAAAAGGGGAAGCAGGGTCCCAAAGGACCAACTCTGCCTCCTCCCAAAGCTTCTGGTTCGAAGTGTGCACGCATCTCCGAAGAGCCCCCGGAGATTGTGGAAGGCAATTCGAACAAAATGCATGACAATGGCGCTATGACCGATGGCTCCAAAAGACGGCATGAAGCTGTCGAGTCGAATTCGGATGCAGAGAGTGCCAGCAGCGTTTTGGGAAGCTACTCATTCATCTCCGACACCGGCGACTCCCCGCCACTATTTCCAAAGGTGCAGTCAGGGCTGCCAGCAACCCACAAGTGGGATGCAAACTGGAAGGATGCCACCATCGACTATGAGGAAGTCGATTTCAATGTGCCATAGCCTGCATGGATCAAGGATACCTATCACTGGTCATGCACGCTTCTCAAGATGGGCCGTTTTGCCGAAAAGCCCATCACCTACCATGACTTTGTTGTCAGGGTCTTCAACCAAAGCATGGAGGAGTGCCGCTACGCAAAGAAGATGATTGGCCAGTTCCGCAAGAAATGAACTCCAACGCCGAGGACACAGGGTCCGGATTTCTGTGCATTCCTAATTCACTGCAGGGTGGACGCATTCCTCAATGCCGGCTATGTCTACCAGCGTGAATTCTGTTGGCGCTAATGGAGTGATTGCGGATGGCAATGTGGAGCTGGATGTGGCGATTTTTGGTTTTGCATGTGCAATGTGCCTGGAATTTGCTGCGATGAATGTTTTCTGCAGAATCTTTGGGCTTCCTTGGTGATGAGCTGGACTGCAGGGAATTCGTTGTGGAGCAATTTCAATGTGGCACTTTGACACTGCTTTTCATTTTTCTACATCAATGAGTATGTGGACACGGTCAATGGATTACAACACAAGGCTAATTCAAGTACACAAGTATTTTTGCAATACATCTGCAACTGGTGTGAAGATGCGACTTCGTGTGCAAGTCCTCACTGGAGGTTGAACAGATGACCGCTTTATACATATGTGTGGCATGAGAGCCTTTGAGACTTCTCTGGATTTTTGGCTGTCTATGGATGGGAAACGCAGCAAAAGGGGGTATGGAAATATACACTCCTGTGCATATGGACTGCATGTGCTACGTTTCTGGATGTAACTTGCATGGTGGCTACAACATGATGTTGTCAATGGTTTATTTGGGCAGAACTCTGAAATTGATGCAGAATGGTTTGAGAACAACTGGAATTGGTTACAATACCGTGAAGATGCGTTTTATGTGCATGTGAATGTTTTTCGTCAACTTGGTGGAGAAGAAGAATGTTTTTGGGATGGAAATTCATTTGCAATGACTTTTACTGGACTGCAAATGAATTTGAGGATGATTTTGGTATCGACGACTTTTTGAACAAGCTCAACGTTGTTTTTCAAACACATGTGCATGCGTTTTCAACCACAACCTTGACTGGACTTGTTTTCTGCATGATGCATTTTATTTTCGGAAGCTGCCAACTATTTTTGTCAACAGTTTGGATGTTTTTGGAATTTGTGCAAATGGTGCGTTTGAAGAGAAGATGGAAGTGAAGCTGATTTATTTTTGAAGAGATGGTGAATTCATCACCAATGAATTCACCAACATGATGATGATGTTTTTCGACCGCCGCCGTTGCATGTTGCAAAGGCAAAGCAGCTGAAACAGAAGAGGTCCAACTATAACATGCTGCATGTGCATGACAGACAATTTACTTTCCTTGCCTTCGTGTTTTTCCTGTGTGGAAAAAGGATTTGAGAGTTTGCAGTGAAGCTGTCGTGTTTTGGGGAATTCGTGTTTAATTTGTTAAACGCTCGACGCGGAGTTAAGCCGACCCCTTGCGACGTTAGGAGCGCGACTAGTGGTTGTAATTAGGTCCTGTTGGATTTTCGCAGATCCCCCCAGCCAGGATCCCCAAGATCACAAAGAGCAGCCTTCACGGCATGACATTCACCCAGACACTTTGAAGCAAACACCGACAACGCCGGGTCGCAACGAAAGTGGTGAGAATAACTAACGCAGTGAAACAGGAGAGTGAAATATGATCTAATGTGAAAATGACAGCAATGGCTACGGCACTCAGGGCACCCTCATTGCGGTTTGCGGGGAGTGTCACTTCACTTGTGGAAGTTTGGACCCTTGTGGGTGCAACTTGGCATTGGAGCGACCTGACTTTCATTGAGCCTTCAGTGGTGAAACTGGACTATGGGAAGGTGTCTGTATCAGACATAAGTAGTTTCAATATTGCTTTGTAGTATGAGAAACTGCCATGAGCTGATCTGAGATGTCCGCCACAGTGATTCCTGGGCCTGGGGGGTGTTGAGTGGCTGTTGTGTTAAAAACTTTTTGGGGAAATAGCTTTGTCGTTACCTGGTTTCGAAACGGTGGAATTTTAAAAAATTGTTCGAATTTGCTCTTTCTTCTTCTTCTTCCGCTTGTCCCATTCCCCTCTCTCTCCTTGTTCCATTCTCGGTTTCCTCTTCTATCACACTCCTCTTCTTCATACCCTATTCTCATTCACATCCTCTCTGTTACGAACCACAAGCTCCCAACGTATACCTTCTAACATTCTTCTTTCTCCTCTCTATTTAGATTGATTCTCCTTGGAGTACAGCTTGAAGCGTTAGTTTGCTTTATGATAGTGGACGAATGCTTCCAGAAGCATTCACTATGCAGTTGAGTCGAGATACTATGATTCCATCGATCTCGGAAGGGCTTTGACTTCTTGAAGGAGTATGAATCCAACTGAGATGGTTGGGGATCACTTATTGCAATTCTCGACATTGCTTCGTACATCTGAGATGTTGGTGAAGCCTATTGGATTGCCTTTTGTGGGTACGTGAGATACTCCGGCATTGTGAGGACAATGCCTACGTATCTTATTTGAGGTACTCCGGCATTGTGAGGACAATGACTACGTACCTTATTTGAGATACTCCGGTATTGTGAGGACAATGCCTACGTATCTTCCTTAGCCTCTGGATATTTGATCTGGAAAGCTGCATTATGATCTTTATGCTTGTGACTTGTTGCTGACTTTTGGTTATGACAGTGAGCGAACTACTTTAGCGCTATGACTGTTTATGACTGGATATTGGCTGAGAAGTCGAGCAGAACATTCTACTCTCCTCGAAGGTTTGGAACTATGAGAAGACATCTCTGTGTGAAGAACTGTTTTGGAGATGGAACATGAGGTTCCCATGTTGTTCTGTATTCCAAGAGGATTTTGTAAAGGAATTTGAATGAATCATTTCGTTCTTGAATAGCCGTGTGACTAGTCTAGACGTTTGGTAGAGACTAGTAACACCGGCTAGCTGGTTATTTGCATTTGGACGAGAACCAGTTTGACTTGAGAACTTTTGGAAATGTTTCTGACGTTTTTGTGACTAGGTGATTTGTATATCATAGCAGTTTGGAATCGTTTCAACAACCTTTGGAGGAAGGTTGTGTATTGGAAACCTGGAATCGAGTTTCCCAGTTGAGACATCGGCTCAAGGGAGTGGTGTCAAGTGTTCCGAAGAGAACTGAACTGCAGTGTCACCTAGGGCACTTGAAACAGTAGCCACACTGGAACAGCTTGCTTCCTTTCTTTGTTTGTGGGCTGTGGCTGTGTGCCTGCCCTGGTTCTTGTTGACCTGTCCTGTTGTGTGGCGTCTGGAGAGAAAAGAAGGAGTCTGACGTGCACTTAGGAGTCGGGGTGGAACAAGTTCCTTTATTTGACATTGCAGAGAAGTAAGTAACTGCGGAGTTGCAACCACAGTAGGTGTTTGCGTCTGGCGTAGTGTTTTTTATGAAAGCGTCGATTTGGGTACACAAGAGGTGTACTTGGGTTTACGTTTTTCACATGGTAGCGGAGCCCTGAAAAGGGCTGCCCACACCATCTTCCGCTGACCCTTGTTTGTGACAAGATGCTAAGGACGTCATCTAAGGTGAGATTGGGATCTTGGATATTGGAGCTCCGTGTTCTATGCGCAGAGGCAGTGATGAGCTCGTACGAAGGTGCGCCTGTTTCACAGGAGGTGATGGTCTGAAAGTATAAGGTCACTAGAGAGTGTGAAGTTGGTTTGAGTCTGTTTGAGTTCAGGTGACTTTGGGATCCTGTTTTAGTTTTTGTATAGATTTTTCTCGGATCATGAGGATCGTGGAAGGATCATGAGGATCGTGGATCTGTTTTGTTGGACGACTCTTCGTTTGCAAGTCGGACAAGTATTGGCAGGGTGTATACTTGGTAGACTGGACAGAAGTGAACCCGGGTAAACTGTCGACAGTGGTACCTGTAGAAGAGCATACAAGATTAGTCAGCCCTGGGCAGGACACTTGTGACTTGGACGGAGGAGTTGAGTTTTTGGATTTGTGTTGGCAGTGGATTCTGTCAAAGAAAGTTTTATTTTACCTTGTGTAGGTACGTTGTCTGTAGGAGGCGTCCATGTAGTCTTGGCAGTGCTCTGGTAGGGGTCTGTGGCATGGTGTGACGTATTGCTAGCGTAGGGTCACTAGTGCAAGGCTACGCTGGAGTATCTGAAGATGTTTGCATGGATGGAGCGTTCCTAGACGTAGGATTTTATTTCGTTTCGGCAGTGAAAAGTAACGGTAGGTAACTTGCTGCAAGATTGTAACTTGGAATTCCCTGAGGGTGGACAGCAGATTGCTAGGTTTGACATCCTCGGACACTGAGGTATTGGACCAAGGTGCAAAGGTTGGGAACTGATGGTAGGTATATGGTTCTTGCATACAACTAAGGCACGTCTTGGGTCTTGAACTCAGTTGGTATTTAGAAGAGTGATAAGAAGAAGGTGTATCAGGTGGCTGGGATAGGCATGTAGAGAACGCTTTCTGTGTTGTCATGGCAGTGTTACTCAACTTGAAGGTAGATTTGATTTGAGCCCAATACGCGTGAAACTTTGTTGTTGGAGTACACTGGGTGATTGAAAGGTAGGAGACATGCCTGGTCCCTGATGACACTAAACTTGGTTCAAGGTAGAAGTCTGGCAGCCATGCCCGATCAGGGAGATAAAGCTGAGGAGCCAACTACTGCAACGTCGTGTGAAGAGCGGCCAGTCCAGAAGAACCTCAAGAAGAAGGACTCAGCCTCCAGATCGGGGAAGCGCCGCCCATTTCCCGTGGACGCAGCCACTGCGCCAGCTGCCATCAACGTAGAAGACGGCGCAGCAGGGATACGGCGGCAGCTGCCCCCAGTCGATGCCGCAGCAGACGGCGCAGCAGGGATTCGGCGGCAGCTGCCACCAGTCGATGCCGCAGCAGAGGCGACATCGAAGAAGGAGGATCCTAGTAACCGCACTGTCGATGTGGATGACGATCTATCAGATGTCAGCGATATCCAGGAATTGACGGCTGAAGAGGAGCTGCTGAAGGCAGTTGGGTTAGATGAGTCGAAGTAGGACATGGTGTGCCGTAGACGTTAGCAGAAGTAGCTTTAGTGCTGTGTGGTTGGCCGGTTATGCAGAAAATGATTCGTTTAGCTCTGTTTTTTGGATGTCGGAGCTTGAAACGTTGAACTGTTTGTGACCTAGAGGTGTATAAGGTCGTTGGCTTAGAGAGGTAAAGCTGTAAGCGACAGGGTAAACCGTTGGGTCAATTTTTGTGTGATGTCTGCACATGAAGTGTTGAAGTGTTTGGGTTTCCAAGAATATGAGCTTTGGATGAACTTCCATTCATGTTTCCGCAGCTGTTTGTGACTGTTTTGTGTCAAGAGTTCTGAGACCGTGGCTGTGCGTCCGTGTTTCAAGCATGGAGTCGATCAAGCTCTGGATTGCTTTGACGCCTAAGCAGCTGGAAGAGTTGAACAAGGGCAATGAAGTGTTTCCAGATGAATACTCCGGCCGTTTTGGTCTACGTTTGGGACCTAAGGAGGCTGTGGATCGTGCCCAGTACTTCATGGATTGGACACCTGAAGGTTTGAAGGGTGAGCTCCATCAGAAAGACTATGCGGTGATGGAAATGGAAGTCTTTGCGCTCGGGTACCTTGTGAAAGTTGAGAGTGGAGTCTTGGAGAAGACTAAGCCCACTGAGTATCGCTGGCATGGACCTGTGAAGTGCGAGGAGTGGGATAGCAACGGGCGCTTGTTGTACCGCATTAGTGAGATGGCTGTCAAATTCATTTAACTGGTCAGGGTCCAAGTGTAGCGATCGGGCAGACCATGGAGTATTAGGAATAGTTTTTGAATCACAGTTTGAAATGCGAAAAGGAAAGAAGAAAGAGTTCCTTCGGCAGCCTGGGGGGTCTGCATTGCTCATGTGATGGACGGACAGTTTGCATTGCTGTAGGGAAATTTTTGAATTTGGATATTTGGAATTGTCATACAGAGTTTGAGATTGACTGTAGGGATTTGGGTCGTTCGTTCAGAGGGACTGTATGCGGCAAGAATCACAGTCAAGAGATCAGCCTGTATTGAGATTTGCAGTGATGTGTGTTTTGTTTCACTCCTTTTGTGGCATGTTGGCTGTAGGTCATGTGGTGAAAGTGACTTGTCGATTGATTGCCTAGAGAGGAGCGTTGAGAATATTTTGATAGGCTGGGGTTGGGAGTAGGTCCTGGAGGCACTAGTGTAGGTGTTTGGACTGTGGAGACTCCGACAACTTGCCTAGAAGTGATTTGAAGATGGCAGAGTTCGTGAACTGTGTCACATGTTTGCATTATTTGTGCATCAGTACCGCGAAGCCATTTGTTTTGCTGAGTGAGAGTGTGAGTATCTGGAGTTGTACCGTTATGCTCCTTCATGTCGCAAGATGGAAATTCGACCATTGTGCGCTTCCACTTGGAACAGTTGCTCATTGGATGCCATTGCGATGAGACTGCATTTGTCTTCGGTAGCCATCGAGATTCTGCATTTTGGTAAGCTGGGAATGTTCTGAGATGGAGAGTATTTCATTGGATGCAATTTCAGTGACATTGCGTTTCTGACCTATGTTTTTGCTGGGATTTGCGTTTTCAATGAGAGGGTTGTATACTGGTCTACTCATGGACATCCTGATCGAGATTGAAGCATGAGTGAGCTGTAGATTACTGTAGTTATGGTTTCAACGTCAGTTGTGACTTTCAACTTCCACCGCTGCGTTTGTGTGCGGCGATAGTCTTACGTGGAAGGCTACAGTTCCTAGGCCCAGTTGTGTGATCCATTGCAAGATGATGAAAAATGCGGTCTGAGCAGTTGCAATTGTTGGTTGGCACATTTCAGTTTTGATGCAGTCATGTGGTTTTTGGTTTTAGACGAAACGGAAACAGACGAAACGAAGTAAACGATTGAAACATAAACAATTTTGAGTGTTTTGTGCAATGCTCCTTGTTTTGCAGTTAGGTTCTTATTTGTCTGTTTGTCAGTTGGCGAGTGCAGTTTTTTGTGAAATGACTTGTTGAAGGGTTCTAGCTAAACCACGGAGACAGGTTCAGTTCCAGAACACTTGCATGTCTGTCAATCGTTTTTTTTTTGAGTTGGTGCTGCATATAATAGGGATTGCACAGTGAACTCACGAGAACTTGTTTTAGTTTTTTGGGATGGTGACTGTTTTGGTGGTTTGTAGAGAGAAGGACAGTCAGGTTTTCCCCTGATTTTTGCTGCTTTGGAAGTGAGGCCAGATTGTGTTGCATGTTGGAACTTGTGATACACGGTTCGCAAAATTCTGGTATGCTGGTGGCGTCCAGAATTTTGGGAAACAGTCTTGTGAATGATTTGTGTTATTTAGTGACTTGTGTTGTTTGGCATGTCTTTCATGTTGGTATGATGGAAATGGAAGAATGCGGCTCTACATTCAACAGGGATTGTCTGCCCGTGTCGTCCAAGCCTTGCATCGTAGACTCGAGAGGGTAGTCAGCATGGCAGCTGAAGGTGGACCCCACAGCATGGCAGCTGAAGGTGGACCCCACAGCATGGCAGCTGAAGGTGGACCCCACATTCATGGTGTGCCAGGGGAAGGTGAACTCCGTGGCAATGATGCGGAAGGAGACCGACCTGACCGATCGAGATCACCAGCTCGAGCCGCGTTGGGAGCCCCTGGAGCCGCGTTGGGAGCCCCTGGAGCCGCGTTGGAAGTCCCTGGAATACCAGCTGCAGAAGGCCGTGATGTGGAGGTTCCTCCAAACCCTGAGGAAGTCATGGAGGATACCACTGGGGATCCCGAGATTTCGATGAAGAAGTCTTCAAAGGCCTTGGCGCAGAGTATCCTGGCATGCTCACGCCGAATTGCAGCCATGGGGGCAGAGCTGAACCAGGCCATGGAAGGGTACAATGAAGGACGCCTGGAATTGGTGAAAAGCCTGGGAAGTATCAAAGAGCAGCTTGCTCTTCATGCACATGCGGCAACGGCGATGGGTAGTACCGTTACTCATCAAAGCAACGAGGTGAAAAAGCTGCTCGCTGCTTTCGACAAGTTCAGTCACATAGCCAAATGGTCACTGAAAGGCAACAATACCCTTGAAGATAACATTGGGTCCGTGAAAGAAGAAGTGGGAAATCGAGGGGAGAAAATAGAACAGGCCATCAAGGTAGGCCTTGGAGAGATCAAGGTAGGCCTTGGAGAGGTGACTGGACTCCTTCGAAATCTCATCCGGGTGATCGGAGAAAAGGGTGAACCAGATCCTTCGACGGCCCCAGGGATGCCGATGCCCGAAAGGATGGAAGGTTACCCATCCTTCCCGCCTCCGAATGTTCCAAGCGGAGTTGGACCGATGGGAACTCCTGCCACACCTGGTATGGCTGGAATGACTGGGAACACGGTTCCATCATCCGTGCATGAACATGCCTCGAAGGGGGCGTCTGGACATGGATCCTCTGCAGGCGGAGTGCCAGTGCATGGAGCCCCAGGAGCCTCGGCACATGGACTGCCGACTAATGTGCAGCCACCACAGGTGCCGCCCCCTGCAGCGCCATCAGTGACTATGCCAGCAGGAGTGATGACACCGCCTGCACTGCCTGAGTCCCTGTTTGTGGGCTTCTGCCCTATCAACCCTGGGGAGCAGAGGCCGGCCATGTCTATGCATCCTGGGCTGACTACGCCAAACCAACGGCAAGGGGCTATCATGTCGAAAGATGCAACCAGCGGTGAAGTCCGCACGTTGTCCCCTACGCCATACAAGGGCGCCCAAGTGAATGCCCTCATATCGCTTTGGGCACCAGGCGGCCTGGCCATGTTGCGCGATGGGCAACAACAATGTCGTCGGGTGTATCAATAGAGATGCTGGTGCCGCCCTGGGATGACATCTGAGAGAGGCCTGAATATTTTTTTGTGAAGGATTAGCAGTTTTCTTTGCGCCAGAGAGAATAGCTAGTTTCGGCTAGCTCGAGGTTCACTCTGGTGCATTATTGCTATGACTGTGTCTGTGATTCAGACCTCATGCACTGCAAAAGGGGGTGAGCCTGCAAGGTTTGATATTGCTTGGGATGAATTAGCTCTGGATTGGAACGGTTTCATGTTTTTCGTTGTTCTTGGACATGCTTGTGAATTTGGGCATGTTTGTGAACTTGCTTGTGAATCTGGGCATGTTTGTGAACTTGGTCATGAACTTGGACATGCTTGTGAACTTGAGCATGTTTGTGAACTTGAGCATGTTTGTGAATTGGTTGTGAACTTGTGCATTGTGATTGATTCATTGTTGAGTGTGGTTTGTGTTTATCTGCCGCCGTTTTCCAAATGATGACAAGGCCAGACCTGATTCTTAATTGAGGAGAATCAAAGTGGGTCCAGGCCAAACGTCTGATGGAAACCCTTGGAAGGTTTTGTTTTTGATTTTGTGCATCTTGATGTCAGTGGAATGGATTTCCCTGGCGTTGTGAACATGTTCGTAGGTGGTGATTGTGAAGTTGCTTAGGTAGCTGTTTTCTTTGTTTGAACATGCAATAGATCAACTTTTATGATGGCCAGAATTCATTTGAAGTTTTTTGAAGGTTGATGGACTTCATCTCAAAAGGGGGATAAGGTCCAGCCTTGGAAGTTTGCCCTGAGCTTAGTGCATCTCATGCCTAGCGTGCCCGAAACTTAGAACGCTTGGTATCTAAGGTGTTCCAAGCTTAGTGTATCCAGTTTATAGCTTGTCTGAGACCGAGTTTGCCTGGTGCATCAATGTATTCGTGTTCAAAACTTTGACACCACGAATATGGTTTTGGATTGTGAGTAGTTGAGGCTGATGACAGTTTTGCTTGTCTGACGCGTTTATCTTCCATTGGAGGATGCGGATTAGCTGAAACAGTCGGCCTTGGTTTTGTGTTGACTCCGACAGTGCTTCGTCTGTCTCCGTCTTGGATCTCGTGTGTGTGTTGTTGGTGTTTGTTGTTTGTTCTAGGGATCCACAAACAGCACCGTAGTTGATCGTGAATTGACGCCATGGTTTCTTCGATCAGTTGATGATCTGGTTTTGGAGATAGAAATCGTTTCAAAGAGATACCTGGGATGATGGATGGATTCTGAACCGATGATTTCCGACTGGCTGAAGGTTGGTGGAAGTTTTGCTTCTGGAGATACTCCTGGAGTATTGCTGACATCAGCATTGGCGATGGTTGTGGATATGGATGGACTGTTTATTTAAGATGAGCGAAGTGTTGGAGGAACAACCGTCTATCTCTTGAGGATCAGTTGATTTTCGAAGACAGTTATATTTTTGGGAAACTTCGAATGCATCAGAAGAGTTTATACTTCATTTTCCTGTTGAGGTGCTTGGAGCATCGAAGTCTCCTGGCGAATACGATGTATTCTATGAGTTTGACCTTGAAGGTATGGCGAAGATCATACTGGATATACATTTGAGTATGTATAGAGAGAGAAATGAATGTCATGTCGAAAGGGGGTGTGGAAGTTTGGACCCTTGTGGGTGCAACTTGGCATTGGAGCGACCTGACTTTCATTGAGCCTTCAGTGGTGAAACTGGACTATGGGAAGGTGTCTGCATCAGACATCAGTAGCTTCAATACTGCTTTGTGGTATGAGAAGCTGCATGAGCGGATCTGAGACATCGACCAGTGATTCTAAGTGGATCTACTTGGAGCGTGATTATCCTTTGGATACAATTTGAAGCCTTATTTGGCGTTATGACTCGAAGCGAATGCTTCCAGAAGCATTCGCTATGCAGTTGAGTCGGGATGTTATGACTCCATCGATTTCGGAAGCTCTTTGACCTCTTAGAGGTGTATGAATCCGACTGAGATTTTTTTGGATCATCCATCTCGATTCTTGACATGGCTTCGTACATCTGAGATGTTGATGAAGTCTGTTTTGTTGCCACTTGCGAGTATTTGAGATACTTTGGCATTGTGAGGACAATGCCTACGTATCTTATTTGAGGTACTCCGGCATTGTGAGGACAATGCCTACGTACCTTATTTGAGTTACTCCGGTATTGTGAGGACAATGCCTACGTATCTTCCTTGGCCTCTAGATATTTGATCTGGAAAGCTGCATTATGATCTTTATGCTTATGACTTGTTGCTGACTTTTAGTTATGACAGTGAGCGAACTACTTTAGCGCTATGACTGTTATGACTGGATTTGGCTGAGAAGTCGAGCAGAACATTCTACTCTCCTCGACGGTTTGGAACTATGAGAAGACATCTCTGTGTGAAGAGCTGTTTTGGAGATGGAACATGAGGTTCCCATGTTGTTCTGTATTGCAAGAAGATTTTGTATAGGAATTTGAGTGGAACATTTCGTTCTTGAATAGCCGTGTAACTAGTCCTGACGTTTGGTAGAGACTAGTAACACCGGCTAGCTGGTTATTTGCGTTTGGACGAGAACCAGTTTGACTTGAGAACTTTTGGAAATGTTTCTGACGTTTTTGTGACTAGGTGATTTGTATATCATAGCAGTTTGGAATCGTTTCAACAACCTTTGAAGGAAGGTTGTGTATTGGAAACCTAGAATCGAGTTTCCCAGTTGAGACATCGGCTCAAGGGAGTGGTGTCAAGTGTTCCGAAGAGAACTGAACTGCAGTGTCACCTAGGGCACTTGAAACAGTAGCCACACTGGAACAGCTTGCTTCCTTTCTTTGTTTGTGGGCTGTGGCTGTGTGCCTGCCCTGGTTCTTGTTGACCTGTCCTGTTGTGTGGCGTCTGGAGAGAAAAGAAGGAGTCTGACGTGCACTTAGGAGTCGGGGTGGAACAAGTTCCTTTATTTGACATTGCAGAGAAGTAAGTAACTGCGGAGTCGCAACCACAGTAGGTGTTTGCGTCTGGCGTAGTGTTTTTTATGAAAGCGTCGATTTGGGTACACGAGAGGTGTACTTGGGTTTACGTTTTTCACAGCCACATAGCCACGGTTTCGACCACCCTTTCCAAAGCCACGTCGGTCATGAAAACCAGCCTGCGTCGTGTGCTTGTAGTCCTGCCCAAGCACCAAGTACAAGGCTTCAGTGACCTTGAAGATCTCGAGCTGAGGTGCTCTCAGGGTGATCAACTGCTTCTGCTCCTTGGTGAGGTTGCAGCGTCGTAGAAGGTGGTTGTTGTTTTGTTTTATGGGCCTGCCAATATGACACATAAGTTGTCATCTGCACGCGCCGAGATGATACTAAGCTATCACCTCTTGCCTCAACAGATCCTGTCACGTCACTGCTTTGTGGTTGTGTGGTTGTTTGTGTTTTGTTTGGGTTGTTTTTGTTTGTGTTTGTTTTTGGTGTTGTTTTTGCTTTTGGTTCTTTGTTTTTCGGTTCTTGTTCTCTGGAACGTGACAAGGGAATAGGACTATGTATCGGTCCTCTACCAGTTTACTTTTGCGGCCACTACAGCTTCGGCCCCTGCGTGAATTAATTAATTAATCTCATATGCAACATGCTTGGAAACATGTTGAACGACCTGGCGGAAGCCATACGGCGTTGGACGAAAAAAAAGCGTCGTAGAAGGTGCCAGCCCTGCACGGCATTGGGCAGGTCCACGCCATGCTTCCACAAGCGCTTCAGGTGCTCGTTGTGGAGACAAACTCCATCAAGGACTGCTCAGACTTCCTTAAAAGCCCAAAGTGGGCATCGAAGTCTGTCGGCAGCTGCATCCGGCTGTCGTACTCGAAGTGCTGGTCCAGGATCTTCAGAATGCCTTCAAAAGATCCTTTCTTCTCAGCTGTCGTCACGTCAAAGTTCTCCATCAAGCGCCATGCAGCGCCAGTCAACGTGCTTACCAAATTGATGACTGCTTCACCACGGCGATTGCTCAGAGCCATCTTTGCATGGTACAGCTGTATCCTTTACATCTGTATCCTTTTCCTCCATTCTCGATAGTCAGCCGGCTGTCCCGTGAACACAGAGATGTAGGAGTCGCGCTGTGTAGGGCTTTCCGGTGATGTCGCGGCAGTTGACATTCTTTAGGAACCTTACCTTCGAATTCCGTGATCCAAATCAGATGCTGGAAGATCTAAGGGCCGTTGGTATACTGTAAGAGGTCCAGCAGCAAGGCCAGCGGAACGGCTGGCTCCGCTACCAATACAAAAGCCAGGGAAGTTCCTACCTAGCTCCCAGCCCAGCCGCACGAGGTGCCAGGCCGCAAACAGCACGGTGCGTCTTTTCAGGCTTGCATAGCCATGTAGGCATCTAAGATCCCACTCTGGGCCAATAGCGGCGGTGGTCGGCAAATGAAAGATGCTTAGACTTAGTGCATGGCATGCAACTTCACAACTTCCAGGTTGACTCTCATGAGTCCAGTGGGTTGCAGGCCCATCATGATATAGGGTTCTACTACACCCATTGTGTACCCTCATATGAGTTCCGCAAAGCAATCGGCTGCTTGGAATTCCTCGTCCAACGCCAGATTCAGTCCAGGAGCGTTTTTGTCAGTGAACTTAACCGCCTGCAGCACTTGGTGAACCGTCTCTCTCTGTAGCCCCTCAAAAACTCGATGGGGACAAGCAAAGGAAACCTCTTGCGGGGCTTGGATGGCAGCGGTTGTTAGATTCTAGAGCTGCTACATCGGTGCTGTCGCAGAATTATAAGGCATGTATCGTGCCAGGTTCAGGAGGATTCGGCAGGAGCATTGGAAACCCACTATGCAGCGAATGGGGTTCCGGTTCACATGAGGGCCAACGTTTTGGCAAGTTGGGCATTTCAGGTTGTGACTGGGGCATCTGGAAGAAGACTCAAATTGACCTGTTGTATTGGGGATGTGTCACACAACATTATTTCGACAACTCTTTTTTTTTTGTGGTCGGCGCCCGTTGCCTTTCGGCGGGTCGCACTTGAGACTCCCGAGTGGACCAGCAGGGGATTCGAACCACCACCGGCAGTCTGTCAGCGCTGGCAAGACCAACGCCATACCAACTGAGCCATCGGGTCGCCTACAACATTATTTCGACAACTCAGTGGGTCAAGAAGGGTTGGAGTGTGATTCAGTCACCTTGAAAGACGTACTTCTACCACGAAGACAGTGGAACGCTCATTAGTGACGTGCTGTTGTGGAGAGGGACTCCGTGGCCACGAACATGCAGAGCAGCACAACCGAGCTTGAATGATGGCAGTCAGCCGATGGAGTTGGTTGAGTCATCAGTGGTGGAGCCAGAGAGTTTGAAAGTTAGCATGGTTGGAGCTGTTGAGCTGTCAAGTCAGGAGAAGTTGCGTCAACATGTTATTACCCGTTTGATCCACTGTTTGGAATGCCAAGAGGGAAGAGGAGTTTCTCGACCAAGGCGAAGTTTGCGTGAGAGAATGCTTGAAGGGCCCCGCGACTTGTCGTGGACTCTACGGTTTCTGGTGTCACACAGAACACCTCCACCCCCAACAGAATGTTGCTGCCCAAGATTTCGGATGTGTTGCAGGCGGCCCCCTTAACTGGCTCAGTATTGGAGCTCACCGCCTTCACTTTGGATGTGTCCAAAGCGCATCGCCGTATTAAGATTGCTCCAGCTAACCAGGGTTTACTCTGCTTTTGGTACCAGGATGTCTTGTTCAAAAGCCTTATACACTGAATTTTGGAGCTCGTGCAAGCGGATATTCTTGGTCTAGGATGGCTGGATTGATGGTACGAACATTTCATCGTCTATTCAACGTGCGTCATGCGTTGTTTCAATACGTTGATGATTTACTTGTTCTGCTTGAGGCAGCCACTTCACCGATTTGGATTGGCATCCTCACCATCACTTGTCAGGTCCTGGGCATCCCTATGTCTTGGCGCAAAACTGTTTGGGGTCCGTCCGTGTCATGGATAGGCTGCAGAACATCAATGTCCGCAGATGGGTTGTCTCAATTACCTCTGACAAACGGGAGAAGATTCTTTCTCAAATCGATTCTTTGCTGAAGGTTTCTCGTTGTGACTTGAAAATCTTGGAATCTCTTACAGGATGATTGCTTTGGGTGTCCTCACTCTGGGAATTTTTGAGGCCTTTACTCGGACCACTGTATCATGCCATGATGACGGTCCCTATTACTTTGGTTTCGATTGCGCCTCACCAATGGCCAGACCTCTTGGATGCCTTGCAAGATGATTTACTTCTTTCAAAAAGTTTGGCGCACCCATCCCTGCGGAAATCAATGCGGGTGGTACGTGCAGCCAACTTCACTCTACGAGACCGAGATCATGCCAAGTCATTGACTCCGATGCCTCTTCAAGCATCAGCGGATGCCTGTGCTACTGCGACAGAAGCCGGATTAGGTGGCATCCTTCGTGTGAATGGGGAGGTTGTTGCCTGGTTTGCTTTCACGATTGAACATGCCGAAGCTCAACAGTTTTTTCCTTGGATATCAGATTTCAATGCAGAAACATATCAATGCCTGGGAACTGCTGGGCCAATTTTCTTTGGCTTATTGCTTGCATCATTCTATCAAAGGGCGACGAAGTCCCATTGCAGTCACATTTGCCTGTGATAATACTTCAGCTGAAGCTGCACATTTGAAAGTTTTATCTACATTTGCAAGTATGTGTCAACTTCTGGCGGTTTTTTCCGTTTCCAGCACATTCATAACATTTTGAAGTTGCCATTCGACATACAGTATCCCAGGCATGTGGAATGACGAAGCTGATGCATTGAGTCGTGGTCGAAGCCTTCTATGCTGCCCTCCAGAACTCCACGTTGCCATCCCCTGGAAATGGTTGTGCTCCTCAATCCCGGAGCATGCGCCCAGTCAAGCGAAGATTCCGCACACGTTGTTGTCACGCTGAGTCCAAAATAGTGGCGGATTTACATGTTTGAACATCGAGATGCATTTAGGGGTTTTGATCCTTTCGGTCGATGTTTCGATTTTATTTGGCTGTCCAAAACCCCAATTTTAACTGTTTGTGATCCCCCGTTGGTTTTCACTTCATTTTAATTTCGTTGTCTTACACCGCTGTGTACATACACGACATGTATTTTAGTCCGTTGACTAAATTTCGCCACGCGTTCAAAAGAAAACATGCTGCGGTTAGCTTTCCATTTTGGACTGTAGTAGTGTGATGTCTGACCGTTTATTTTTCTTCCTATGTTTGGGTATCTAGATTTTATCTTCTCGCGTCACCCACAACTTGAGCAACGGAAGGCTGGCTAGTGAACTTGATATATACTTTACATGGTCACATGTTTTACTTGATACATGTGCGTTGGCAGGCGTGGCGGTTTTGTGTGGCAAGTGTGGCTGCTTTTGTCCTAGTTCAATAAAAGATGCAGACAGTGATAGGCAGCCAGTGGAGAAAAAAAAACGTCGATACGAGTGCTATATGAGATCAAAATTAGATGAAGTTTCTGATCCAGCATACCGGCATAAGATTCGAGGAGATGATGATGATGAAGCTGAGAGTGAACTCTCAAGTGGACAAGAACAAGGAGAAGAAGAAGCGGCCTCAGACCCCGAGACGTTTAAGGAGAAGAAACATCGAGACATGCTGTGCGAGAAACATGAAGTTTCTGATGAAGAGCTGTGGCAACAGCTGCATGATGTTCAGATGATGGAAGTCCGAGGTGAGGAGCATATGGAAGTTCCAACCATGGAGCAGGAAACAGAAAATGAGAGAAACAAACCTCACTACTGAGACAGTTGCAAAGAGTTAACGAGATCTGTCTGAGCTGAGACTGCAATGCCTCAAAGGCTACGGGACCACCCAGAGAGCTAACGCGATCTCTCTGATGGCGTTTCACTTGAAAATGGTCGAAAGTTGTGAAAAGAACAACTGACCGTAGGAATACGTGTTAAGCTGTTTGGTGGCAGTTGCAAACCCAAGGCCCTAAAGCGTAGGGACATACCAGATGTCCTCTTGGATATAAATGGTTGGAAACTATATAGGATGTTTTGTTTCGTAAGGTAGAAGGCATTCTAGTTACTAGTTTGGGTCAGTGAGTAAAATTTATATATATATATATAAATACTCATAACCCAAAGGCGGGGTATAGAGTTTTGCACCATGGACTCTACCCGTTTGTATAGGCAGTTTGCTAGTCGAAAACTACTCCAAAACTGAAACCTTCAGTTTGCCAAAGAGTTCTGTCATGCAAGAAGTATGGAAGTCAATGACCGCGTACTCCGCAGGCGTTGTGGTTGCAGAAGATATTTCTATGAGTGCATTTCCACTTTTCCAGTTTGATGTCCGCACATGTTGGTGATGTGTTTACATGTGTTTTCATGATGTGTAAAACGCAGCGCGCGTTTTACAACCGCAACGCTTCTTCTTTTGAAACAAGAAGAAAGAAGTTTGTTTGCGGTCTTACATGGTTTACCGTGATGTAGGGGTCCTACCGGCTTCCCAACAGTAAATAAGGGCTCACTCATTGCAAAGCAATGATGCTCCCTTTTTTGGCGCAAAAGGCAGTTTCACCCCTGTAGCTTTGAAGTTTGGATTTGTCTAATCTTGAAACACCAAATGCAAACACTTGCAAGCAACGTTTTGAAATCTTGGGATTGTTAGAGGTTCAGGGTTTTCTGCGAGGTACAAGCTAGAAGGTGGCTTGTAAAACAAACGGAACCTTGAAATATATCATGTTCAACATTCGGAACATGTCACATTTTTATGTACCGCACTCGCTTCAAAACAGGGAGGGAGGACTGGGAGTCAACTCTTTTGAATGAGATGTACCCGCCCAAACTACGTTTCCCCCCCCCAAAACAAAAAGTAAGAGCAGACGCTTTGCAAGAGCTCTCACTTCTTTTTGGGGCCTACCCCCCGGCCGTTTTTCAAAAGGGGATCCTGAATCCCCCCCATCTTGCAGTGAAAAAAGAGTGGAGCCGTGAGTCTTCTGAGTACATTTCGACTTTTTCAGTTTGATGTCCACACATGTTGGTGATGTGTTTACATGTGTTTTCATGATGTGTAAACGCAGCGCGCGTTTTATAAACGCAACGCTTCTTCTCTTGAAACAAGAAGAAAGAAATTTGTTTACGGTCAAACATGGTTTACCGGGATGTAGGGGTACCGCCGGCTTCCCAAAAGTAAATAATGGCCGCAGAAGCATTACCGCCCTGCCTTGCAGCCGACAAGCACCTTTACATCCGGCTCATCCTGCGCTACGCATGGGATGCCAGGAGGTTGTCATGCAGTGGCGCCAGAATTTGAACATCTCTGGAAGTTTGAATATTTCTTCGATCATCTCACAATGACAGGTCAGATTCCGACAGAGCGTCAAACACTATTAGCAGGTGGATTTTCTTCTTTTTGGGTTTGGTTGAGAGTAAGTTCAAGAGCCAAGAGAGTACACTGTGAAAAAAGCTGAACCTCAGAACCATGACAGCTGGACAGGCAACTGGTGTCAGCTGTGTTGAACAAAGCTGGACCTCAGAACCTGCTAAGTTGACCGCTCGAGCAGCTCTACGCTTGCAAGCCTGCATCAATGCTGTCGAGCTAGCGATTATCGCCAACTCGATCGCATTGGATTCAGTTTTGAAAGCGGTATGCACCGCAAGAGTGCACTGCAGCTCCCAACGATGATGATGCTTGAAAAGAACAACTGAGCGGACTCTGAGGGTGCCCTGACTGCCGTAGCTATTGCTGTCATTTTCATCTTAGATCTTGTTTCACTTTCCCGTTTCACCCTTTTCTCGTTTCTCACCACTGTCGTTGGGACCCGGCGTTGTCGGTGTTTGCTTCGAAGTGCCTGGGTGAATGTCATGCCTGAACGGCTCTTTGTGATCTCGGGGATCCTGGCTGGGGAGATCCCTGGTTTCCGCATGGAGCTTGTTGCTTCCATCACCCACCTACGTGGCCCTTTGGTGTGTTTTGGGTTGTTCTGTTTTGTTTATTGTTTTGGGCCATTCTCAGAATGACACATAAGATGTCATCATGCAAGTAATTCCCATTGCTGGTTGCGATCCCATCTCTGTCGTTTTTGTTTGGTTTTTGTTTTGGTTGTGTGTTTTTTGCTGTTTTTGCTTCGTTGTTTTTGGTTTCTTTTCTTGTTTGTTCTCTTGCTGGGACAGTTTCTGGACTGCGTGCTGGTCCACAACCGGCACTTTTGTGGCTTTCTACAAATGGACAGCCCTGCATGTAAACTGCAATTCACCTGTTTGCCGCGTTTGAATGTGTGTAACGACCTGGCGGAAGCCATGAAGGCGTTGGACGGAAAAAAAATGATACGGTTGGATCAGTAGAGCGTGGTGTGAGAGAAGTCAAGGAAGCTCTTGCTGTTTTGCGCTTGGAACGGCCAAGGCCGGATTGGATTTGGTCGACAGCTTGGTTGCCTGGGAGGCCGCTTCCAGGCATGTGACTGCTTGCACAACCTCCACGACAAGATCCAGAACACAGGAAAGACTGGAAAGGAATTGCTCAGGAACACATCTGAAGGAACTCGAAAGGTTGACAGTGTTGGAAGGTTTGTCACTGCTGCGTTTTGTATTCTGTCAGGAACTCCTTTGCTCATTTTGTTTGTGCGAAAATTGCTGATGAACCAAAGTTTTTCCAAGCCAAGAGTTTGAAGCTTGTTTTTCCGATTGAGTTCCACAAGATCTCATTGAACGCTTTGTTTGTCACTCAGGTTCAGGTGATCGTCCATCGCTTGTTGATCAGGCACCCATTGAGATTTTGCCAGAGGATTTTGCACGACTTCCAGATCAGGTGCAGCCTCCACGGTATTGGGTTGATGCTCATGGACGAACTGAAGGATGCAGTTCATGTGCCTCTCGACAAGGTCGACATTCCAAGAAGTGCTGTGAGCGCTATTGGAATTGGATCCGTAACCAGGAGAAGTGCCAGCTTTGCCCGACAAGCCTGAGGAACAACCACCAAGAATTGAGCCCAATGACCCGGCTGTGGCCGTGCCTTCACGACCATTGCCGCGCATCCTAAGTTTGCCTGCTGGGATGACCCCGACGCGCCGTTGTCCAAGTTGTGAATCAGGTATGAATGCTCCAGGTACCCGGCACTCTGCCGAATGTCGCAAGCGACAAGCTGAGTTTATGTCAGCTAGTACAGGAAGGTGGGGTGAGAGATGGTTCTTATTTCCATCTTTGGCTCCGGACCCGGTCGAGTCTGCGGACGTTGAGATGGCCACCGAGGACGTTGGGGACATGCCCATGGTTGACGTTTGCATGGCGCAGCCATATCATGTGGGTATGTTGACATCACCAGAACTTGTTCAACGAGATCGGTTTTCGTGGAGTCAGTTCAGTACGATGGCTACTGCGATGAGTTTGTCGTCATGGATTTTTGTGGTCAGAAGATCAAGCTTTGGAAGCCCAGTGGAGCTGTGTCTGACGTCAAGCTCAGGGACTTACCAGCTGAAGGAACCTTTTTGGCCATGCAGAAGGAGATTCGTGGACTCACTGCTGTTTGTGCAGGGGAAGTTCTTGCCGAGAATGTGGCGAGAGAGAGTGGCCAGCGCATCATTGGCACCAGGTGGGTTACCAACGAGAAAGAGGAAGCTCAGGAAGCTGTGCGAGCCAGAATCGTCGCCAAAGACTTTGCAAGTGGTCAGTCTGCCAGAAGTATGGGCATCTCTAGCCCAACGCCCAGTATTGAGGCACTCAGGATGGTTCTTGGAGTTGCTTGTGGGGCGTGGAGTGTTGGAAATCAAGCCATGTTTTTGGCAGGTTTGGACGTTTCTCAGGCGTTTATGAACCAGAAATTCTCCCGATGCCACTATCCATGTCAACTATGAAGGTAGAACCAATTTTTCTATTAGCTGAGAAAGGCATCAATCAACGGTTTGAGAATTGCCTCTCAGGCATGGATCGTTTTCTTTTCATCAATTGTCAAGAGCATTGGAGTAGTTTCAGGTACTGTGGAGCCTTGTTTGTATGTTGGTCGAATGGTTGGCAAAGATCAGGCATCCATCGTCATCATGGTGTACGTCGATGATTTGCTTGTTGCCACCACTTCGGAATCAGCTCTCAAGACCCTCATGACTGCACTATCAGCTCATGTCAAGGTTCGAGACACTGGCCGCGTTGGTTTGAAAGGGGGACACTTGCGTTTCCTTGGTCGAAGTATCTTTCGAAGGCCAGGCTCATCTGCTTTGTACATGCAGGCGGATCCAACGTACTTGGATGAAGCTTTTGCTGAGTTTGATTTGAAGAAGGGAAGCACAACATTTCCGGATTTGCGTCCCATTCTGGAACAGGAAGGAAGCCAACCATTGTCAGCAGAAGGACATGCACGTTTTCGCAGAGTTCTAGGTTGTTTGTCATGGTATTGCCAAACTCGTCAAGACTTGTTGATTTTGGTCAGCATGCTTGGAACTGGTCAGGCACAACCGTTTGAGACCCATGAAAAATGTTTGCGTGATGTACTCAGGTACCTTATGACTGACATGGATGTCGCATTGCGTTTTCCATCAGAAGAGCTTGTTTTGCCCGATGTGAAAGGTTTGGAAGTGTACACAGATGCTGGGTTTGCTCCTATGAAAAGTACTGGACGTCGTTCTGTTTCAGGTACTTGTTTCATTTTTCAACCGTGTTTGATGAAGTGTTTCAGCAGGCACCAGTCAGCTGTGACGCTCTCCTCTTGTGAGGCTGAGCTTGTTGCATTACAGTCAGGTGTTCAGGAAGGAATCGGCTTGCTCAGGGCATTGGGTTTTGTGCTTGGTCGTTTGTATCCATGGGTTGACATTATCCCTCAGGACGCTCAGGTGACTTGGTATGACGAAGCAGAGTCTGATGATGAAGACTCTATGAAAGTTTCATACTTGTTTCCACTGGTCGTCAAGACCGACAGTTTGTCAGGGAAAATGCTTCTCGAAGCATCTGATTTGCAACGAAAGAGCGGACACATTGAGATTAAAGTTTATTGGCTCCGAGAGTTGATGGATCGCAAAGTCTTGCTTTTGTCACATGTTCCAGGAACTTTGAACCCAGCAGATTGTTTTACCAAGTGCTTGCCAACTCAGAAGTTTTTATTTTACAGGAACATGCTTGGATTTGTGAAAGTTGATTTCAGTTTGATTTCGAATATCCTTGGTTTTTGCTTGAACGTTTGTGACAACAGTTATTCAAAACCAATTTCATGTTTGTCAAACAGGAACTGCGTTTTGTGTGGAGAACGTTTGATTTTGTTTGCTTTGAAAGAAGAACTGGAAGTTTCAGGAGATCAGAGATCATTTCGTCATGTGAAAGCTGTGGTTGCTCAAGAATCCTTGGCCGACCCGAGAACTCCAAGTCTTGCTGTCGCGCAGATGGCAGGGGAAGAAGAGGACGACGCGTAGCAAGCCTTCGCACCGGAGGCTGTGAGGCACTACTTCGGGGTGGGAGATCTGAAGCTGATGAATGGAGTAGGTTCCAACGTCCAGGGGAGCAAAGAGGAGATGGCCATAGGAGCGCCATGCAGGAATGCCTTCAATGCAGGAATGCCTTCAATGAGAACCAGCTCGTAACTCACCTCAGAGACTGACCGGGGCTTCCACACACAGAGTCGGTCTTCAATACAATGGATAAGCCTCACTGGTCGATCTCCTGTGGGTAGCGTCATCAGTTCAGGGGGAACCGCTATGAAGATTCCGGGAGGCTTTGGTGCAGAGCCAGGTCAGGTTCAATAGGGTTCCGAAGACGGTTCCAGAGAAGGTCTGGAAGGCTTTGCAGAGTCAGGGAAGATTCCAGGTCTGGGAGCTTTGGTGTAGAGCCAGGTCAGGTTTAACAGGGGTTCGGAGAATGTTCCGGAGAAGGCGGAGAATGTTCCGGAGAAGGTTCCGGAGAGGGTTCGGGAGAAGGTCTGGGAGCTTTGGTGTAGAGCCAGGTCAGGTTCAACAGGGTTCGGGAGAAGGTTCCGGAGAAGGTTCCAGGAAGCCTTGGTGCAAAGCCAAGTCAAGTTCAATGGTTTCCGGAGAAGGTTACGGAGAAGGCCGGGAGGGTTTGGTGCAGAGCCAGGTGAGGTTCAACAGGGTTTCGGAGAAGGTTCCGGAGAAGGTCTTGGAGGCTTTGGTGAAGAGCCAAGTCAGGTGCAACAGGGTTCCGGAGAAGGTGTGCCAGGCTTAGTTAGGTTCAACAGGGAGAAGGTTCCGGAGAAGGGAGAAGTTTGCGGAGAAGGTTCCTGGACGCTTTGGCGCAGAGCCAGGTCAGGTTCAACAGGGATCCGGAGAAGGTTCCGGAGAAGGTCTGGAAGGCTTTGCAGAGCCAGGTCCCGGGAAGCCTTGGTGCAAAGCCAAGTCAAGTTCAACGCGTTCCGGAGAAGGTTGAAGTACTTCCTAGGCATACAGCTATTGCAAAGACGGTATATATATAACATGTATGTATGGCTTTATATGATTCGATGTGAAGCTTGTCATAGGACTTCTAGTGCATGTTAGCTGTACAGGGGTAGGATCATGTTGTTTCACTTGTTACACGGTGGCTCAAGCCTGCGGTGAAAACAGTTGGACATGCTGTCTAAGTGAGAGACGAAGTATGGAGCTGTGTTTTTGTTGAACTTGACTTGACTGCGTGTTTGGACTTCTCATGTTTGTACATGTTTCATCCCACTTTCGCTGCTGTATTTATATAAGACAACTTTTGGCCCAGTGTTTTGGATATCAGATTGCCCTGAAGATCGCTTCGAGATCCTGTAACAGCAATGGCAATGGAGTCTATTCGTCTTTGGTTGGTTTTGACCCCCAAGCAGTTTGAAGACCTGAGCAACGGGAAGGAAATCCAGCCTGATGAGTACTCCAAGCGCTTTGGGTTGGATCCAATCGCAGCGGGAACGTGCACAGTACTTCAATGATTGGACACCTGAGGGACCCAAAGGTGAGTTTTGTGCCAAACACTATGTACTGGTTGAAGTCGAATTGACTGCCATCGGCTATCTCCAGAAGGCCGAGGCAGGCATCCTTCTGAAATATAAACCCAACAAATATCGGTAGCAAGGGACTATGAAGTTGCGACTCAGCGTGCTGATGAAACTTTATTTTCCCTCTTCCTAAAAAGAGGCTGAGAGCAGCTTCTAGTCGGACTCCTCTAGCGTCCTTGCGTGCGTTCTCCGCGTTCCTTGCGCTGTGCATCTGGGTTTGTGGTGACCCTGTTTGTAGCTGCAGAGTTCTGCCATAAGTGGCTCTGAGTTATTTTTGGGTCTGGTGTCAACAGTGAACCTCCCAAACCTGCAGTTACAATCTGTCACCTTTTTCTGTTTAAACCTCAAACGTTGTGAGCAATGTTTTTCAGTTTCCAGTTTGCACTTCTGCGCAGGGATGACACACACACAAACTGAAACAGAAGTTTTAAACAAGTTTAGTCAGCTGTCCACTGAAATTTGTTTCGTGTGGCATTTTATGTTTCAAGTTGCGCCTCCAAAGGGAGGGAGGGTGGGGTATTTTTTTGCGAGTCTTTCGTTTTGAGCCAGCCATGGGGTGTTATGCATAGAATTCAGTGGGATCCTGAGAGGTACGATTATCTTAGTGATCATCCATTTTGGTTGTCAACTTGGTCAGTTTGGGATCTTTCTGAAAGAGGTGCTTACATTGAGGTGCGTTGTTTTTCCTTTTTGAGCCTGGGTGATTTGCAACTGCTTTGTTGGACCTGTTACGGGATTTACACGGACAGCAGGGACATTCGTGACAGACTGGATGAATACGGAAGATCAGCGCAAGACTCTGGGCGATGACAGCTTTATGTCAATGCTTGCAGATCCAGCTGTGTTGCGGTAGTCTTCACCAAAGAAAATGTCGCGGCCAAGGCATTGAGTGACCAAACCTGCGACCTGCAACCCCCTACCGGTCACTTATTTGGCCGGTTATTGTGGTGCATTGAAGAAGGGAAAGGCGAGGCATATACTACTCGTATCGATGTCCCTTGCAGTGATTGCAACAGAGCCATTGACAGCAAACGCATCCTTATTGCGCTGCACCTGTCACGCAAAATCATCTTAGCAAACCTACAGATCTGATGCTCCAAAATGCAACCCCTATCAGGAAATCAGCGCCCTGGCCTCCTAACATGTCTCATGAACATGTCTTTTGTACTTGGCCTACCACGGAAAATGCATCTTTGCAGATCCTCTTCAAATGTCCCACGCCTGCCATCGTTTTTGGAAATGCGACGAAACCCTTACGTTTTGCCCACTTTTGACAAGGTGCACAATCCCTTGCGGCTGCCACGCG
This sequence comes from Cladocopium goreaui, assembly GCA_947184155.2. Lineage (NCBI taxonomy): Eukaryota > Dinophyceae > Suessiales > Symbiodiniaceae > Cladocopium > Cladocopium goreaui. The sequence continues at coordinate 358,499 of CAMXCT020005990.1, read as the reverse complement.
AAACGAGCTCTGAAGGTCCAAAAGTGGTCCGAACGTGGTGAGTTTTGTACATTTTGACTTGGAAATGTGCTTCGCGCTACAACGGCGTGCGCTTTTTCGACATCTCAACTTCCAGAAGTGGTCCGGGAATGGTGTGTTTTGTACATTTTCACTTGAGCTAACGATGTGGTATTCCACCTTTGGCAGCCTTTGGCACATGGCTCGCTCGAGTATGGATTGCAGTCATGGACGAGAGTCAGCAATATGGGAGCTACCATGAAGTAGCGGCCTTGGCAGCCATCGCTCTTAGTATTTGTGGGGGATCACCGGCAAACCCCTGGAGGCTTTTCTAAGGGACGTGCTGCAGCTGAGAATCGGAGGAAGCTGCTTCAACGTCCGCTTAATTGAGCTGCTGTGGCCAGATGCATGCCAGGCTGAAGGTTCGGAATTAGCACAGATTCTGAGGTGGCACTTATGGCCTTGGTGGCGCGCTTGGTGCCCAGTTGACGCCGTGGCCGGCGTGGCACTTATGGTGCAGAGCTGGCTCTGGTCGCGCTTGGTTCCCGTTTGGCACCGTGGGCGCCGCCGCTGTTTGTGTGGCAGGCCTGGCACTTCGCGACATAGATCGTCACTTTGCGTGGGAGGCGTGGCACTTATGGCAGTTTAGCGCCGTGGGCGCCGCCGCTGTTTGCGTGGCACGTGTGGCACTTCGCAACCTAGATCGTCACTTTGTGTGGCAGGCGTGGCACTTGGCGAATCTTGGCGACATCGACCTCCACTTTGCGTGGCGGGCGTGGAATTATGGTACTGGGCTGGCTCTGGTGGCGCGCTTGGTTCCCGTTTGGCGCCGTGGGCGCCGCCGCTGTTTGCGTGGCAGGCGTGGCACTTGGCGACATCGACCTCCACTTTGCGCAGCAGGCGTGGCACTTGGCGACATCGACCTCCACTTTGCGTGGCAGGCGTAACTCTGGCACTGGGCTGGCACTGGTGGCGCGCTTGGTTCCCGCTTGGCGCCGTGGGCGCCGCCGCTGTTTGCGTGGCAGGAGTGGCACTTGGCGACATCGGCCGGCACTTTGCGTGGCACACGTCACACTTGGCGACATCGACCTCCACTTTGCATGGCACGCGTGGCGCTTATGGCACTGGCTGGCTCTGGTGGCGCGCTTGGTTCCCGTTTGGCGCCGTGGGCGCCGCCGCTGTTTGCGTGGCAGGCGTGGCACTTGGCAACATCGACCGTCACTTTGCGTGGCAGGCCTGGCACTTCGCGATATCGGCCTCCACTTCGCGTGGCAGGTGTGGCACTTATGGCACTGAACTGGCTTTGGTGGCGCACAGAAATCTTCCACACAACTTTGTCACAGATGCATGTCACACACAACTTTGTCACACGGACCTTTCACACACAACTTTGTCACACACAACTCTTTCACACACAAATCTTTCACACACAACTTTGTCACATACAACTCTTTCACACACAACACTTTTACATACACAAACTTACACGCACGACACTGTCACACAGCTCTTTCACCCAACCTGTCTTGCACCATCTCCTTTCCTTCCTGCCGTTCCCATCTCATTTCCACACCTGCTTGGTGATCATTGGAAGAAATTGATTTGTGGGGTTATCCGGTCCTTTATGTTTTTTTGCGTGAGGATTTGCCAAATTTGAGAGAACTTTGAATCAATTTGTTCATGGTTTGTTGGTAACATTGTCTTGATTGTTGCCGCAAAAAAACATGGTGTGATTCCTAAGAATGAATCATGTTTTTGCAGTGGTTGTGTTTTTTTTGTGCAATGGATCGAACCATATGGAACCATTTGTGCAATCATGGTGCGGGGTTTGACGAATTCCAACCGCAATCTAAACTTCAACAGCATTCTGTGCCGGATGTTGACGGTGCACACCTTGAAAACTGCAAGTGGTACATGGTGGATGGGAAGATGCGTCGGGTTCTTCAACGAAACACGCCCCATTATTTCGTGGTTTACGGCAATTTTTGCGTTCATCATTTAATAAATGCCATTTTTTTTTGTTTTTTAACCAAAATTTGTGCGGTTCTGTAGCGTTTTGGCTGGTCCCACGTGGTCTTGTTTGGGCCTGCATGGCCATTGCCGCGTGTGTGCGGCAGATAGTAACAAAGTTGGTCGCTCAAAGCGCAGCTGTTCACAATATTATGCCACAAATGTTTGCGTGAAGTAATGACGTGATGACGTTTTTCGATGAGTGGTACCGTTCATTTTTGTATTTCGGCAAGTATTTGTGGCAGGCCAATGCAACAGGGACGAATTGGCGTGCGCCATGAGGTGCATGAAATTGTCATTTTCATTCGGATTTGCTCGGACTTTATCGCTGATCACTATATGTTTTGGTATGTTTTGATGCCTGGAGGGTCCTGGAAAGGTCGTCATTTTCATTTTGAGGAAAGGGGGACATGTAAGCACTCCTTATTTGTATTGCTGTATGTGTTCAGGTTGCATGGATGGCTCAGGCTCTGCGGCTTAGACATGGCCACTTGCATCTTTTATTGGAACGAGTAGAAAACCCTTGTTTTTCTTGATCATTGGGTTTTAAAGTAAACGCCAAAGTCTGCTTTTGCCAGACATTGCGTGGCTACAGTGCCCCCGTTGCAGCTGCAGAACGACTGACGAGGACAGTCACCAAAACCAATATGGTGGATGCAGATGATAAATTTGTTTTGTGAATTTGTCGTGTTGCAAATTGTGGATAAATAAATAATATTAAATATGCTATTTACAGTATAATCCAACCAATGGTGAGCCGACTATCAGGTCAGGATTGAAAAGTGACGCCATCCCTGCTTCAAATGCTGAACGGATGGGTTTGGCTGTCAAGTCCTGAAAATGAGAGTTTCATTGCCCGGGCAAAATTTATAGAACAGAATGCAATCAATTGTACGGTCAACTGTTATTGTTTGTTTCCACTTGCTGTATGCTATTGTGCTGCTATTGAGTTCCTATTGTTACAACTGTTGGTTTGTGTACGTTGCTGCTTCCCGATATTTCCCGAATTTGTCATCAATACTGAGGCTTTGGCCACTTCCGCCACTTCAGCTGGAATTTGCCGCCGACGTGTTGGCAGGCAATTTGATCAGTTTGCAACTCTCAGATTTGATCAGTTTGCAACTCTCAGATCTTTTAGGTTTTTGTTGACTCAAATCGACTCCTTACTTGGACTTTCGGCAATTCCCAGCTTGATGAAATGAACATTCCGTTCACAGCATCAGGGCCGACACATTTTAAAAATGTATATAGAATTGATTGAATGTTTTGAAATAGTTTTTCAACCCACTGAAACAATATTCTGTTGACCAAAATGTCTTTGCGAACTCATCACAAGCCATGGATCTTCCTGTGCATCCTGGTATTTTCGATGCCAAGTCGCTCTCCCACGTTTTGCACTGGGCGATTTGATAGTTTTCTGAGACCAAAAACAATGATTTATGCTGGACGAGAACTTCAACCGCCTGAAGTGGCAGAAAACGCATATGGTGCAGACGCAAAATATGGTGATCCACCTGTCGAGACTGGCCGCAATCCTCAGGCCGTGGCATTGGACTTTATCTGGGGAATCGTTTTGGTTCCAGTGGTGATTTTAGGAATGATTTCCACTTATCTTTTTGGCGGTTTCTTGAACACAGTGTCGAAGCCGGCTCCATCCGTACCGCTGGCAGAAGCCTTGTCTGCTCTTACAGCCATTGAAGATGATTATGCAATTCGTGGCCCGAGCATGGGACTTCGGCAACGGTTGGCGAATTGGTTTCAATGGTCCGAACCGCAGAGGCGCTTGGACTTTGAACTAGAATCTCTCGAGGTCCCACAACGCAAGAGGGAACAGATCAGAAAACGTGGTATGGATGCTGCAGAAGATATTGCTTCAGTGGTGGAATATTTTATTGCTGGAAATGGCATCATAGATGACTCAGGCTGGGTTGGGAATGTCCTGTAGAGTGCTGGTGTCCCTATTTCTGTTTGGAAGAAAGAAACAAAACTTAGAAAATCACGGAGCAATGGAATGAAACGAAACTTGGAAAGTACAAATAATTTCTTCACATTTCTTTGTGATTGTGCTCTCTGCAAACTGCAGGCTCTGCAAAATTTGCAGATCGTATTGCTAGTGACGAGGCCTCCAGGGGCTATCCCGAGGCAGAAAAATTTGCTGAGAAAGCACTTCACGAGGGCAGAAAAGCTTTGGCGGAGACTGTGACTATGCTGGAAGATGCCTTGGAGGAGTGAGACGGAGACGGGATCCTCCTGTGGGATCCTAGTCTTCTCATCGTTGCAATGTTTCGTTTTCCACCGTGGGTAGGCTCAGAAAGGATTAGAACTGTACGACTGTACGATATTGTTTCAATATGTTTCAATGGAGCTATTCAACTGAGAGCAGCTCAGCGTGCTTGGCTGGAACCATCTGATACCATCACGCCGTCTCAGCAGTGACCTTTGGCCTTTGGACTTGTGTCACGGAAATATGACCGGGTCAGTCCGCAAAGAAGCACGGACTGATTTGCGGATCATAATCTGGCGATATATTGCGTTTGCCCATATGTCCAGGCAATACTGATTGCGCTGGTAATTGCAAAAGAGAACATTCCGAGTCCGAGAGTTTGCATTGCAAGATGGTAGATCTTTTTTCCATGAGGTTCATCAATGATCTAGTCCCATCCTGACTAATCCTGACTAATCCTGACTATACAGGTCTATACAGGTTCATTGAGGTCCTTTCTTTTGCAAACTTGATGTCCTGAGAGGCGTTACAACACAGTGGCCACAGCCACTGCAACACTGGAGGCAAGTCCTGGGTGAAGTCTTCACCCGTGCAGGACACGTTTCATATTATATTAGGTAATATATTTCATCTCATATTTCAATCACAGTTTAGCCTTTCGAAACCTTTCGAATTAGATAACCCAGTGCGTAGAGCAAAGAAACTCAGAATCCGTCAGAATCCCATAGGTCTCAGCTTGCACATGAGCGACTTACATTCCATTTGCCGCATTTGCCACATTTCCATCCCACTGGAATGCTTCAGAGCCAAGTCAGCGCACCAAGGCTCCCACAGAGATCTTGCGCAAAGATTATCAGCAGCCGTACCTGGACCAAAATGGAGGGTGTTGTGAGCGCGATGGTTGATCGCCTTGATAGACAACTTTTCTCATTAGATTCATTCATGATACATGATTCATTAGATTACAATAGATTGCAATAGATTACATCAGATTCATGGAGATTCATGGAGATTCATGGAGATTCATGGAGATTCATGGAGATTCATGGAGATTCATGGAGATTCATGGAGATTCATGGAGATTCATGGAGATTCATGGAGATTCATGGAGATTCAGGTTCAACATGGTTCAACCTGTTCTCATGGTTTTGCTCGGTTTTGCTGTGGTGCTTTGAGATCCCAGGTCCTTTTTTATTCGAGAAGTGACGCTCACCGTGAGAATTTTTGATGGCCGCACGGAGGTAGAATGGGCTGGGGTTCGGGATGGGTCATAGGATCCCCTGTGCCAGGTTTTTTTCATTTTAAATTCAGATACAATATATTCTATATACTGTATATACACTGATGTATGATGATGTATGTATTGTGATTGTAATTGTAATGGTAATTGTATTGCAATGCAACGTAATGTAATGTATGTATGAACATTTGTATATAACACTTGTATAGATTGTATATATAGATTATAGATGGCTATAGACGTGTGCTTGGATGACATCGCACGACGAGGTTGCCTCCCGAATGCTCTTGGAGAAGAACACAGGTGGTTCACTGCCACTGGATGGAGAGGACCAGCGGGCGAGAGATTTTCAACTGTTTGCAAATATATTGAAGGCCTAGTGGCCTAGCACTTGAAGGACTTACATTTGAAATTAATTACATATTGCAAGTGGCTGCTCAAGGGTTTGGTTTCCATTCCAAGAGTTCTTGCTTTTATGTCATTTAGCCTTGCAGTTTGCAATGCAGAGAATGCAGAGAGGACTTGAAACTCAAGAAAGTCCTTCTATGTGGGAAAGAACTCAAAGAAGGCGAGGGATATACTCTAGAAAAGGAGAAACTGAGTCTTGGCTGACGATGTCCAGCTTCAGTAACAGGTATCGCAGAGAAGCGCATTTCAAATTGACACGTTCTTTAAGTTTTGAACTTGTACTTTTTGCATTTGCTCGCGTTTTCGCAGCTTTTGCAGCATATCCATTCATGTTAGATTGCTGCAAAGACACGATTTTCCCAGTCATGAATTCTCACTGTGCACTTGTCTCTCCACTTTCAATGCGTTGCACAACCTAGGATCATTTCAGCCGATGCTCTCGAAGCAGGTTTCTTGATTTGGGTTGCTGGGCAAAGGCAGTGATATTATTCTGATATTACTATACTATTACTATACTATTACTATACTATTACTATACTATTACTATACTATTCCTATACTATTACTATACTATTACTATACTATTGCTATGACAGCCCGATAGCATCTTACTGTTGTAACTTAGATCTTTTTGACGTAGTGAAGACTTCATGTTAGATTGTAGCTTGCCTTCCTCGCATTGGCGGAATGCCTTTCGCTTTGATGGTCTTAGCACAGGTGATTCAACAGATCTATGGCTCGAAACAGAGGTAGAGATTGAGCCAGAAAAAAACACTCAGCTCTTCGGCTGCATTTCGCTGAACGCGTCCCAGTCCGTGGAAGTTGTTGTTCACTTCCATGAGAGGATTGACACGGTCCAATGATGGAGTCTAATAGGTTGCATTTCCAACCTCCTTAGGCTGTCAGGCCTGTATTTCAGCGGCAGCATGTATTGCACCCAGATGGAAGCAGAAGGCCTGTGGATGTTGTAGCTGCTTGATTCTTGTTCAAAGAAATGCAGACGTCTTCCTGAATGGAAGCATGCAAATGCAAGGGATGTTTGTTACAGACACTTGAAACTTCGATATGGGGTGTATCTTCTCACACTGACATCGAATCGCTGCAAGGCTTCCGGCGGTTTACCTACTATTTGGACAGACCTGATGTCATGGCAAAGTTTACCTCAGTTCGTCTTGAAGCAGATGAATCGAAATGCCCCATCCTGTCTCTTGACCGCAAGCACTACGCATAGCCCTACTTGTGAGTTACTTCATGTGGGGTTGAGTGAAGTAATGAAGTTGAGTCGCTCTCAACTCTTTCTCTGGCGAATTTCAACTGGATTTTTATGTACCAGTGCTCCGAAGTGTTACACTACAAGTGCACCATTGCTCAGCCTCAGCCATTGCCCAGCCATTGCTCATTCTTGAAAGTGTTCTCCTTCTTGCAAGCTCCTGCAAGGTTGAGCAATGGAAATCGCATTGATTCTGGCAAACTTGAGGAAGGCTGGTAGTTGACATGATAGCAATTCCGATTCAGTCTCTCCCTTTGTGGAAGAGAGTTGTCCATGAGAACCAGGTAAGCTTGATTTGAAGAGGTTTTGAGGATTTTTGAGGTAGATGCGAGATGAGTTGGACAGTTTGCTGGAGGTTTAGTGCTCTCCCAGCCTGTTTTACCGTGCCAGTTTTCATGCGTGTTCAGCGAATGGTTCTCATTCATAGTGAGGGCGCAACCAAGTCTTGTTGAAAGGTCTTGCATTCACATGTTGGCCGCATGTTTTGATTTCTTCGTTTTTGGAGAACAAACAAACAGCGTGTTTGCGATAGCTAAAAATCTTATGAACATGTTGTGCACAGGTGCCGTGCGACAGCTTGTGCAGACATGTTTGTTGTACAACAGCGATTTGCAGGAGTGTTTTGCTGTTATTCCAAGCAATGTGCTGCACTGGCATTGGAAAGTTCTCTTAGTTTTTAACCGTGTGCAAATTTGAGCACAACCTGCTGTCACAACCTTTCACATGCTTTCATTTTGCATTTGCATTCAAACTCAGAATCTGCAGGGCGACACTTCGCGGTTTGGTCAGATCCTTTTGCTAAGCCCTCCTACCTCTTTGCAGTGGTTGCGGGAGATTTGGTGCCTGCCTCAATTGACTTAAGTGCACAAGGTTTAGTAGCTATTCATAGCTATTGAAGCTATTTGCTTCATGATCCAACATGATCCAATGAAACTTTCAGTCTTATAAGTCTTGGACTTGATTGCTTTTGAAGGCATCCATTCAAGACAAGTGCCTTGGCTGAATGCTGATAACATGGATGTCTCATGACTTCATGATGGTATGATTGTTTGGAGACTTGCTGTGTTGAGTTGCAGAGCAGTTTAGGTTCATCACGAAGTCTGGCAGAGAGGTCCACTTGGAGATCTTTGCAGCAAAGGAAGACAAAGATCAGCTCTGGCATGCCATGAGGCACCCCGTTCGATGCTGCTTGAAATAGTTGGAGTGTTCTCGAGAGTTAGGAAGACTGACAATTGTAATACAATTGTTTCATTTTGGTTTTAGCCTAGTATTAGCAGCTTATCTTTGGCTTATTTGATTCAATCTGTAGGTCTCTGCAAAATTCCATGAAGTGGGACGAAGAGCGGTTTGGACTGGAGTACGACTTGGATATCTACAACATTGTCGCCGTGAAGGCGGGTGCCGCAATATGATATCTGATGCAATCCGCAGTATCTTGTAGATTTGCAGCAAAGACCAAGATCAATGCAGGACTTCAACATGGGTGCTATGGAGAACAAAAGCTTGAATGTCTTCAACACCTCACTGACCTTAGCGCGTGAAGACACTGCAACAGATGATGATTACGAGCGCATTGAGGGCGTCATTGGTCACGAGTACTTTCACAACTGGACCTTTGAGGGGCTGCTCTGAGGCTCTTTGTTGCTACAATTTCTTACCCGAGAAAAACTGGAATCATAGAAAGGCTGGACCCTACCCGAGCTGTGAAGTGGACCTGGCATGGAGTCCGCACGACAGCCTACGGTCAGTTGACTCCTTCTCTTTGATGTTGAGCGTTACTGTAATGAAACTTGAGACGTTTCTGTGGGTGTTGTGCTCGGGTGACTCGGGTGACTCGGGTGACTCGGGTGACTTCGCTTTCTTCAGTTGTGTTCTGCACTGTTTTCAGAAGTTTTACGGTGACAGCTTCAAAACAGTTTTTTGAAATACCAATGTGCTTGGCATATGATATGATATTTCTATGTTTTTCACTTGCTGCCAAGCCCCCCTTGCACTTCTACCATACGTGTTTTAGAATTTCTTGGCTTAGCAGATTTAGATCCTTCGTCTCATTTTTTGCTGTTATTGATTGGGTTCACTTTCAAGGTCTTTCGGTTTAACATGTTTTTACTTCGTTGTATGGAAGGACTGGCAACCGAGTGACTTGCCGTGATTGGTTCCAGCTGACCTTGAAGGAGAGACTTTGACCTAGACAGCCTTAGCACGGCCTCACTGCCTTTAGATGCCTTTAGCATCTTAGCACAACCTAGGTAACCTTAGTGCACTTAGCATCTTGATCTTCATGAAGCAGTGCAATCTTAAGACCTAAGATGCCTCCTTTAATTGTAGATGTACGGCTTGGAGTCGAACCTAGGAGACCTAAGACATTTTGAACATGTTCACTTCTGTTGAACCATTTACAAACCCTGCAGGAGGGTCTCACAGTCTACAGAGATCAGGAGTTCTCTGCTGACATGGGCTCGAGGGCACGTAAGCGCATCGAAGATGTGCGAATCCTGCGAGCTGCACAATTCCCAGAGGACAATGGCCCCATGTCACATCCGATTCGGCCTGAGAAATATGCTGCCATCGACAACTTCTACACTGCTACAGTATACAACAAGGGCGCTGAAGTCATTCGCATGTACGAGACCTTGCTGGGTCGGGATGGCTTTCGAAAGGGAATGGACCTCTATTTCGAGCGCCACGATGGCAATGCAGTCACCTGTGATGACTTTCGATCTGCGATGCAGGCCCCCTGGGCCTTTAAAAAGGTCAGTGATGAGTGTAATTGTTGGATGATGTTGGATGATGTGTCGCCATGTCATGCAATGCATTTGTTGGATTTGAAGATATCTTAAGATTTCCATGCAGCATTGCGTAGGATGCGAATGGTCGAGACCTCTCCCAATTTGAGCGGTGGTATCTGCAAGCAGGGACTCCCACTGTGACAGCTACTGATGCCTGGGATGCAGAGACTGGCACCTATTCCTTGACCCTCAAGCAGACAGTCCCAGATACGCCTGGGCAGATGGACAAGTTGCCCATGCAGATTCCTGTGCGGGTTCCTTGGCCGTTGAACACTATTGAACACTATTGAACGTTATTGAACAAATTGGGGAATTTGGACAACATATTTCGATTGTTTTCAACTTGTACCGTGTCAGAACATGTCTGAACTGTGTTCAAATCTAAGACCGTGAGGTTGGTCTTTTGGACAGGGAGTCCGGCAAGGAGCTGATGCGTGACACCGTTTTGGAACTTTGTGAGGCGTGGCTCCAACTCCTTTGCGGACAGCGCGAAGAGAAAACAAAACGATGTAGCTGTGTGAAGATCTGACCTAAGGTCTGGATTTTGTAGAACCAGAAACCTGGTACAACAAGAAAAAATACACTGAAAAATGGAGTTGACAACTGGAACTTTGTAGGAACGCAGGGTTTGATTCGACCATTTTGTAGAGGCGCCCCCACCCAAGTTTCACCTATCTACAAAATCCCAGCCGTCACCGTCAACCCCATCCTAATTCAAAATTTGGAGAGAGAATATAAACATATACTATACATATATGTAATATAATTATAATATACTATAATATGATGTAATTATATTTTATTTTAATAAATATAATATACAATATACAACATATAATATATAATATATAATCTATAATATATAATCTATAATCTATAATATATAATATATAATATATAATATATAATATAAAATAATATATATATAGTATAATATATAATGTAGAATGTATAACATATACAATATATAATATATATAATGTAATATATATATAATATATATAATGTAATATATATATATAATATATAATATATAGTATATAATATATAATATATAATATATAATATAATATGTATAATATATAATATATAATATATAATGTATAATATATAATATATAACATATAACATGTAATATAATATATGATATATAATGCAATATGTAATATAATGTATATATATATGTCATAATATATACTATAACATATATAATATATTATATAATTTGATATATAATATATAATATAGTATATATAACAATATATATATAAGGTACCCCGCTATCTTAGAATATGGAATTGAAATTTTGGCTTCCCAGGGCATCCCCATAATTGAACTTGAAACAGGATACTTAGAATACAGTTGACGTCAAAAAACCTATACTTAGAATATCGTTGGGCCATATAAATTCTTTCACTTTTCAACTGACGAATTCATCATTTTTCCATAGAAATTCTTCACTTTTCTTTATAAATCCTTCACGTTTCCATACAAACTCCTCACTTTTCCATATTTTTGCCATACAAATTCTTTCACTTGTTCAGTCAAATTTATCATTTTTCCATATATATATATAGAAATCCTTCACATTTCTATACAAATTCTTCACTTTTCCATTTTTTTCCATATGAATTCTTCCCTTCGGTGAGCCTAAAAAACTATTTTTTTAAATACAATATGAAAAGAAATTGATCATTTTGGGGGACCTTTTTTTGTTTGTTGCAACGTTCTAGTTTACGGACTTCAGACATCCAGGGGTGCTACTCCCCAAAGGGAATTACGTATATGATATATATTGATATATACCCTTACAAAATAGTTTTTTTCTTTCATAGTTCCTCGACACCGGTGGGTACCTTTAGGTGAGCTTGAACAACTTCAAAAATGTTTTTTATGGTGTTTTGGTGGATTTTAGTGGGGTGAAACAATTGAAACATGTCCATTTATGTCCATTTATGCTGCAATATGGGTGATATTTTGATAATTCAAACGAAAATTAATGGGGTGAAAAATTGAAAAATGACCATTTATGTCCATTTATGCTGCAGTATGGGTGATATGTTGATAATTCAAATGGGGAGAAAACACATGAGCACGAAATGGGGGCATATTCTAAGTAGAGTTGCGTTCGAGTTCAACTGCATAATTGGAAAAACGCATATTCTAAGATAACGGGGTACCTCATAATATGATATATATAATATATAATATATAATATATAATATATAATATATAATATATAATATATAATATATAATATATAATATATAATATGTAATGTATAATACAATATAATGTATGATATAATATGATATAACATAATATGTAATATGATATATATAATGTAATATATAATATAATATATATCATAATATATAGTATAATATATATAATATAATATAGTATAATATAATATAATATAACATAATATAAGATAATGCAATATAATATGATATAATATAATATAATATAATATAATATAATATGGGTACGAGTCAAAATACAAGGTATGGATCAAGGCCCCGGACCCACACACGATCCATACCCCCCGATCCATACCTTGATCCATACCCCATGATACTGCATGATCCATACCCCTGATCCATACCCCTGATCCGTACCCCTTTCTCGTTGAAGAAAGACTCATGCTGGCCCTAATGCTGCTTTTTATCCTAATACTGCTTCTGGTCCTTGTACTGCTACTCCCGTTGCTGCTACCGTTGCTTCTACTGCTGCCTCCGCTGCCTCCGCTGCCTCCGCTGCCTCCGTGCTGCTGCTGCTGCTGCTGCTGCCGCTACTAGTCATCTTCCTCCTAGGAGCTGCTGCTACTGCTGTCGCTTCTGCTGCTGGTCCTGCTCCCGCTGCTGGTGCTGGTTCACTTCCTCCGAGTGCTTCTGGTAGTTGGACAAATGCAACTAGTTGACTAGCTACTAGCAATACTGCAAGTGCACCTTGGAGGCTAGTAAGATCGGTTCTATTTCGACTAGGTGCTTCTTGTACTTCTATAGTGGCGCTATGATTACAATTCCTTCTGTTTCTGCTTTGCCTCGCACGTGTAGAACTAGACCAGACTAGAAATACCCCGCTCTCTTCCTTCACAGCCATAGCGGGAAAGCCGGCCCAGATAGCGTGTCCCGATCCATACCCTGATCCATACCCGTTCCATACCCGTTCCATACCCGATCCATACCCGAACCCAGTCACGCCACAACAAATGCCAATATGAAAGTCCGATTCGATTACTACTTCTACTTCTACTTCTACTGCTGCTGCTGCTGCTTCTACTTCTACTTCTACTTTACTTCTACTACTACTACTGCTGCTACTACTACTACTACTCCTCCTACTCCTACTCTTAGTACAACTGCAGCTGCTGCTGCTGCTGCTGCTACTGCCATTAGATTACTATTATTACTATTATGACTTTTACTAGTACTACTGTTACTGCTACTGCAGTTTTAGCAGCAACAGTAGCAGGAGGAGAAGTAATAGCAACCTTGGTAGGAGATAGTAGGAGTATCAGCACAGTTTGTATGCTATGATGAGCCCTTACGACAGGGTACGGATCAGGCACCTTACGTAAGCATTCCCGATCCATAGTACGGATCACCGCGGAGCGATCCATACCCGATTTTTGACTCGCACCCATATAATATAATATAATATAATATATTATAATATAATATAATATAATATAAATATGAATATAAATATAAATATGAATATAAAAATAGATAAAAATACTGTATAAATATAAATATAAATACTGTACAAATATAAATATAAATATAAATACAAATATAAATAAATAAATAAATACATATATATATATATATATATATATGTATGTAGACATACGTACATAGAATTTGTTCGCCCAACAGTTACATTTTAGCAGGAGTCGAAGACCTTCGAGCTGAAATTAGACGAGACCCCAAGCGGGAGGCCAGTACCATCGCTGCTGCGGGGCTTTTCAGCTCCTGTGAAGCTTGAGCACCTTGGCTCCTTGGTACCTCCAGGAGCCCCCAGGAGCTTCCAGGACAAGATTTTCTAGTTCTGCTTTCAGCGCCAATGAATAAGTTTTATTTGCTGGGCTGCAGATCTGCTTTCTTCCAATTAGTCGGAAAACCCATGAATGTCCTTATTTGGTTAATGTACCGCATTCAAGCCTACGGTAGAGCCAAAGCTCTTTGACTGTGAGAGTTGATGAAAGGAATCTTACTGATAGCATGATGCATCACCATGGCTGCAAAGAAAAAAAAAGGCTTGCACAGAAAGACCTCCTGTAGGCTCAATTATTGCCTCTTGCGATTCTTGCGATTTTGAAAGTTTTTTATTCATGTTCTCTCGAATTTGTTTGCTTTGTACTGTGAAAGGGCATTTTGCAAAGGTATGACTACAGCGATGAAGACCTCTCCTTGCTAGCTGGCTTCGACACTGATTCCTTCAATCGATGGGAGTCGATGCAGCGGTTGGGATCGAAGGCCATCAAGGAAAGTTTCCAGATGGGTTTTACTTTCAGATCCTTTCAGTAGGTTTGAATAATTTACAAAAAGTGTGTGGTAGGTCGATTGGGATTCACAAGAACATGGTGCAAAACTCGCACCCTTCAAAAGCTGAAGTTCACCAAAAAGATCAAAAAGATGACGGTGATGACGGTGATGACGGTGATGACTGTGAATTTGAATTCGAATATGAATGATACGAATCATATGAACAGCATATACAAATCATGTCATATTAATAGTGTGAATGATACAATTTATATCAATGATATGAGCGATATGAGTGATATGAATAATGTGAATGATATGAATGATGTGGACAAAATATGATGATGTGAACAAAATATGATGATGATGATGATGATGATGATGATGATGATGATGATGATGATGATGATGATGACGATGACGACGATGATGTTGATGTTGAACACCTCTGCGTTTTGGCACAGGCTGTCTTGGATGCCTTCAAGACAGAGGATATCGACTCGTTTCAGCCAGATGCAACCTTCATGGATGCTATGAAACGTATTGTGCAGGATAAGGTGACAGATGATCTCTCCTTGCCGCTCAACATATCTTGGCACAACATATCATGGCATTGTAGATAGCGTTATTGGAGCCGTGAACTTCTATTTTTTCAAAAATCCTGGTGTGTGAAGACCTTTTAAGCAGAATTCCAAGACGCTTACGGATGTGAGGCTGTCCTACTCTAGTCGTGACACGAAGTGATGGTGTTGCAAAAGCCAATAAGCATCAATAAATATCAATAAACATATTTCGTTGAAGTTGCAGACCTTTGAAATGGATTCATAGTTACATGTGACTCAAGTTGAGCGAGATAATTTGGCAAAGGACATGCATTGCTAAATTGTTGCGACATTTGATGGCCTTAGATGGCCTTAGATGGCCTTAGATGGCCTTAGATTCGTGGATAGCCTTGGCCTTAGATTCCTGGGCGTCTTTTGAGGATTGCCTACGCTCTGATCTTGCCCACGGAGTCCACGCTGATGCAACAGGCGAAGCCGCCCATTGATCCTACGCGACTCCATGAGGCCAGGAATCGTGTCCGGAAGGTCATTGCAACGGAGTTAGAGGACGACATGCGGAAGAGGTATGATGAGCTCACGCCCAAGGACGATGAGAAATACGTTACTTAGCAACAGTGAGGGGAGCTGGAGACATGACGAGACATTACGAGATATAGCCAGAAATTTCAAAGTATTTGTTTGCCATGGGAACTGTGGTCAACACAAGGTCCTGCTTTGTGCACTAAAATGCAGGCCATCCTATGCATTGCTTTAGGTCATCGATGGTCCCAGTTCAAGCCAGAGACGACTTCGAAATGTGCTGCTGGCCTACCTTTGCACTTCAGGTGGAGCTTTGGTAAACTTGTGCAAACCTGGAACAAGTATGAACATGTCGTATACATTTCACTTGGGAATGATGAGGTCCCCTTTGTTCTTGAAAATTTCCAGCGGATTTCCGAGGGCGATGACTTTTCACAAATTGTGCTTTTGCCATCTTTTCCCTCCCTTTATAATTCGATTGCTCAT
>CAMXCT020005990.1:155000-340000 GCA_947184155.2 Cladocopium goreaui | reverse complement strand
TCCGGAGCCACAAAGCGACTTTCCTACCTTTTCGCGCATCTGCATCTTCTTTCTTCTGACTCTTTCTCTTCTACTCTTCTTTCTTCTAATCTTTCTCTTCTCTCTGACCCTTTCCATCTCTGCTTTTTATCTGTCCATATTGTCGGAAGTTTGACTTCTAAACTTCCTTCGATAATTTGAATTTTAGCTTCTGGCCACATTGCAACAGCTAACATTTGATTTTTGTTTGTTGCTACCTGTTTGGTTTAAAATTTGATTGTCCACCGCCGAATGTCTGCACTCAGTTGAAATTCAATGTTTGGAGTTTGGACCAGTTCTTTGTTTGATTTGAACTTTGAATTTCCACCTCCGGATGGAGCATGCAGTTTAGACGATATCTTTGTTTGAACCAGCTTGGTGACAGCATTGGATATTAGCCTGCCATCTCTTGTGTGACAGTGGCAAATGTCGGGTCAAGTTGTGGAAGGGGAGGTAGCAACCAACCGACGCCGCAAAGCATGGACCACGGTGGCCGTTGAAGACGTTCCATCGGGCAGACTAAGAGCTGCTGGTCAAGCGTGGTTGAACTCTGGGAAGGAAATATAAAAGACACTCATTGCTTTGACTTTCCAAAACAAGACCACGCCGATAGCTCGCTGCAAGGAGTGTGTTGACTGTGACCAGCAGTTTTCTCTTGGGTGGACAGAGGCTGGGCAATTGCGAGTTGAAGAAAGTGGGAAACGCACCGGAAACAAGAATGCTGCAGTCTTGAAAAGACATTATGCCAAAGCATTCGCCAGTTAGACCCCTCTGCGAGCTCTGAAGAACATGCGCCTGAAAGAAAGTAGTGCAGATCTTCATCCGTCGGTGCAGCAGATCAAGAATTACAGACACATGTTGTCGTCTAAGGAGAAGCCTGAGGCTTATTCTGTGGAGTGCTTGGGTGAGCTTCGTGCATTCATAGATGACCCTCTGACTGACGTGAAAATCTTGACAGATTATGTTGTTCTTTCTGAGGATCGCGTTCTATCACCGTTCTGTGTGGATTCTGATGAGATGGACCAACTTTGGGTGCAGGCTTCTTTGCACGCTGGGCTCATGGATTTCACTTTCAAGAAGAACAAGGAGGGACTGCTCTTGGGATGTTGTGGTCCTGCTGGCTTTCACATTCTTCCAGGCAAACCGCCTTCGATGCGCGTGATGCCCCCGGTTCTTCTTGCTGTCGTCTTCGGAAGACGCCCCAGCGCAGCAGTTGTTACTAAACCTTTTTGATGCTCGCAGCCAAGAGCTGGCTGGAGGTGGGGGTGGACGAGATGAGCAAATCTGGCACCTACGGAGATGACATCACAGGCCAGTCTGGGTTGTAGGGCCCGATGCAGAAGCCCACGAAGGTATCCGCATGTTCAACCTGCCAAGCAACGTCTTGGTGGGAGCATGGGGACATCCCATTGTCTTGAGATTTGTCGATTGGTGGCAGTATGACAAGCCACGTGTCCTTTAGAAAGCCGGCCGCCTCTCGAAGCAGAGGCGCAAGTCAAAGCCGAGCCGCGCTGAGCAAAGACACAAAAGAGACGCAATTCAAATTTCGCCCCTACTCAATCCATGGTACAACTTCATTGAGGAAATTGGCAGATATAAAACTCAAATTTCAGCTGTGGAGAGGCATAGCACAAGCCGGGCACCCAGAAAATCTAAAATTCGAACTTCAAAGCTCCCAGGAACTCAAAATTCAGCCTCATCCGACATGCCTTGGGTTTCTGCGCTCCCTACGTACAACCTTCCTGGCAAAAACGGAAACCTGCCAGTTCCAAGTCCATGACGTAGAAGGATTGCATTGGTGAGTATAAAGATGTATAAAGACATGTAAAGGCTATCTCTAAGTTTCGCTTGGTTATGTCCTTGTGGTTCCTTTGAATTTACAATATCGATTCTACAATTGGAAAATGTTGCAAGCCTGTTGACCCTGCTGCCCAACAGAAAAATTTCCTTGGTGAATACATGCGGCATGCGGCCAAGATTGTTTTGCTCATTGTGCACTGCCGTTTGCTCTGTCTTGCGCTGTGCTGGGCTACACTCTGCTGTACCACTCCAGCTGTGCTCCAGCTGTGCTCCAGCTGTGCTCCAGGCCAAAGAGGCCATCGAGCAGTTCCTGGCAGATGCGAACGGTGATGCCAATGTCATCGACAAGTCCCACAGCAGCATATCGCATATATCGCAGCCACAACAGCCATAGCACATCCATAGCACATAGCACAGCATGCAGTGGCAGCGTAGCATGCAGTTGCAGCGTAGCACTGGATTGAAATGATTTGAGGTCATGACATGTCATGAAAGGTGCAAACGTGCAGTGTTTTGTGAAGTATTTCGTGCGGTATTTGCTTTGCTGAGCCGCAGTCATTCATACCCTCTAAGACAATTTTGTGGCCTCCTGCAAGGTGGTTTGCATCGCAGGCGAGAGCAGATGTGGATGACCTTTTGCCCCGGGTGAAGAAGCTCATGGAACATCCCGAGTTTCTTGAGCATTTTACAGTTCTCGAACGAACTCAAATGATATGAGCAAGTGACATCGTTGTGACATCGCTGTGACAGCGTTGTGGGCTCTTGTGTTGTCCCAGGGGATAAGCATCCAGTGGTTACTGGCGATTCAGAGAACCATTGCAAGTAATCCCACGACGAGGTTTCTATCCATTGGCATGCTGGGCATTTATTCATTCTTTATTTGTGCTATTTATGTCTACGTGTTGCAACACCAGCCGAAGATCCTGAATGATTCCACTTTTGCAACTTCAACGCCAAGGTTCTCTTTGAAGAATCCAAACCGTTTGCGGTCTGTGGTCAGCGTCTTCATTTCCTCACCGCAATTTCACCTGCCTGATGGCTCCGGCTATGACTTTGCTCTGGAGATGATCCCCAAAGTTGATGCCCTGAACCCGCAGGCAGTGGAGTAGACATTTCCTGTCTTGCATCTTGGGGCTATGACAGTTCACTCTACTTTTTGTATCCAGGACCAAAACAAAAAAAAATATATTTGTTTTGATGGATGCTCGCAGCCAACGTCAATAATATGCCCAGGCTTTGACAGGGTGTCAAGGTGATTCTAAGTGTCTATCTATTGGAATTCGGATGACTCTGTGTTTGTCAACCACAGGAGGATTG
Organism: Cladocopium goreaui; assembly: GCA_947184155.2. Taxonomy (NCBI): domain Eukaryota; class Dinophyceae; order Suessiales; family Symbiodiniaceae; genus Cladocopium; species Cladocopium goreaui. The sequence continues at coordinate 336,865 of CAMXCT020005990.1, read as the reverse complement.
GTTTTACTCCGGGGTACACTTGCCAGGTGGCTGCTCGCATGGCGAACGGCGCCTTCAGGACTCTTTGGTCTGATTCAGACGGTCTGATCCTGTCCTGTCTAACGACTGGCACTCTGATCAAGTCCTGGGTCCTCCCCGTTTCACTTGATATTGTAGGTTTGCTCCTGGCCATGTGGGTGGCGTAATCTTCAAAACCCTTTATGAGAGAGTCTTTGATGATTGTTTTTTTAAAAAGTTTTTTTTTCAAATCATTGAGGTTTGATTGTACTTTTGGCAGCTCTTGGCCGTGTTTCGTGAAGGACCTGGCGTCTCTTGGATGAGAAGCGGCAGAAGATGATCTTGGACCGATTGGCAGACCTGAGCAAGGCCAGACGAGTAGCATATGAAGGTGCTGAGCTTTGGATACACGAAAGATCACGAAATATGTATCAATCATACAATATCATCATGAAAACTCCAAGAGTAAAGATATCAAGAGATCTCAGGAGATATCAAGAAATATCAAGAGGATGAGTTTTGCGTTTTTTAGCTACAGAGCAAGCTGCTTGATGGGTTGAAACAATCTGCAAGATAGTACTGAAGCTGCGGCTGAGATACCTTGGCCACTTTCACTGGTGAGCCGTGAGCCTGTGCATCTCCAGGCTGGCCTGTCCAAGGATGCCGCAGAGATTGTGTCAAAGATGCAAGCATGAGATATCATGAGACGCATCTTGGAGGCATAAGTGGCAAGGGAGAATAAGAAGCCCAGCTAGGAGGCTAAGGAGCTTGAGATCTCGGCCAGCCCAGCTAGGCAGCTAGGCCAGCATCGTGCACTCACCCCCTTGGTTTAGCCTTTCGACATCTTGAGATGCCTTTCGTCCTTGAAGACAGCCAGCACTCTGAAACAGGGACAAAGCCTTTGCATGTTAACAAACACATGAGGGACGTACATGTATCGCGACTCTCAGATTAGAGTAGCAACAATAGACAGCTGATTCTTCCAACGTGAGGGAGTAATGTCTTCAAGTGCGCTTTTGACCCAAAAATCATCCAAAATCAGCAACAACCATCTTTCCATTGAACAAGATACATTTGCAGCGTATCAGAACCATTGCAAGCATCTTGGTCATGTTTAGGCATTTAGTATGAGAGGGTTCAGCTCTAGGTATGGGGTTGGGTTATGTGATGTGGGGTGATGTGGGGCGACGTAGGGTGGCTTCAGGGTTGTTTTTGGTTTGATTTAGGGGGTAGTATGTGCTACAAAGGAGCACAGCAGAGGCAGTTATGAAAACATAGCAACAACTTGGAAAGAACTGTGTGACTTCCTGAAAGCTCAGGTATGGACCCTACATCAAGTACGGTTTGTACCACTCAAGCTTGAAATTGCTTTTAACATGGCTGTAAAATGCTGCACATTTCCAGCACCCGCATCAGACGGGAAGCTCTTGCACGGCAGAAGCTCTATCTGCCCACTTGGCAGAATACCAGTTGGCTCGATTTTCAAGCTCCTGCTAGTTCGGAAAAGGCGTTGTGTGAGAATGCGATGTAGCATGAAATACATTTGCAGGCATGCCCACGCAATTTTCTGTTGCTCAAGCACCAAACTGGTTGTTTGAACGACAGACACCGGAATACCCAGAGATGACTCGGACAGTGCAGTAAAATCCTGGAGACCAAGAGACCGCAAAATACACTCAGAGGAAACTTACATACTTCTGTGCCTCCGACTTCACTCAACTTCAGAGGCAAAGTACCTACAACACAAAGTACCAACTTCATCCTCTCCCTCTCTCTCTCTCTCTCTGTGCCTCAGAACATTGCTGTTTCCTGAGGTCACTGCACCAGAGAGAGAGAGAGAGAGTAAGATCAATTGAATTGGCTGGAAACTTTGAGCTAAAGACTCAAAGTGACTTGATGTTTTGAACTCAAAGCATGACATTGAAAATGTGACGCTTGATTGACACGACGTTGGCATTCTATTTTGGATTGCCACAGGCATGAACATATTATCATATTGTCATCACATTGTTTTATTTCGTGAGGGTTCAGCCAAGGAATGTTTGCAACAATTTTTTCTTCACGACGACAACAGTGACAAAACCGCAGTCGGACTTGCGAACACTTCGCCTTTCCTCTGGCCATGAGACGTAGTTGAAGTAGCCTTCTATTTTCACTTGTCCTTTACCAAAATCCAATTTGACAGCCCGTGTCTCAGATTGACACATTATGACATGTTAATGGTGAGGCAGGAAGTTATGAACTTGCAAGATTTGAGTTGCTACCAAGCTTTGGTCCTTGGAAAACTGCAAAAGGTGGGTGGACAAAGCTGTTGCTGGCAAGACAAGCTGGAAATACTTCCTGATGTGCATGGATTTTGGTACCTTCATTAGACACAATGCAAACATATTTTGCTTTGAACTCCTATCTACGAATTCATTGAACTGGGCAATTCCTGAAAGGAGTTTTCTTAAATATTGGTGTGTCATGTGTGAGGCACTAGGTTTCGAGGAAGGAGCGTATTCAAAAGATTTCATTTTTTTGTGCCAAGGCCATGGTGGAGCTTTTGGCAACATTTGGGGCTGCTGCCAAGGTGACCAACTTGTGAACATCCGGTTTGTACATGGCTAATGCCAGCGCGATACCAGTGCCAATCTGAAGATGTTACAATGTTGTGGCGTTTTGATATGAAGCAGCTTACTGTAGTGTAGCTCGAACATGCTCGAACAATCCGCTAAATATGTCTCTTTCTGTAGAAGTACTTTTCCTAGTTGTGTTTGTGGTGGAGTGTCGACACGCACCTTGTCCCGCTCGAGGAGCTGTTCGACTACAATCGAGAGATGTACCAATTTGATCAGGCACGGCACGCAATGCCAGAGCAACCAGTGGTTGTAGATGTTTTGTCGATGTTTACAGATGTTTGAGGTATCGCTGTCTGTAGTATCAGATTAGATGCCAAGTGACAAGCATAGCAGAGGTTTCGCCTTGTAAAAGCTGCTTTGTTTGGAACAGCTCCTTCAGATCTGGCCGCGGTTGCTTTTCCTGTTTTCTTGCTTGTAGCAATGCAGATTCCACGTTGTGTTCTGGTATCTTCGCCTTTGAGATGCTGGGGGCACCAGCCATAGATATCCATAGATGAATTCCCGAGATGGTTTCCAAGCCAAGAGTGCAGCGATACTGTGGACAGCGGCACTCGGATTGGCTTTCGGACTCTTGGCTGCTGGTGACTCATTTGTATTCAGTGGCCATTCGCAGCTTCCAATGCTGAGCAGCCCAAGCATCGAAAGCCGACGCCAAAGCCGACGCCAAAGTCGACATGGCTTGGGACTTCCACGGACTTTGCTCTTCTCAAAGCCGAGTGGGAGGATGACTGGGCTGACTGACGAGTTGGACCATTTGGATCAGTTAGATCTCTTCGATGACGCACAATGGAGCGAAGCACCACAGTCCTGGCCGGCAACGTTGGCCAGATTGTTTGTGGACCTCGGGCCTCACGACGCTGCCACGGATTTTGTTTTGAATGCGCCTATGGCATCATCCCCACAGGCCTTAATTTACCAAGCCCTCTGCGAACTGCCACTAAACGAGTTTGACCTCCAAGCTTTACTTTACCCAGCTGGCTCGCACCTTCTCACCACTGAGCAGTTGCAGAAACTGCTAGCCAGAACTGGACCTGCTTCCAAGCTTCGGGTCTTGGATGTGGGAGCCGGCGATGGTTGTATCACTCAGAACATCTGTGCACTCGGATGCAGACTAGTTGCCAGTGAGACTTCAATGGGGATGGCTATGAGACTGCGCATGGGTGGCTACGAAGTATGGTGCGAGGACAAATGGCTGCAAATCCATTTTCTTCAAACTGGGTCGTTTGTCTTTCCGTCTTTTGTTTTTGAAACTCGTGCAGCGGTCTTTTGCTATTTGACTGGAACATTGTACCTTGTGCTCGATTCAACCCCAAAAAGTGTTGTTCAGACGTTCAAAACCAGGGGCTTCGAAATCGGGAAGCGGCATGAAAGGACATAGCTGTGACAGCAAACGAGAGGGTGAAGAGCGGCGAGTCCTTTTCATTGGTTTCCGTGCTGAATGTTCTTGATCGGTGTGCCTCGCCTCAGCGTTTGTGCACAGCTGTGCATAAGTTGGTGAGTGACGAAGGATATTTGCTGTTGGCAACTCCGTTGCCGTTTGTGGCTTCATACTATGGTAAGGAGACAAAGTGGAATGGCGAGCCAATGGAAAAGATACTTCTCAGTGAGACCCAAACTTGGGAAGAAGATGCGAAGGTTCTGCTGCAAGACTTTCTGCCAAACTGTGGCTTCCAACCCGTAGCAGTTAGCAGGTTACCCTACCTATCTGGTGGCGATGAGGAAGATGGTGGGTGCATTGAATTGGATGACATCGTAGTTTTGGCTCGCAAAGTAGACTTGTGATCCCTTCGGGTACTAGAAGAGGTGGTATGAGTTGGCACTGAGAAGCAGGTTGTTGTCAAGAGGAAGCAAGAGCGAAGAAATTCCTGCCTGAAGCATCCTGAAGCACTAGCATGGTCAAGCAAGGGGAATTGAGCAGACACGTTTCGAAATGATTTGAGCACAGGTCAAGGTGCCGCACTTTGTCAAAGTTGCAAACAAGCAAGGCAAAAAGACATAAACAGGTTCTTTTGTGGAGTCTCGCTGGACCTTTGGGCGTGAAGCAACAAAGATGGAGATATGCAGAGATGATTCGATGTCACATGCACTTTGTGCTCGCAGAGCATTTTCGGCCAATCTGGAGCTTTAAGATAGTTGTTGAATTGATATGAAGAGATGACGAGAAATGTCAGTCTGGTGGAAGGGCGGTTCTTCTCAAGAGGTATTGCATTACCAATATAAAAGAGACATGGCAGCAAGTTTTGTGACTTTATGTTTTTCTTTGTGCTGAACATTCATTCGAGCCTTGCAGGGGCAGCGCCTCGACCGAGAATTGCCCGGTGCTTGGAGAGACAGATTCAGACAGATCCTCGCAAGAGGTTTTTACTTGTATCAAGCCTCGCTGCATGCCTCGCAATACCCTTGTGCAGTACCCTTTTGTTTCCTGACCAGTTCCGATCAACCAGGTCTTCTTGTCAAAACCATACACAACATGAAGCAACCACAAGGATGTCTACCACAAATGCACCGAAGCGATGTCACAGTGTCAAGACTCCACTTGAAGTGCTCCAAAGCGCACTTTTACAGTTTGAGCTTGGGATTACTTGACCAGTTTGACAGTTTGTGAAGCCTGGGGTGCATCTCAACCAGTTGAGTCTCAGGCTGCGACTGGAGATGCAAATCAAGCGTTTCCAGTTATTTCGCGAGGTAACTGGATTTGGAAGTGTGGGTTTTTGACAAGCTTTGTGGCCATTCACGGATGTCGGGCTTTGTTGCTGATAGGATGTGCGAGATCTAGTGGAGTTGACCGTGGCAAAGATGGAGATGTGCCCGGCTTGGTCACATGGGCTAACCGCGGCTAACCGAAACGCATACACGGCGCACACGACACAATTTGCCAGTCAAAATGAGGTACCATGTGGTTGGAGCTCTGGTGTTGGAATGCACGGTGATCTATTACACAGAGGGAAGGATTCGGGTCCGGGGCCCAAGGGTGACTCCAAGAAAGGCCGGGGTCCAGCCGGCATAACCTCAATGCCTGAAATGTGTTGACATGTCAGGATATGTCTTGACTCTCATGCGTCTGCATCGTCTTCCCATGTGCTAAGACCTCTGCACCGCCGTTTTTACTGGGTTTGTACTGGCTTTCTGTGTTGGCCTCAGTGATCCTCGTGCCACAGATCTTCAAAACCAACCTCGACCCTTTGCCAATCCAGCATCTGGTGGGAGAGGATCGGAAAGGTGGCTGGGTAGAGAATTATGGGCGAGGCAGCAGGGACTTTCACCTACGTGCTCCTTTGTGTATGGCTTGGCACCTCAGATCTGGTCTATTTTGTTCCGTGAAAAACCCGAAGTCAAGCTGGCATTGCCTGTTTCGATTAAAAATGAAAACTCTACTTCCTTTGGCGACAGAAAGAGCCAGGCTGAAAGAAACAAATACTGTGATTCGTGATAGTCAAGTCTAAGTACTTTGTGGATGTTTGCAGCTGCACATGAGAACTGAGGTTCAGCATGTACGCATCCATATCTTCCCACAGTTTCGGAGCTTTGATCTCAGAGCACACAGGTGAGATTTGGTGCCTTCGTTTTTTGCTTGCGGTGTACTGTAGCAAATTCACAAAGTCCACCTTTGCTCTGTGGTCCATCAGACTAATTTCCAGTAGCAATGCAGCATAGCAACCACTGCAAAAATATCAAATTATCTGTAGCCAGGCACTGACTTTTTGCAGACCATGATGGGAGAAAACTGAAATGCAAAGCGCACGCGTCATCTCGCGATTTAGAAACCTACAAAACCTTGGAATGTGCCAAGTAAATTTGAATCGTATGTATGAATGTGTGTATTCATGGGTACCACATGGAGCACAATGTAGCCATCTGAATTGATCTATATAAATGGATATAAATAGCGTGTGTCCATGCTGCACTTAGGTTCGACTCTTGACACGCTTTGTCCGCTTACCCATCCCTGGCAGCCAACAGCTGATGACTCAGCACGATCTGGAACCTCCCAGGAGATCTTTTTAGCGATGCCGCAAGAACATGTTCACTGACTCCACATGCATAAATCCGTGTTGAGCCGTGTTGCATCTTGTCTTCCTTGATTTTTCTTCAGAACTTGAGACACTGAGGATGTCTGCAATGAATGCGCGCCTTACTGACTTTGAACGTCATGAGCTTGGCGATGTCAGAGGGCATGCCAGAACATGGCAGAACGCCACGATCTTGCCAAGTTTGCCAAGTTTGCCAAGTCTGTACGTGCCACGGATTCATGAGGTCAAGGAGGAAACATTATGCGTATTCCCTTCATGCAGGGAGTTCCGCAGTGGCAGCAACGTTGCAAGCTGAGGGATTTGGACCAATTAAAATTCTTGTGCAGCGCCAGGAACTTCTTTCGGAGTGCCTTCAATTTTCCATTCAACTTCTGAATTCTGAATACTATGAAAATGAATGAACATGATCTGTGTGGCCCCCACATCACAGCCATTTGCAAAAGCTCGAGTCATAGACTCCTGTCGCCAAGGCAGGAAAGATGCGGGGAAGAATCCCAGTTCCACTGGTCAGGGTGAGGCGTGGACTTGTCGGGTGAAGTTAGCTGCCTTAGATTGCCTTAGCAATCGCCTTAGCATCCTTTGAGCTGCCAAGGGCGACGATGAGTACCTCACTGCCGTGGTGAAGCCTGGTGAGATGAAGCAACAGGACATGATTTCGTGCCACCGCATCATGTTGATGAGCAAGTACTCATTATATCACATTATGACTCATTATCGGTTACATGTCAAGACATTTTATATAAGACATTTTAAGACCACAAAATCCTACTCGGAACAGTGTTGCAACACCCCAATGCCATGTTTGATTCAGGATCTTTTGGAGTCTGGCGTGCCTGGCTACGCGGATGACGAAGGTGTTTTGCAACAGGCACTGTTTAGTGCGACGAGAGCGTTCAGTGATTTAGTGATTTAGTGACTTCGTGAAAGCGACTGGGAGATCTGAGAGTTTGCTCTCCATTCATCCTAGAACTTCAGTGTAGGTTCAATCATTTACCCAGTTGGGCCTGTAACTGTTTAGCTACTTGAAATTTCTTGCTACTCTTCTGAGTTAGTCTGTTTTCTGTGGGACCGTGAGTAGCTTGCCATCATTCTAGCGAGCCAAGTCCGAAACATTGAGTGCTACTCTAAGAGTCTAGGAGTCTTGACAATTGCAGGCAGCTGTGAACCTTCCTGGTAAACACATCAAACTATTTCGGGAGTTGGATGCTCAGTGCCCAGCAGCAGTGTGGGGACCAGGAACGATGTGCCACCATGACCGAACATCATCATCTTGGCCCAGCAATGTGGAAGATGTTTGTTTCTTCGGCATTTCTTTGGGGATATTTGACGATGTCTTTCATTTCCCTGGTTTCAGGAAACAGGTCTGAAGTGTGTGTGGATTTAGCCATTGGCACTTGCCACGCCAATCCAGTATGCTAGTATGAAGAGAAGTCTTAGCCATGACTCCGAGAATAATTGACTCTCATTCCGGTGGAGCTTAAATGCAGTTTCTTACTCAATTGCCGACATCACAGATGCAACATTTTAACATCACCCACAGCAGTAGCAATCTGAATTTGAGATGTTGCAGGCTGCAAGCAAAGTGGCAGTGCTATGATGCTTATGCCAGGGTCAGAACCTCAAATCAATGTGCATGTTGACTGCGTGTTGCGTTCTTGACATTACAAAAGGCAAGGTCAATAAGCTCACTTGATAGGAAATTTTGCTCAATGGGACGTTTGCCACAGGTCTGCATGTCCTTTGGGGTGAATCACATTTGCATGACAATGTCGTACTACATGATTGGCTCGAGCCTCAATGCAGCTTTTTCGGCTTTTTGCTGTGATTTGGGCTTCACTCTCGGACAATAGAAGTGGAGCCCTGTCAGTGAACCAGCAATAAGAGTCAAAAGACGAGCGGATTTTGGTGCACTACTTCTAATTACTGAGACGACCGGCCACCGCAGGATTGACAGTCTTGGAGTATCGCTCGTCTCGGCTTCAGTTGTTGTCAGGCTGTCGGCTGTCGTTTGAAGCAGAGTAAGAAGTCAAATTGGACGAATGGGCTAAGCAGCAATACTTGGAGCAAACAAAAAAGCGGGCTATTGTCACTCCACAAAGTCATTGTGAGAATTTAGGTTGACGAGGCAGTTGATCAGAGCAGCTGCCACCGTTGACACCGCGTATGTATGTGTATATTTATTATATATATATGTATATATATATATATGTATATATATATATATGTTTGTATATATATATGATTATATATATATGTATATATATACATATATATATATTACATATCATCACATGAATATATATTATACATACTGGAATGTAGCTAATATATGTATATATATATATTATATGTATAATATTATATAGAGTATATTTAGTATAATGTATGGCAATAGGTGTGAGAGCCAGAGAGTTCCTGACGACGCCGCCTCAAGCCTCTGGATGTGGCATCAGGTCTTGGTTGAGGGTTTTCTCATAATAAGAGAGGGCCTTCTTTTAGGTTTCTGGGGGCTTCAGTGTCTAGTTCATTGTCCTCCTGGCCTTTCTTCTTGGATTTTCGTCCTGCTTTGGCCTCTTTATCCTTGCTGGATTTTGGCTCTTCTGTCCAATTTCTCAATCTCGCGGCCCAGGTGTGGCCCCTGTCCCTCCGCTCCATCCACAGGCGAGAAGGCGTCTCCAAGGCTACAGAGCCTTGGATGAGTGATAATCCCACTGGATTGGCTGATCTTGTTGCAGCACTTGACCGGCTGTCAATAGCCATCACTTCTCAGCCAACCACTCGCTCAAGAGCACCCCCATCTTCTCAGGGCACTTGAAAGCGAGGATACTCATCCAGCAAGCAGCCTTTCAGATTTGGATAGGAGGAAGGAGTCACTGCAGAGTTGAGAGCAAGAAGGGCTTTCGAAGCAGGTTACTGGGCTAGGCTCGCGATTGCAGGCCGTGTGGCCAAGCAACTTTCAGCCGAAGGTATATATAATCTTCAAGGCAAGAGGACTCGAAGCAGCCACCAGGGTGGCAAACGTGGCAGATCTATACAGGATCACTGGTCTGCTGGCCATGGACTTAGGCCCTCGGGTGTTGTCGCCACGAACATGGAGCCGGTGCTGTTCCGGAGCGAGGCGACCTCAGATGCAATGTTAGATGCCTGGGCAGAGCAGTCCGTTCCAGGAGAGGAGCCCTGGTTGGGGCGAGGGCAAGATTTTTTGTCCCCACCTTCTTTGCCCCAGAGAGGACCGTAGAAGTTTTGGTCCTGCATATGGCATCGCCCCCAGCAAGCAGCATGTCAGCTTGTCTCGCAGAAGGCACTGTAACACCTATGTAACCCAAAAGTACCAGGCCCAAAGAAACACAGTAGCGTCTTTGGCATCCAAGGTCAAGGTGGATCAGATTATGGATTTGTTGCCCCACCTGACGTCGCAGTTGCGGGTCCTGGCAGAACAGCAGGAGAGACAAGCAGCAGCAGCTCCCGCTTCCCCTTCACAGGCTCAAGCCGGGGCGCAGGCACCTTACAGCTTCCCGGCGCCCAGATCAGCCATGCCAGTACCTGCAAGGCAGCCGTCCAGCCCATCATTAGCCAGCTGCAATTGACAGACCAACAATTGCATCATGTCCCTTTTTCACTTAACCCTTTTACCGGCCTTTCGCACCGAAGGCCTTGAGTCAGGCTCGAAAACAACCGGTGCCCACGCTCTCTTGCTGAGGGACCGTGTTCTTAGCCATTTGGTTTGGCTACTTGCTTGAGTATATAGAGGGGGACTTTTCGAGCTGGCTACCGCATTGGTAGCGGAGCACGTTCCGATCCTGGACCGCTCCTTGCGCTTCGTCCACCTCGTTGTCGCCGAGCTCTATGGTGCCTTCACCTTCAACCACGTCGTACCGGGATAGGAGTCGCTCCCGGGACCCTACGTCGGTTGGTGGGCGGAGCTCTACGACCTGGACGTCGTCTTCGGCTCCAGCTGTTGGATCGAGCTCTGCTTTCGGGACAATAGCTCCAGCGACCCCTACGGCATCCACCCGGACTTTGACACCACTTCAAAGATTGCTCACGGTGGATTGCGATTTGCTCATCGTCCTGCGAAAACGAGAGCAAGGGCAAAGCAGTTGTACCAGGTTAGCAGGTTGATCAGCGACTTGCCTGCGCTTGTGGACAACATGACCTCGACCTCGATGGACTTTATAAGCTTGCAGAATTGCCCAGACTCAAGCGATGGATTTCGAACTGGGTGATTCTAGTCCTTGGGCTGTCAGGACTGAAGTCTTTTGTCATCCCGGGGCTCCGCCCTGTCGATTGGCAACGGTTCCAGCTTTCCTTGCCCATCTCCCTTCATCAGGCTGTCATGGACTTCAACTCACCTTTTGGCTATCCTGGGGAAGGTCCTTTAGCCCTGAATAAGTTTGGGATATGGATTTTGGTAGCTGTAGGATGCAGCCCCTTAGGTAGTTTTTGGACTTCGGTAGAGGGCGCGAGCAGGGGCTGCTGTTTTGAAAAAAAAATGAAGCAGCATACGGGAATCCGGAAGAGCTTCGCAAAAAGCTTTCTGAATACGGACTGGCCCTATATGAAGCTGGACGCCCATACAGTCACTACTCAGAAACAATCAATGCGGTATGCTCAGTCAAACCATCAATCCGCAGGTTGATGACTGGAGCTGGCGTTCTCTTGGCTTCGAGGGGAGCCCTTTGAACACCATGTGGCATGTCCTTTTCAGCTGCTGCTAGCTCTGTTAACTGTATGCTTGTGCTGGGGTTGGATTGACATTGCAGGTGTCCTGGGGAGCAATCTGCAGGATTGGCGAAGTTTTGGCAGCTTGACGTATTGACCTTGTGCTCCCATCAGATGTGCTTTGTACTTCGGCTTCAGAACTGCTTAGGGTGCAAGAACCAAAGACTCGGTTCCGAGCCGTAAGACATCAGGTGGCGAAAGTTGAGTACAAGGACTTGGTCGAACTGATACGCCGTACTTTTGAGAGACTCTCCCATGAAACAAAGCTGTGGAGATTCTCACCTCAGTTACTGCAGAATCGTTTTCGTCAGCTGCTGACAGCACTGCGTCTTCCTGCAACCTCAAGACCTGATAGAAGAGTTTTAGATCTGGGCAGCATGCGTGCTGACCAGAAGAAGAGGTCGCTGGCTTAGCGCCAGGACCATGGAAATATACTTACAAGAAAGCTCAGCGACAATTTTTTTCCATAACAAGCACCAGGGACAAAGGCTAGAATCATGCATGCTGCATGCTGCCAATGGATTCCTCTACAAATGCTGGAGAAAGTGCAGGTTTTTACCAGCGGCATGGTTTACTCTGTTGGCGGCGAAGCCAGAAAGTGCACAGACGGGAAAAAGTGGGAGGCATGGAGGTAGAATGGATGAACCAGCATACAATGATGGTCCTGTGAAACAGGACAGACAGAATGGAGCAAACCGGAGACAAAACGAGCGCGGCAGAACACCTATATACTGTATATAAAATGCATATTTAATACGTAATTAATATATATATATATAGATATAAAATGTGTAAAAATGTGTATGTAAGGTATATAAAATGTATATATATATATATAAATACATTTACTGTAGATATAAAATGTGCATAAGAAATATATGATTTGTAATTTTCATATAAAGTATTTTTAAAGTGTATATCAAATATGATGTATATATAATATAGAATATTTAATGTATATAAATATATATATATATATATGTATATAAATAAATAAATATATATATACTATACAATGATTGTGCATATATTTGATATATATATATGTATACATATTTACAATGTGTAAAACTGTATGTACATATCAATACTGTAAATATATACTTAATATTGCGAAAGCCAGCTGTCAAGCTTGGCTTAAGTTGCTCTTTGCGAACGAAGTGAGAATAGGGGGTCCGGGGGGCGGTCGCTTCAAAACGGACCATTTTGAGGCACTTCCCCAACTGAATAGGGTGGCCACCGTGGTCGATTTTGAGGCTGATGTACCAGGTGGCAATTGGGTGACGGTGGGGTTCGATTCCCCCCTGGTCCGTCCAGTGACGTGCATTGGGGCAAGGAAAAACGTGCATTGGGGGCGACGGGAATGGAGGGGGAAATGAAGCAAGAACGGAGTCTCACATGGTCCACTAGTGCAGCATCGGCTTTGCAGCTGCTTTGCAAACTATTGCTGTCTCGAACCATCGCTCCTTTTTTGTTCATAAGTATTTTGTAGCCCAACTGCATGCATGGCTTCAATGCCGGCCCCGATTTTGAGGTCGCCAAAACGGGTGTCTGATCCGAAAGCTTTGCAATCATATGTGTATAGCCATGTGTAGCCCACAGTTTTGCAGTATTGCGGCTTGCAACCAGACAGCATTTGATATCCACCGGACGGGATTCGATGTATTCCACCAGTTTACAACATAGTATCATATCATATCGTGTATAGATTACATATATATATGTATATGTATGCATCTATGTATATATGTCTACAAGATGTCAATATATATTTTGGGGGACACTAGATTTTGATCCCGACAAACATACCGAAATGAAGTTGTTATTGTGATTCTCATAATTTTTTTTGTTGTCATCCTGTAGTGGATCATGTTTAATTTCTCGGAGGTTATACATACCCAAAAGTGACCTCCACCTCCTCTTTTCGGGCAACTCATTACGCTTTTCGTCGGTCTTGAACGATGCTAAGAATTCTAAACACTCTATAAAAAGTGTTGAGAATTGATTTGCGGTCTTGTAGAGCCCAGCATGCGCGTTCGTTGGTCTCTATTCAGGCATTTCCGGTGACATACATACATACATACAGACATACAGACATGCATGCATGCCTGCATGCATACATACATACCTACGTACGTATACGTACGTACGTACCTACCTACATACATAGCTCAACTTTGAAACTCTGAGACATCGTCTCGTCATGGATTCTGACTAATAGAAGCTAGCAGATGAGGAACTTGATACACAGACGGATGAATCCACCATCTGCAGAATGTACTCGTACTGGTAATGTTTCTTACTTTTGCATGGCTCCCTCTTAGCTTACCTTCAGCAAAATCTATGGAACCCCATCATTGTCATACTTGATGGAAAGATTAGAAAATCCCATTGTTTCCTGTTCCTGTGGAGTGTCAGGTGTGCAGTGAAGAGCCAGGAATGTAAAATATAACTTGTACAGTATGAAATGTAGGGGTGTCGATTCTATAGTATAGACTGTAAAGTCTAACGTCGAACCAGTCCAGTGTGGAATGTAAAATGCCACATATGGAGTGTCAAGTATAGTATGTCAAGTCTCCTGCACATTCCTTCCCTCTCCCCACGGATTCCAAAACGGCACTCAATATAGCCTCGCACTGCCGCCTCCTCCACCAACCCCCGCCGAACCTCCCATCCTCTCCACTCTCGTCTCCCCGTTCCAACTAGTTCCTGGCTTTCGTCCCCTCTTCTCAGGTAAATACAAGTTGAGTGTGTATATACATACATACAATGTATATATGGCATATTGATATGTAAATATACAAGTTTAATATATATATATATATGTATATATATATATATCTAATGTACAATTGTAATATGTCAATATACAATGGATATATGTGTATAGTGTGAAAATATAAAATGAACATATATAAGTCGAATGTAAATATAACATGTGTATATTTAATCATCTTTCATGTATATATATTTATAATATATATATATATATCATAAAATGTACAATACTATTTAATTAAATATATTTATATGTCTATATAAAATCATTCTATATAGATTTATTTCTATAATGTATATTTAGAGAATCGTATATATGTAATACACACATACACACACATATATATATATATATACGCACTGTACACCGTTTTTCGAATGGGGTTGCAACCCCGCACAAGAATCATATGATTGCCTCAGAAAACTCAGAGTTGTTTTAATTCCTTCAACGTTCTGCGTTTTTGGCCCTGGTGCTAAAGAAATAACTTTTGACTTCCTTGCGAAAGATGAACATGCAACACCTGGTTGAGTCAACATGGCCATTCTTTGCAAAGTATGCCGTGTTTCCCGACAATATTCTTTGTAGAGCTTCGGGCACCGGCGATGCCACAAGGACATAGGGGTTGTTGTTGTGGTTGTGCTTGTGGTTGTGGTTGTTGTTGTTGTTGTTGCTGGTGTTGTTGTTGTTGTTGCTGGTGTTGTTGTTGGTGGTGGTGGTGACCCTGCCGGTGCACCAACAACACTGTGTTTGCAGCATGTTCTTGGCGCACGCGCGCGGGTGATGTGGTAGTCCAAACAGTGAGCGGGTTGACCATCGTAACACTTGGTCTTTTTAAACAATTTTTCGTTGAACATTTTTAGGTGCTCTAAAATCGTCGTGCAGTTGGCGTTTTCCCGCGAGCGTTTTTGGACTTGGTACCCAAAACCATTGTTTTAAATGTTTTTTTTACAGCTGCCTCCCAAACCACCAGAACACCGGTATTTACGCAGTTTTGAGCATGTTGCTAGCAATAATTGACTGCAGAAACGTTGTGAATGACGATATTTTTACTACTTTCGCATCTCCAACAAATTATCCAAAATCGTTAAAACAAAATTCCGAAATTGACCTTCGGAAGCGGCTTATGAGCAGTTTCGTTCTTTTACCTCCCCGGCGCTTTCCACAACCTCATTCCCCCACCAAGGCCCTGAAAGATTTTGGGAAAGGTCAGCCGCAGGGGCGCCCCCAGGTAACTAAAGCTAGCTGATGACTATGACTATAACCAACATACGGCATGGCCGGATTTAAGAGCTGCCGCCCTGCAGGCTGGTTTACGGGGTTGCTGCTGTTCATGTGGCGTATGATTCACTTGCAAATGATTTAATACATCGTAAGACGGCGATGGAAAATGATGATGCAGCAAGAAAATGAAAATGTGTTTTGGGAACATGTTGCAACCCTAATAACTTCGTTCCTACGAAGTGGCGCTCCACAAGATTTCGTCTAACGTTTGCTTCCTTTGCCAACTCCAAGAAGTGGAAAAACACAGCCTGCGACACGCTGACATAGCAGGCGTGCTGGTGGATCAGGGTCTATGGAAAAAAACACTTAAAACACTTAAAAAAGAACCTCACCGTCACGCATGCCATGTGGAAACACAACGAAGGGTGGATAGCTGCTTCTGTGATGCGCTCCCCCTGCTGCACACTGGGGTCGGCGGATTTTGTTCCCTTTTGTTTGCAACAGCTTGCACGTTGTGACTTATTACATTTTCTTGCATGACCATTGTGGAGGTGCTTAGTTTCTAAGGCCATCAATCATGTTTGCTCTGGTGACGGTCTTCCAGCCCGCTCTACAGACCTGGCTTTGCCGTTACTGGAAATGATGGGAGTTTGAACGTTTCTTTCATTTTTTTTTTGTCGCTTCTTCCGGGCGCATTCCCAAAATCCCAAACACAAGCTTCAAAACATTCTAAAACATTCCACGTGGACATGGCCTTTCTCTTAGGGCTACAAACCTGGCCCTAGCGTGGTTGGATGTGGCTGGCCGGTTTCCAAGTATGGAAAGCGTCATGGTTTCGGTTGCGGCAAGGGCAGATGACCGTCATCAAGGCGTTGATCTGAGGCCTGAAGCGAAAGACAACAACCTTCCTTGAGTTCATTGGAGCAGTGCTGGGACCTCAAAGTGAAGAAACTTCATGAATTTCTTCGAGTTTCCCTGATCATCCTTCTTAAAAAAAGGCATCTTTCCGTCCTGCCAGACTGGCATTCGAAGTACCCATCTTGCATGAAAGCCGCCAGATGAGATGCTGCTTTCTTCAGGCCACCTTTCCTCACATGCTTTTGCATGGTCGGACACTCAGCTGCTACAAACGCCAGGACTGCGCAAGAATCGAGGAATGTTATCCATTTCCTTCTGTGCAGATGGATGTTGTGTGATTCCAAGATACTAAGTTGTGGGCGAGGCATTCGGACCATGCGTCCATGTAATTCCATATGTATATATATACATAGATATGTATGTAGATGTATGTATGTATATATATATATATTCATATTCATGTACACATACACATATATGATACGTGTACACATACATTGTATATATAAACACTTGTGTTGTTTGAGTGTTATTTCTTTTGAGAAATGTCTGGAGAGACTTTTGAAAGATCATTTTGTGCCTGGGTTTGCTGGATGCGGCTTGGCCGCATTATATATTATATACGCATTGTTTGGAATTATTCTTACATTAGATATACACAATTTATGCATATTTTTTTTCATTGTCTCTAGATAAATTATACATCATATACACATTTATTTTCATTAGATATACATTGGAGATAGATACATTCTATTTGCATTAGGTATACATTATACATACATCAATTACATTACATATGCATTAGAAATGTATTATTATTTGTAATACTTACACATTTCTTTTTTCGTATATATATATGAATAGATACTATATATATAGATACTATATACATGTATGTACATTATATTTACATTAGATTTACATTTTATTTGCATTAGATATACATTAAATATACAGTCTATTTATACTAGGTATACATTACTTATACCTTATAAGTACATTACATGTACATTACAAATTGATTACATATACATTGTAAATACATTTTCTTTACATAATAGATACATAATATATACCTACCATATACATATCATATAGTTAGTAGGGGGTGATCCCCTGTTTTTTGTTGTATAACCCCACCGCCCCCCAGCATACAAAAAAACAACACAGACGCCTCACCAGAGGTTCGCGAGGCATTCGCGACAACACCAAGAACAAAAAACAAAGCAACATCAGCACACAACACCAGCATACAAAAATCATAACAAATAAACCAAAAAAGAAAAACAAAGCAACCCCAACAATGACAAAAAACAACACAGACAACACCACCACACAAAAAAACAACACAGCCAACACCAAGAACAAAAAACTTAGCAACATCAGCACACAACACAGCATACAAAAATCATAACAAATAAAACAAAAAGAAAAAACAAAGCAACACCACACATCCAAACATATACAAAAAACAACACAGCCAACACCAAGAACAAAAACAAAGCAACACCAGCAATGACAAAAAAAACAACACAGCCAACACCAAGAAAAAAAACAAAGCAACACCACACATCCAAACATATACAAAAAACAACACAGCCAACACCAAGAACAAAAAACTTAGCAACATCAGCACACCACACCAGCATACAAAAATCATAACAAATAAAACAAAAAGAAAAAACAAAGCAACACCAACAAACAAAAAACAATCAAAGCAAAGAACAATATAAAAAACAAAGCAACAAACAAAAACAGACAAACCCCTACCCTTTAATAATCCCATCTTACAAATCCATAATTCTAATAATGATATTATTAAAATTATGCTTTTTAAACGTCCTCAATAATTATTAATCTAAAATGAAATGCTTGTATGCCTATCATATTATTTTTGTCTTGGTCTTCTTCTATATCAGTCTTTATTTCTTCAACTGCTTTGCATAATACTTCATCCATATTATCTTCGTTTATATATTCATCAAAGTCATTCAGAAAGTAAATGTCTCTAAAACTAAATTCGTTTTCATCATATTCTCTATCTGAAAGTTTTGCTACTACTTGAACTTGAATATCAAGTTTAACTTTGTAATCTAAATTATCTTCTACTTCAAAAATCAAGGATAGTAATTCTTCTCGTTCGTGTC
Source organism: Cladocopium goreaui (assembly GCA_947184155.2). Lineage (NCBI taxonomy): Eukaryota > Dinophyceae > Suessiales > Symbiodiniaceae > Cladocopium > Cladocopium goreaui. Next base: position 318,486 of record CAMXCT020005990.1, on the reverse strand, counting down.
TTACGATATCTTCTATGCATTTTAAACTAAATGACACTTCCTCTCTCATTATACAGTATTCCTTTATATTTATCCGTTTTCTATGTTCTCTATGTGTTGTTATTTTTGGACCAAGTCTTGCAATTTTATATTTGTTTTGTATTCTCTTTAATGCTTCACTAGGTTCTCCGTGAGTATAGCGCACAATATTTTTCAACACCTCAGTAGGTAAATCTTTGATAATCTCCATATATCCCTACTATATATACATAATATCTCTTTAAGTATTTTAAGACATTTTAGATCTTTAAAAGTTCGTGACGAAGCAACGGTCTGGGATAATCTGTAAGTGTATAATAAGTCTGTCCTAACTTCTCGTTGATTGCCTCCACTGTATATTCACCTTTCAAAAAATTACTTGTCCTTTCTTTCTCTGTAATTGCTTTCTTTCTCTTAATCTTCACTTTACTTCCAATCTCCAACTCAGGATATATCCTTTCCTTTTTTGCTTTGGATGCTACATTAACCATTGCTTTAAATTCATTCTCTTTCTTCATTGCTTGTTTCGGTGTCATTTGAGTCGCGGAGTGCTTCATTTTGTCATTGTATGTCAGCATAATTTCTAAAATATAGTCTATCCACTGTATGTTCTCTTTTCCTTTCTTCTCATCTGCCTCTACTCTTTTAAAAAGCATATCTTTGAATGTGCGTATAAATCTTTCAGCAAAAGCAGGATGTCCTCTTGTTCTGTATAAGTCAATATTCTCACCTTCAACATAGTCTTTGAAATCACTTCCTGCTATTGCCCTTTCATCATCCGTATAAATCATCTTTGGTTTCTTACCCATTTTTCCCAATGCCTTTTTTGTTGCTTCAATGACATCAGGTTCGTTTTTGCTTTCAATTGGAATGACAACGGCATACTTGCTTAGAACATCAATACACACTAACCCTCCCCGAAACTTTTGTTCTTCATCAAAATCATACATACCCATAAAAAACAAATCAATCTGATATGTGTAATGATTATGTGGTGCTACAAAACTATTCATTCCTCTTTGCTTCTTTTTTATCTCAACATTTTTTCTAATAAACTCATCAACATCTTTCATAGTAATTGTTTTATCTTTCTCTCTGGCATCTTTCAGGGTATTGGATTTGGATTGAAACCCCGCTCTATCAAAATATATATAACTGATAATTTTTTGCTTACTATCACTCATATATTTATAATGATATTTTATTTGAAAAAGCGCAGTTGCACGAGGTGCAAAAACCAATACAATTACTTTTGTAATGGCTTAATCCAGAATCCACCCTTTGACAGGTTATATTAGATACAATCTTATCATTTTCAAAATCTACTGTCAAAGGTTCATTACAATTCTGGCAGGTCTCATTCATCATTTTCATTAGATATTTTATATCAACATAGTAATCACTTTCTATCTCCCTACCTGCTTTCTGGTCTTGTTCTTTATAACTCATCACTTTATTTCTAAAATATGTCTCTACTTTCATCTTACTCATATTATTATTATCAGTGTCATATTTGTAAAACTTAACCCTGTTCAAATCAGTGCTTCTCGTGATTGAAGTCCAATACCAGTTAGGACAGCAACACCATAAACTCCAATCGTAAATTACTATATCGCCATCTACGCTACACCCTTGTTTTGAGTGAGTGGTATAGCAGTAGGCATATATGAAGTTCTTTTGTAATAATTTTCTCACTATGCCTTGTTCTTCTCCTGTTCCAACATTCTTTAATATAAACTTATCACCATCAATACTTACAATTTCATATTTAATATTCACATTAAATTTCTTGCCATTTGTTTTAGTATATTTTCTACATATCAAGAATTCACCCTGAATATATTCATCCTTAATACCTTTCATATCCCTAACTTTCTTACTCACCTTCTTACACGTGTTATTTGTATATGCTATGTTGTTTTCACAAATTTCAGTCCCCTCACTCCATCCGAAATACTTCTCAATGACATTCAGTATAGGTTCTTTCCTATTCAGTATCATATCTTTAATATCATAAAGTTTCTTCCTGTTTTCTTCATTCTTTAACCTCTTACACTCATACAATTTAATATTATATTTAAAAATTAAATCTATACAATGATTAGCGTAATCCTCAAACTTAAAAACATCACTGACCCTCTCAGGGTTCTTCAATTGGTTAGTATCACCAGTTGCTACTACAATCTTGTCAGGATTGTCAATGCAAAAGTTCCAAATTAAAACCCACTTGGCGGGGTTATGGAAATAAATTTCATCAAACACAATGACGTCAAAACCTGAATAATCACACTTCTCCAATCTCTCGTCTCCATAACTTATCCCAAAAAACTTATTTATAGTCATTGCCTCCACTCCACATTCTTGTTTTAAATTATTAGTAGGGACAACGAATAAAACCTTATATCCTTTCTCTTGTAAATGCTTACATATAAAACTCTTGCCTGTGCCCGGCACGCTTCCGCGTATCATCAACCTCTTATTAGTGATTATATGGTCTTCTACAATCTCATCAGTGTTCCATTCATCTATGACTATACCAGTTGTATTAGTGTATTCAGTTGTATCTACTATCACACTGACCTGCTTATGAAATGGTTTATTTGGACAAATATATTTGTAATTATATTTCCAATCACCAATGGCATTACTGAAATTCAATAACCCCTGTGCTTTCTTCAAGTTAAACCTATCAATTACAAAAGCATCAGTCTTAACAGAATATACATTAATACCATTCTTCACCAATGTTTCATAAGCAGTATTCATAGCGTAATTATGGTTTTGTAAAATCATTTCTTTTATATATTTATACCCGTTCTTTAATGTTTTAGTATCTGATATGTTTAAAACATAATGTTTGTTCTCACTAATGATGTTAGTAAAACCGAATTCATCCTTTTCATCATCCCTCTCAATCTCATTTATGACATTGATATTTCCACCATACATTTCTTGATAATAAAAGGCATCAACCATTTTATTAAATATAACTAATATAACTGATTTTTTTACAGTGTTGCTCTGCTTCTCTAATAACCCAATATTAATATTAAACAACATCTTTTTAATCTTCTTATCTTTTACTTCATCATCTTCAAATTTCATATTCCATAAGTCTAATATCAATTTCTCATAATCCACCTTGGCATACTTGGAAGGGATTTTGTAATATATAATCTCAACATCTTTATAATATTCTTTAAGATACACTCCATAAATCAAATTATAAGACCTGTTAAAAAACATATTTTTGACCTTGCTCTTAACTAAATAAAGTGTTAAGTCATTCATTTTATTAAAGTCATTCTTCTCATAATCATACTTCTTCCAAATATCAAATTCTGAAAAGATCGGGATTTTAGTAATCTCCATTGTTCCTTTTGTGTATGCTTTGTTCCTATCTAATTCTACTCCTTCATCTTTCATTACTGCATCCATATATCCGCAAGATGCTATACTATGTGCTATGTCAAATATCTTCTTGTCATCAGTATGATAATATGACTTATGGTTAGGATTAAATAATGCTTTATTAAACTTAAACATTCCTTCATTAACCCTATTGAAGACACTTGCATCATCAGTGTATTCAGACCTTTCAACCGCACAATTTATCAAATCCTGTATTCTGATATTCAAAACCGTTTTATTGAATTTAAGTTTAATAGATGATATATTGCCACCAGCGTTCATAATAACACTTGGTTCATAGCAACATCTTTTAAAATCACAATAGACATTGTTAAGATGCCTCTTACTGACTAAATTTATTTCTTCTAATTCAGGATTATCTTTTAATATCTTCATCACATCATCTACACTATTAAACAGTTCATATTTAACAGGTTCTTCTTTGCTATTCAAACGAAAATCACTTGAAGCACATAATTTCAAATTTTCTTTTATCTCCCTGTGGGCAATGCTATTGATATTATCATTTATGGTATAAATATGGTTTCCCTTAATCAATCCATATAAAGCAGGGTTATGCCTGTTCTTCTTCTCAGGGTCAAATGTAAAAACTCTTTTACTAAAACAATTGTAAAGTCTAACTGATAATCTAAACTCTTCAAATAATGCCTTCATATCCTCAACTGATGCTCCTTGTTCTTTAAACTCTTCTTCTGTTTTATTCATCAGTTTTAGTATCTTTTCTCTTGTTAATCTTTTGCTCTCCCATTTGTTTTTACTCATCAATGTATCTTTATAATGGTCTATCAATAGATTTATCCAGCATTCTCCATTGGTGTGTTCTTGGTCTTCAATGGCATCTACGAAGTATTCAGCATCAATATTCAACTCAGTATTGATTGTAAAATGATACATTCCTTTCTCATTTCCATCTTTCAAGTTCCTCTGTGTTTCTACTTCTCCACCGCCTCTATTGGTTATATCACTGATGTCGGTAATTTTTATTGCTGTTAAGTATCTCTTAATTTCTGGGGATATGCTATGCTGTCTCGTTGTATCTAATATCAATCTTTTCCTCAATCTTTCAAATAATGCTGTGTCGTGTATAACCTCTACTTGCCTTGTCTTTTTATCAAGTCTTCTTCGTGTAGGTGGTGTGTCATCTATGTTATGTGCTTTCTTCCATCCCTCACGGGTTGCCATTTCATCAAACTGTTTTTTTTGTAATTTTACCATTTTCACCTTTTTTCTTTTTTAATCTATTCTTTAATGACTTAACCCAATAATCAAATCTATCTGCTAAAATATAATTACCTACCAATTTCTCATCTATTTTGTCTTCATCTCTTACCTTCTTTAATGAAATTGTTATAGGTTGTGGTATGTTCAAAAGTTGATGCCATACCTTGTAATTATCTTGAAATGCTTTTCTACCATCTTCCCATAAACCATACATCATGAAAGTAATGCTATAATCCTTTTTGTCCCTATTCATTGCCATTCTTTCATTTAATGGTTTTCTTCCTTCAAGTTCTTCATACTTCTTATCATACTTTTTCTTGGTGGCATTAGATGTTCTTTTGTTCTCACTCATCAGACCGTTGATAAGATTTACAGCAGTTTCTCTTTGTGAAATCTTCCTATCCTTATACCATTCTACAACTTTAATATCCTTGCCCCTGACATCCTCTTTTGCTCCTCTAATCAGACCCTTTAATACTTCTACATTATTGCTTATATTTTTTGATGTCATTATAATATAATTATATTATAATAATATCTCTTTAAGTAGTTTAAGAAATTTTATTATTTTATTTCATTTGTGCTACCTTCTTCTTTATTCTGTTCCCTCAACCTGTGGCATTTTGATGATTTCTGATGGACACCTATTTTTTGTTTTGACACGCTACAACCGCATAATTTGCATTCAACCTTAACACTCAATATCTTTCTGTAATATTCCCTGTGATATACCCTGTTATATTTCTTTGTATCTGCCTTTTTATCAATATCCATTTTTATGATTGGTTCAATGATGACATAACCATCATTATCAATTTCTCTCTCCGTAATGGCACTCATAATAATTACTACGATATAATAAAACTATTTCTTTAAGTATTTTAAGATGTTTAAATTCAATCATTGCGCTTTATAACTTTCCTTCAATTTATCAAATAAATGTTTTTCATACATTGCCTTCTTTTCTTTCAATGCTCTTGCTTTATCTTTATCGTTCTTCTCTTTTCTTGCTCTTAAGTATGCTTTATATGAGATGTCAAATAGATTGTAATTTTCTTTGCTTATCATATCTTTATTTTTGGCATTTTCAAATTCTTCCCTTAATCGTTGTATTCCTATTTTGGTAGGTGTCAGTGGTTTTTGAATTGTCTTTCTCACTCCTTTTTTGCCTCTTGGTTCTTCATCTTCGTCATCCGCTTCTGCTCCACCTAACGCTAAATCTCTTTTCTTGTTGCGTCGCTTTCTCGTTTTTGGTTCATCTTCTGGACTTGTTGTAGCATCTCTCTTATCAGCATCTGGTCTTGATGTGTCAAAGTGTTGCTTCTTCATATTAGGTCGCGAAGTCTCGCGAGCCTCTGGTGAGCGTCTTCCTGCTTTGCCTTCTATTTCAGGTGTTGCTCTTTTACTACTGCTACTAACATCCATAACATCTACAATAGGAATTTGGATACTATCTAATGATGATGATGATGCCGATGCTCTTGCTTTTCTTTTAGGTTTAGGTTTGTTTAAAGACACTTCGTTTATTGTTTGTTGCGACATTTCGTTATCAGTTGCTATGTTAAACATTTGTGGTTGTATCGGTGTAAAACTGCGTGGAGGGTTGATGTGATGTATCTGTTCTGTTATTGTAGGTTTGTTTTGCTTAAATACTTCTCCCCTATGATTGACTGCCGTTTCTTCTTTTCTTTTCATTGCTTTGTCTCCTCTTTGTGTCAGTTCTGCTTGTAATTGTGATGCTTGTTGGGTTGAAGACGATGGCATAGTTGGGGTTGTCTGCTGTGATGTTTCTTCATCTACATTCATTGGTTGAGTTGGTTGAGATATGACTGGTGAGGTTGTCGGTAGTTTGATTGATTTTTCTGCGTGATATGTTCTACCTGCTGTTCTTACATTCTGCCTCAGTAGCAGTTCTGACATTTGCCTCAGTAATAGTTTTCCTTGTTCTTCCCTTAACTGTTCCATAGCATCTGCGCCATCAAATATACTGCCCTCTGGTGAATTTCGGAAAAAAGTAGCATCTCGGTTTGGCAATGTGCCAGTTAATTTTTCATTCTCTGATATAAGATTGGTGATTTCTTCATAGGTGGGTCGGCGACGCAATCCATACTTTGACATTTTATTTACATTCTCTATCACTGCTGTTGCCATTGATAATATAAAATTATTTAGAAATAATTTTATTTTATCAAGAAAAACTTAAATTTTTAAATTGATTTATTTGATGTTGTAGATGCTCTAAACTATTATGGTTTAAACTATCTCTTTGTATTTCATTATTCATTCTGTCAATTTGATTTCTATAATTTACTCTTTTGTTTGCTTCAAGTAAATCATTTCTTATTGATATTAACTTATCTTTTGTCTCCTTCTCATCTAACTGTCTCTTTAACCATGCCATGTAGCGGGTGTCATAATGTTTAAACATACCACTACCGGTTGCTTTACCTGCTGGGGCATTCATCTTCTTTCTATAATTTGTTGTAGTTTGTTTTCTCTTATATGCTTGAAACATTGATTATATATTAATTTTAGAAATTAATAGTTTTAATCATACACAATAGACCCATCAGAGCGGAGTTCCAAGACTGTTTCAGACACTAATGTAGTGATAATTTCTTCAATCTGCTCGGTGTCTGCTAAACTTCCCTCTGTTCCTTTGATTTTGAAAGTGATTAAAGACCCCATTTTTGTATTGACACCACTAAACGCAAGGTCAGACATTTTCTCCATTGAAAACCCAATAACGAATTTATTGGAACGATACTGCTTATAACTGATATTGAGTGAGTTTTGTTCTGGATTTAAGAAGTGAAGTGTGCGCCGTAAAAAGTAGAATGCTTCTGAAAGTGATTGAACTTCGAATTCTGGAAACTTCTTATTCGCAATTTGAAGTTGGTAAGTAAGTGCCCTGCTGTTGTCAGCAAACCCTTTGCCTTGTTGTAATGGGACACTATCTGCTGACGGACCGTCGTTTATTTCTGAATTAATCATAGGATTATAGAAGTAATTCCACCTCTTATAGATGTAATTGTCAGGTAAATAATAACCATATCTACTTCCACCTCTTGGACTTCTATAAAGTGTTATGAACGCGTTAGTTAATTTAGATGCTGACTTAACAATATTCATATTAATTTCGCCTCCACCAGTGTTAAAAGTTTGAGTGATTGTATGATACTGTGGGATAATTAATTTTAATGATTGTCCTTCCAACAAGTGTTTTGTAATGTTATTATCCACTGTATTATCCAAAGTGATTACTTCGGCACGGATAATAACATTATTAATCTCCCACGACACTGATGTATTACCAGATTGGAAGTAATAACCCTGTTTGTCGGTTTCAGTATTGGGGTTTGTTCCCGCATCACCCTGTGGCACTACAATAGGTTCATTACCATCTGATACAATAGTAAATTCTAATTCTAATGATGCTACTCTCAAAGGAAGGTAGTAGTTGCTTTCCAGTAATCCACAGCAAGGTTTGTGAGAGAGACGCGCTTTTCCATTAGCACCGGGAATGCCTGATAAACTATGCCGAGTAGGTCTAAAATCAATGCGCCCATATTCGTTATGGTCAGCACCAGTATCAACTGTTGCTACACCACCAGCATTGGTAGCACCAGAAGTTGTATAATCAATAAAGTTATTCAATCCATTAGCATACATATGGTAATCATCATCATAAGAAGGATTAGCACTGCTTTCAATATCATCCATTTCATTAACATCTTTTGACTTGAATGATTTGAATAATTCACAATGGCGGTTGTATTCAATAATGCCTTGAACCATTTGACCTCCTACTGTTGCCCTGTATCGGTTAAAGAATGAATGAAGACCACCAAGGGGGCGTAAAAACTTTTCTCGTGTTCCATCAGTATTTTGAACGGTGGCGAATAAACGAACACTGCTTAAATCCAAGTATTGGTTTGCCTCCCCGCTGATGTAAAATCTTATGTTCTTGTTCCCCTGATTGCTGGCGTAAATGTTTGACCCTGATGGAAAGTAATTTACAAATCGGCGGTCAGTGATATACTGCGCGGTTTCTGGCATGCCAAAGTTAAGATTATTAATCATGACATCCTGTGCTTCGCCAACTAAATTGTCCATTATATATTTAAATTTAGATAATTTATTGAAAATCTAAATATAAATATTATTTTTTCTTGAAAATCTGCGATTTAAAAGAAAAATAAATTATGTTCAATTTATGAACATATCTATTTTTTCTTTTGATGAGGTATTAACTTAACTTTTTTTGATTGAATGGTCTTACTGTTTTTTTCTATACTATTTTCATTATTTTCAATCATATTTTTAATAGCGTTATAGTCCTTTGGTGTTTCATTCATTTCTCTTTGTAGTTTGTTATATGTTGATTGCCCTTTTGTTAGTGGGATTGATTGTGTTTGATGTTTATAATCTATTCTTTTTAACATTATCAATATAATTTATATTTTAATTGGATGATTTGGGTTTATGCCATTACTCATTTTGGTTGTTGGATGTAAATGCCATTTGCCGTTATGGGCGAAGTTCAAATAGGTATGGGCAACAAGGGGGTTGCTTTCTTTTAAATCACTTACTTCAGCATACCCATCTAACATAGCAACAGGGTCATTAGGATTGCGGTAGTCTAATCTTCTTGGGTCTTGCTTTCCCTTTCTCTTTGGTTTTATTGTTGGTGTAGCATAAGTTGTAGTTGCGTATTTGTCAGGCATCTCTTCATTGATTTTATTGACTACTGCGGAAGCAAGGGAATGAGATACAAGGCGCTTTACATCAGGATTGTCTTTTAGATACTTTATCACATCTTGGTATTTTTCACTGTGTTGTATATTTCTCGTTGGAACTAATAGTAAGTCATCCATAATATCCCTTGTAATTGACCCATCCTTTGCTCCTGTGCCTCCTATGTATAAAGTTGAACCTGTTTTATACAATCCATCTTTACTGCTATAAGCATTTGATAAACCTTGTCGGTCTTCAATCTTGTTTTTGTTTTGAATGTTCTTGACTTCTTTGTAAAGCGTTGTGTTCTTTCTGAATTCACTATCTAAATTTCTTGTAAAGTCATTCATTCTGGCATTCCAGTCTGTGCTCTTCTTTTCATTATCCTCCAATATGGCATTCTTACCTTGTCGCATCAGTTCAGGAAAACCTGCTCTACCCAACTTTCTCATTAAATTTTTCATTTCTTCTCTTGTTAATACTTCTTCAATTCTTTCACCTGCCACTATCCTTTCCATTGCTTCCCTTCCAAAATTCCTTGCTACTTGTCTCAAAGCATTAGTCATTGCTACTCTTGACACTCCTGCTATAACTCCTAACATTTGATACGAGTATTGATTTAGTTTAGAAAAAACTAAATCAATAATCCTAAGAACTATATTTTTCAAACTCTATTAGAGTTTGAAAAATAGAGTTTTACTTATATTGATAAATTAAAGTATAAATAATGATATATAAGAATGATGAGTAATAAATTAACTTATAAAAATATTTTTATTGACAGCACCTATCGGTTGCCGTCATCGAGGTCAAGTGCTGACTTCTCCATTGAGTTAAATGAGAACCTTGAAACACCTGAAGGGACAAGAATGTATATAACAGATGTTTCAATACCAGCGGTGTGGAAGACAACAGAAGTAAATTTCTATGAGTATCTCTATGTAATGATTTATGATAATACAGATACTTTTGTTAAGAATTTCAGAATATACCTTGGGAACAAGGTATATTTTGCCAGTCAGTTATGTTTTGATATTAATGAAGGACTAAACAGCAACACGACAGATTTATCAGCAGGTGGGATATTTGTTTATGCTTATGATGAAGCAACAAGAACCGTAGAATTCAAGATTAAGGAAGGATTGAATTATAAAGTTAAAATACCGGTTGATACAGAATTAGCAAACTATGTCAATAACCAATGGAATACCACACAGACAAACTATGACAGTAGCAATCCAGTTTCTATTAATTATCTATTAAGTAATTTTGTTCCAACATCTCCATTAACAACTTGGACGAGTTCATATTTAAACCTTATTCCATTCAGATATTTATTCATAACTTCCAATGCTCTTACAGATTATCATTATTCTGCTCCAAATTCATATTCATCAGCAATTATAAGGAAGGTGCTAATAACGGAACAATTGGGAGGCGTAGTCAATGATAATTCAGCACCCCATCAAGAGGACTATGTGGATATTGGTGGCAAGAATTTAAGAAAATTAGATTTTAAAATAACGGACGCAAAGGGCAATGTTATGAATTTATACGACATTCCAGTCCAGTTCGCACTATTAATAAGTTCATCGAGTTATTAGGGAGAAAGGTATATAAAGGAATATTAAGTACAAATACTTATATGGTGAATTACCAAAACGGACAAATTTATAGGATAGTTGATAATGCATACAGCAAATGCTATATAGGGAGCACCTGTGAAGATATAAGGAAAAGATTTACAAGACATAAAGAACACTACATAGAATTCAAAAAGGGAAAAGCAAACAGAAGATTTTGTACTTCATACTATCTATTTGATGAATTTGGAGTTGAAAATTGTAAAGTTGAATGGATTGAAGACTACCCTTGTAGTTGTAGAAAGGAATTAGAAAAACAAGAGGGATATTACCAAAAGAATACAGAATGTGTCAATAAATACATTGCTGGTAGGACTTATCAAGAATGGGCGGAGGACAATAAAGAACATCTTAAGATGTATCAATCTGAATATTCAAAGAACAATCCAGAAAAGAGAATGTTGAGAAATGCAACTGTTTTTGAATGTGATTGTGGTTCAACTTATACTTACGGACATAAAGCAAGACATTTCAAATCAAACAAGCACCAGCAATATCTACAAAATCAAACCAACCCTCAAGAATAAGTTTATACTAATATTTTCTTAATTTTTATTAATTAAGAAAATATTAAGAAAAAAATATCCACTTTTATATATGTCAATAAAGGTCATTGACTTAAATGAAGAAGTGAAAGAAGAAGCACCGGCACTTGAACCAATTGAAGAAGAAGAAGCAAAAGAACCTGAAACCGCCATAGATACTGTTAATGAAATCATTGAAGAAAACAAAGAAGAACACAAATTTTCGTGTAGCATACGCGAACCGTCAGTAGAAACACCAGTGGAACAACCTAAACCCAAACCAAAAGCAAAACCAAAAGCAAGTGATATAGTCAGTTGTGATAAATGCCATAAGTCTATGACATACAAAAATTTAAGATACAGTCATAAATGCTCACCAGAACCACCACCAGTAAAAAAACAAGCAAAACCAAAACCAAAAGCAAAGCAACAACCCAAACCTAAACCTCCGCCAGAAGTTTATTATTCAGACAGTGAAGAAGAAGAGCATAAACCCTTATCAAAACCGGTTGCTCAAGGAGCAAGCGCTGGGCAACAAGGTTGCCTACCGGTTAGAAACCAAGTTTTAAAACCTCAACCCATCACACCAGCATCAGCATTAGCGCAACACTATCAACTATTACAGCAAGAATTCATAAAACAAAAGCAGGAGAAATACAACAATCTATGTATGAATATGTTTTCATCCAAAACTAAGAAGCGATAATTAATATAAAATAATTTCTATTTTATTTTATATTAATGAGTTCTCCAACATGAGATGGTTCAACCAGATACATCGGAACTGACTTTGTTAAGATACTAAATACAGGCACTTCAAATCTTGCCACGGAGCAATTTGTCAATGATGCTGTTGCTGGTGGTGGTGGAGGTGGTAATGTAGATTTATCAAACTATTACACCCAAGCACAGACAGATACATTACTGACAAATTACTATACTGAAACAGAAGCAAATACACTATTAGATACAAAATATAACATTACAGCGGTCAATACACTGTTGGATACAAAATTAAACATCAACAATCCACAGGATATGGACGGCACACTTCGCATAGGGCATATCACAGGCAATTCAAAAATAATATTGAACTCTGTTGGTAGTAATGGCAAAGATTTTTATGTCAATGGTGATGCCCAAATATTAGGAAATATGACAGTATCATCATTAGACAGCACGGGATATATCAATGTTGATAGTATTCAAACAAACACTTTCAACGCACTTAACACTAATGATATATTTTTTCAATCTAACAGTGTCCCTTATGCTCAGTTTGATTATGCTGATGACTGTTTTAGATTTGTTGAAAATGTTGATGCTGGCAATATTACTTGCAATGGAAATCTTAACATAAATTCAATGGATACAATAGGGAATGTTGATATGGTGTTGAAGCAAAACAATGAAAATATATTAGAACTGAAAACGGATGACAGAATTATAGCATCAAAAGTCATTCAATGCGGAGGCAACATTAAAACACAAGAAATAGACACAATAGCATCGTTGGATATGTTTTTAAGAGTGAGTGGCAATAGTTTTATTGAATTGAAAACTGATGACAGGATAATAGCAAATAAAGTTATTCAATGCGGTGCTAATTTAAAAACACAAGAGATTAATACAATAGCACCATTGGATTTAATTTTGAAGCGTGATAATGTAAGTATGGTAGAATTACAAGATGGCAAAACAGTATTGAATACAAATACAGAATGTAATAATATTATTACTTGTGATAATTTTGATAGCAGGGCAGGTTCAACCATATCAAACTACATTATGAATGATAATACGGGTCAAATAAAATTTTTATGTAGGTAGTCCAATAACCCCAGATACAACAACAAATTTAGTTATGACATTGCAAAATAATTTGATAACCTTTCATAAACCGACATCGCCAGAAATAGGTGGAGGAACTGTTGATGACAGTAATTATGTTAAGAAAACAGGAGAAAATCAGCAATTAATAGTTAGCGAAACTTACTTTCAAGCAACTGCTTTACAGTCATTTAGATTTTCATTAGGCGGTCCGCAACAGTTCGCTCAGTATAAAAAGTTTGAAATCTACAACGCTGAAACTATAGCATATACACCATTTAAATGTGTCAATAATTTGGGATTACAAACTAATTTGATAAATTCTTTTACCAATGTTGATTTAGTTTTTCAAAGAAACGGCGTTGAATATATGAAATTTACCACAAGTGGCACTTTGGATGTAAATGATAATGTCAGTTTGAGGTCTAATACATACGATAGTGTAGGTAATGCTAATGTAAGTTTTAGAAGAAATTTTATTGATTTCTTTTATTTGAGAAATAATGAAGTTGAATTAGCATCAGCAATAACTTTAAATGCTGATAATTCTAAAATCAATACTATCAATACAGTAGGAGATAATGATATGGTTTTTCAAAGAAACGGAGTTGAATATTTTAAATTAAACGGAGCACAAAATATTATAGATGTTGCTACTGGTAGGGCATTATCATCGCAATACATTTACGCTGATTTTTTCAGAGCAAGAAATTATGGCGTTGATATGGTATTTGAAGGTGGCAATACAACAGATGATGGTAGAGTAGAATTTATGAGATACAGAAAAGCAGATGAAGATGCTATGTTTTCAAAGGATGCTTATGTCATTCAAGATAAACGACTTTATTTTCATAAAGGCACTAATGTAAATAGTTATATCTCTTCTGCAAATGCATCAGGTGTCAATCATACTGCTCTTGCAAATGAAGACCCAAACGGTGAGTTAAGATTCATTACCAATGGTTCTTTTAAAATGTTTATAAGAGCAAATGATATGACATTAGGTGCTGGTGTTATTTTTAGCGGTGATTTTAATGATATAAGTTCAGAAAAGGTAAAGTATGATATTAAAGATGCTGATTATGATTTTACATCCATTGTTAAAAACATTAAACCTCAAACATTCAGGTTGAAGAAAGAAAAAGAAATAGGTATGAACAAAAACCATATTGGACTTATTGCTGAAAATGTTGAAGAGAATATGCCCAAAGAAGTTGAAAATATAGTTAATGTAAATCAAGATGGTATTAAAACTCTGAACTACATAAAATTAACCAGTTTTCTTTGGGGTGCAGTGAGAGAGCAACAAACCAAAATAGAACATCTTGAAGCGACAATGTTTGAAATGATGGAAGAAATAAAAGAGTTAAAGGGTAAGAAAAAAACAAAAGCAAAGGCAAAAGCAAAGAATTAAAATATAATACAATGATTTAATCAAACTTTGTTTGACTAAAATTATTCTTAATTTAGATTTTTATAAATCTAAATTAACAATATATATATAAATGGGAAATAAACCAAGTGCTGTTAAAAATGATTGTATAGAAGAACTGACTAACATAAATGAAGAAGATTTAGATATAAGCAATGTTGATAAATTACAAATAAAAGCAATAAAAGAATTGAGTAATAGAATTAAAGATATGGAAGACAAGAAAAGCGACAGAATATTCTATAAATTACCTGCTATTCAACTTTGTAGTTGGAGTTTAATTTAATAATATTATTTTAGTATAATATTATTAAACTTTATCATCTATCATTATTCTTTTGTCGTATCTAATCATAAAAACTTTATTAATATCACTCTCCATCAAATTTACAAATAAGAAACTAAATCTTTCTTCTGTTGCCAGTTCATAAATTTCTAATAATGTTTTCTTTGCAGATGAATGTTTTTGTCATCCATCAGTAAGTTCTTTTTAATCAATAGCGCTGATAATTCTTCCACCATTGTTTGTATCTCTTTATAGTTTCTCATTTTAAAGAAGTATAACTGCCTACTATTTACTCTAATAATAGTGCTCAATCCATTGAACTTTTGTGTTGAACTCACTATATTTACTCCATAATGACGACCTCTAATATAAAGAGCATTTAGCATACTATTATGTTTTGAAAATGAAACAGCATCAACAAAATCATCAACAACAATCAATGTAGCAAACAGTTTTTTGAATTCGTTTTTCTTTTGAAACTCACTAATTTTGTATTGTTGTTCCAAGATTTCTTCTAAATCTTCTTTATGGAACTCATCAAAATATATTTTTTCTTTCTTTGGATTTACTTTCAGTGTTTTTTCAATGTATTCTTTCACCGGATGCCATACACTATCAACATGAATACTGGCGCTAAATATAAACACTCTTTGAAAACAATTTCTGTAAATATCTAAAATCATATTTTGTAGTAATATTGATTTTCCTGAACCTGACGGTCCTACTACAATCTGGGAAAATGGAATTCTTGGCGCTACATCGTATTTTGATTGTTTAAACTCATATTCTAATGATTTATGAGGTTTTATGATTGGAACTGTATTATTCATAAATATAATATTTAAGAAATAAATTTATAATATAAATTGTAGTGGCATATCTTATCTTGCTGGAATAAGGGGTCGCAAGGTTTGGAACAGACTGCCATTTACCTGCCATACGAGCATCAGGAAGGTTAATTCAGTTCCCCGCAACAAACAGTTGAATATGTGTCTTACTTTTGAATTAGTTTGATGCTATGCTTTTGAGAGAACCCGCGCCCCAACCCTGTTCTCTTTCATTTACACAAGCGCAAGTATAATTAGAACATAGCAAAACTATTTTCTAATTATAAATAGTAATGGTTGTGATTGATGAGTATGAAGAGATAATTGAGAATATAGAAACCCTGATTGATGACGCTTCGGACGAAGTCCTCGCGAGCATTCGCGACGACACTAAATTTCCTGTGGTTGAAGATGGTAAGATAAAAATGTTATTAAAGATGATTTTGGAATTTATCAAATGTTTTATTCATTATCTAATCAATAATATAAAGGATGCCTCCGAAAAAGAAAAGCAGTAAATCCAAAAAACCTATTCCAGAGGATTTTGAACTGTCTGATGATGAACCCAAAATGGTAAGTTTAAGTCAGGAACAAAAACTAACAAGCAAAAATATTATCTTTGATTGCCCTTTATGTCAGGGAAAATTACAGTTGAGGAACGAAATTGAAATCAACCCCAAAGGCATAACCTGTCGTTGTAATCCGTGTAGTTTCAAACTGACTAAAAATGATAAGACTATGAATGTCAGTAAGGATGATGAAGGGGGGATTACATTGGATAGTCAAGACCACAGCATCTCGTTTGCTTTCAATAGAATTACTACTTCTCCAACAGAAGATGAAAGATATAGAAATGACATGATAAAAGATGTTATGAATTCACCACGGAACAGCAAAAAACAGATGATGTCTGAAATGGATTGAAACGAAATTATTTAAAGAGTAGTTTTTCTATCAACTCCAACTCAATAAAGAATTAAATAAATTAATTTCTAAATAATAAATAAATAGTAATGTCAAGTGGAGATGAGAGCAAGACTGAAATGAAAGAGTTGATGGATAAATTCAACAAATACGCTAAACAGGTGAAACTGGTTCTGGCAAAACTTGAAGAAATTGACAAGAAAATAAGACAAAACTATTACTATTTAGATGATGATAAGAGGGGTTATTTACGCCACGAATTGTGAAAGGTGTAAGGCTTGTTCATGCTGATGTGTTGTTGCTTCCAGTGCTTGCCATCACTGTCGTTAAGGCTCAACAATATCAAACTGCACTGCGCTGATGCTTCAAGTAAGATCATGATTCAAAGTCAGGAGGAGTAAAAGCTGTTGCAGGAATACGAGCTGTTGCTTTTCAAGACTTTTGTTGTAGCAATGGTTGCCTTGCGCAATGCTCGTGTTCGGCGCTATGTCCTTCCCGTTGTGCGTTAATTCAGCCATGGCCGTTGCAATCCCGAGCACGAAGAGACGGAAACTGTCAGAAGTACAACTTGAAGATGTGCCAAACTGGATTCGTGAGCAAATGTGCGACTTGGAGTATGATGAAGATGTCGCAAACAAGGTGGTAGATGCACTGTCCGTTTTTCCAAGAAAGGTGCTGACAGAAATGTCGTATGAAAACATAGCACTCGTTTTGACAGAAGCCCAGATCGACGAGAGCGTTGTGCGACCAGTAGCAATGGGTCTGTCCAACCGCATTCAGAAGGGCATTACCCAACCACAACCCGTTTCTCGGCAAAGATTGGTTTCAGTTGTTGCCCGAGTTCGTTGTGTTTTGTTTCTCGTTGATGTGAGACAGGGTTTATGTTTCTGTGGTTGCTTTGCTTGGTTTCAGGTTCAGAGCGATGTTCCCGAGAATGTCAAGGCCTTCGCACGAGCTTTGGATGATGCAGAGCTGGAAGGGCAAATCCTGAAAACGGAAACGGGCAGTTTCAAGTTAGAACAGAACTCTGAAATTTGGGACGAAAAGCAGTTCTACGTGCGGGACTGCTACAAAGAGATTGCCGACATCATGTTGAAGAAAAAACCTCATAGGATGTCTTTGCTGGGCTCGTCTGGGATCGGCAAGTCCAATTTTATGGTATATTTAATCTGGCGTCGCTTCCAAGACAGTGAGCTTAAAGACTTCCCAGTTTTTCTGCACCAGAGGGACATCATCCATCGGTTTCAGAAGGGCGAAGAGCCAAAGAAGGTCGATGCCGATACTTTGTATTCAGCCTCTGCACAAGCTTTGTATATCATGGATGCCGACATTGATGTGGAACATGGGGTCTTTTGCCAGTCTTTGTGGATTACCTCTGCGCGGAGGCCCGAGACAGCGGCTTCCAACACGGAACATTTCAAGCAAGCCGAGCGCTTTTCTGGGCAGTTCTATATGCCACCATGGACGTTGACGGAGATGCTGAGTGCAGAGGTCATGGCCTTACACAAGCTGAATGAGGAGGTTGTCAAGGAACGCTTCGGCATCTTTGGTGGCACTGCGAGGCTTGTTTTGGAGAGGGACGAGACAAGGGCAGGCGTCGACCGAAGAAGGCTCGTAGAGGCCGTGCAGTCAGCAGATGCGCTGCAATGCCTTAAAGTATCGTCTGACATGAAAGCCATAAGCAAGACGACGCACTTGCTGGTGAAGATGATGCCATGGCCAAACTTCAGCTGGTTTGATGTGCAGTTGTCGTCTCCCTATGTTCGGCAAGAGCTGGTGAAGCGAAACAGAGCAAAACGAGCCCAAGCTCTTTGGGATCGTATTGATGATGGGATGATTACGGGCATCGGTTTTGCATTGTTTGAGGAAGAGTTCCACCAGTTCATGCAGGACAAGTCCATCGGCAAGTTCAAGCTCCGAGCCAGATGCTTGACAGCTGAGGGGAAGGGGTCTGATACAACACAGGAACTCCAAGGTGGTCTTGAAGGAGTGCTGATTTCGGGCAATCCCGCAGCAGACATCAAGGATGGCGAATACTACCAGCCGCAGAGCAAAAACTTTCCTGCCTTTGACTCATGGACCTCACAGGGCGTTTTTCAGCTGACGATTGCCGATACACATGACATCACCTTCAATGACAGTGGCAAGGCAATGGACGTGACGAAGACGCAGGCGTATAAGATTGTGGATGCACTTTGCAAGAAGCATGACAGCAAAGCCAAATTCTTCTTTGTCGTTCCGCAGTTTCAGTTTGATAAGTGGAAGACTGTGCAGACAGTGAAACAGCCAGAGATGGCTGAGAAGATTGAGCAATGGGTTGTCTGCTTTGAACAGAACCTTCCGAAGTGAAGTGGAGCAGCGCGCTCGTGACCAAAATGAGGAAAGTCCGACATCCCCCAGTTCGGGGTTATGGGTTTTTGTTTTTTCTATTAGGGTCTTACCCCACACCTCATTAGGATATTGGTTGTAGAATGGACAAGGTTATGGGGTTGGGAGGTTCTTATGGTTTTGGGTTGTGTTATGGATTATTGTATTTGTTTTGGTGAGTTGCTTTGTTTTCGGGATTATTGTATTGGTTTTTGGGAGGTGCTTTGTGTTTTAGTGTTTTGGAAGGTTGATTTGTTAGGCGGGTTGAGAAATGGGTTGAAAGTGTAGGGGGGAGTGCAGGATGTGAGGTGTGGGGGAAGGAGGTTGTTTTGATTTTGTTCGGTGTTTTGGGCTTGGATGTAGTGTTGGGAGGTGCTTTGTGTTTCGGGTTTCGGGTTGTGTTATGGATTATTGTGTGGGATTTGAGCGGTGCTTCGGATTTTGTTTTTGGAACTTTTGCAAAGTGTAACTTTGGGGCGCCGAGGTGATTCCGTCAGTGTCGCTAAGTGCGGCTCAAGTTGCCAATCCTTTTTTGTGCAGGTTGGGGGGCTCTGCCATGTGGCGCACTTTGCGCTTGGTGGTAGGGCTACTGGCTGTGCAACAAGCTCCCGGTTGGTGGGGTGAGGCCAAACGTGATGTTCCTAGGCCCCCTGCCTTCAGCACAGAACCGAGGGCTTATATGCGATGGGTCTACAACCAGACCGTCAACGGCACTTGGCTTCCAGAGGACTTTTGGGATTTGACCCCGAAGAGCTGGGATGGGTGGCTGTGGATGGCATGTGACGCAATCTTCAGCACTCTGGGATGGTTGATTTTCGGAAGAAGCTGGGACCAGGTTCGCGGCGGTTTTTCTGTCATCATCCGGCTAAGTGTTTTACTGTTTGTTTGCGTCATCATCCACTACATTCTGGCTTTGTGCTGGCCGGTGATCTCTCTGTTGATGGGAATTGCGTTGACCCTGGTCTGGTTAGTTCGAACTACCTTGAAGTGCTGCGGGCGAGTGATGTTCGTCACCCAGCGCTTGACGGGGGGCGTGCCGGAAGCGGTGGATGCCTCGTTTTTCGGGCCAGAGCTGGGCGAGGTTCCAGAGACCAGTGAGCTCAGGAAGCTGAAGCGTAGTGGAGAGGGCGAACGATGGGTGCTACTCCGTAGGGAGGGTCGCACGGTCATCTTCAAGGTTCAGGAGACATCCAGCATAAAGGCTTCTGGCTTGTACGTCACCATAGAGCCCAACACGATGCGTGGTGATCAGGATCTGCTGGCTTCATTGCAGGGCTACGACAAGGTGCACATCTGTCGGCATGAGTCGTGCAACGAGGAGGGACCCCACTTCAAGCAGTACGCCGTGGGCAAGGTATTCAATGCTGAAGGGTTCCAACTGGCAGCTGCCTCTGATCAGGCCAAACGGGCCAGCTACCAGATGTGGGGATGGTTCAGGACCGGGGCTGGACGTGCAGTGCAGAAGGCTCGTGATCTGGCTTCTGAATCCGAAACTGAGGAAGTGCGATGTTTGGCTGGGCGAATTCACTGGGAGGACGAGCACGGCCACCAGCGTCTGTGCAACGAAGTTTGTACAGCTAGTGGTAGTGTAGAGTCTCAGCTCCTGGAGGAAGATTTGCCGGTAGGCCTAGCTAGGTGTACTCTGTGCCCCAAACACGCTACTAAGTATCTCCAGGGTCGGTTCCAACTTAAGTGCGTAGTTGCAAACTGCACCAGAGTGGGTCTCAGTGAGGGTACGTCGGGCCTACGTTTGTGCACTGCTCATGCTGAAGTTCATCGACCCACGAGCTCCAGGAGGTCTTCACGGTCGAGGTCGAGGGTCCGAGAGCGAGGAGACTATGACCCGGAAGATGAGGATCATGGTGGAGGTGGTCTACGTCGTCGAGTACGTCATGATTCAGGACAAGTTCGAGGCGAAGAACATGTGGCAGAGCAGATGGTCGAGGAGATGAGGAGTATGGGAGAAACTCCCGAACCCCGTACCCGGAGGGCTTCGATGAGTGATGCATCGCCAGGAAGGACGCCGAGATCAGCGGTGCAGAGAAATCTGGCGAAGCTTGGAATGATCAATTCACCTGACCGTAGGGAGATGTTGTCAACGTTGGAGGAGTTCTTGGCGCAGCTGTTGGAGGCCAAAGAGATGGGCATCGATGAAGAGGACTTGAGGAGTCAGATGGCGGCATCTGCGGGGGTCAATCTCAGGGACTTCACCAAGACGTTGTATGACCAGGCAGTGGAGGAACAAAGGAAAGGTACAAAAGGGCTCACGAAATTTCTGGCAAAGTGGAGGAAGCAGTTGGCAGCCGAGCCTACGCCGACTTCAAGTGCAAGCTGGAGTTTAGTGGGAAGTCCGGGTGAGGAGCAGTCAGTATCAACGCCGGACATGCAGAAAGCGGCGAAAGGTGAACCCACGTTGGTGAAGCTGGGCCCTCCTGGAATCTATGGTGTAGATGATCGGAAGGCAGGTGCCGGAGGACCTCCCAATGACCATGCAATGCTGGACTTGGCGAAGGCTATTCAGAATCAGACGACGGAGTTGGCATCGCTGGTGAAATCCCAGAATGACACGGCGGCCAACGCTACGGCAGGAACTATGAGATCGCTGGGGAAGCAGTCTGAGGAGCTGGTCTTCTTATTGCGTGCATGTGGACAATACACAGTGGAAGTGGGAGCGAATGAGTACGGCACGGTTAGCCCAGGCATTGCTGACAGCCCAGGCAGGAGCTTCCACGAGACTGAGAAATGCTGGCTTCAGACAGAAAGTGACACCCCGCTTAGCTGTGGGGCTGGCCGGACCCTTCTGGGGCACGCAAGAGAAGCACGCCCTTTCTGCCGCTGACTTCATACCCTGTTCGGATGCAGAGTTGGATCAACATGCGGTGGAGTGCAGGACAGGCAAGCCGGTCAACGAGCAGAGACCCCCAGCCCCCACTCGCTATGAAGACTGGGCCAACAGGGTGAGGCGGCAGACGGATGTGTGGGCGCTGGTCTATGGGAAGGAGTGGAAGGCCGTCAAGGAGCACGCCGCGCAGTTGTTGGGCGAGTGGCATCTTGGAGCTCCTCATCGGTGGCCGCTGCAGATTGTGTGCGATGTGTGGGAGGAATCGCACTGGCGATTCGTGGAGGAGCTGAAGGCAGAGCTGAGGAAGATCAAAGGGATCAGCGGCAGAGAGACCATGACTTTGGCGGACCTCAAGTTCTACGCCTTGATGCCGGACGAGCATGGTAACCCGCCATTGCAGATTCCTCGGACGTTCGACCTGCACCACCCGGAAGGATGGTTTGCCACGGAGGTGATGCCCAGGATCGAGAGGAGGCAGGAGAGAATGTTGTGGAGGCTTACATGGGAAGGAGCGGCCAAACCTCGAGGAGCAGGTCAACCAGCAGGGGGTAGTGATGGCAAGACAGAGGACAAGATCACGCTGAAAACCCTTTTGGGCCCCAAGCTCACTCCGGAGGAGGTCAATCGGGCCAAAGACCGCGCCCCAGTAGGGAAGGATGGCAAGCTGCTTTGCTGGGGTTTTCTATCTCATCTTGGGTGCAGTCAGTCCAATTGCCAACGAGCTCATGAACATCTTCGAGGAACCTTCGAGGCCTTGGACCCCACGGTTCAGATGCAACTCATCCGACGAGGAGGTTTGAGAAGGATGAAGATGGAGAACAAGGACACGGCGGTCGAGAAGATCAAGGCCCTGAGGCAGAGCGTTGCTCAGGACAAAAATGCAAAGATACAAGATGGGCAAGCCCGACGCAAAGCAGGTCAGGAGATCACCATTGAGGAGGTGCCGTCCGATGCTGAGGTTGCAGGGGCGAAACGTGCAGGCGGGGTGACGTGGCATGCTCCGATTGAAATGGTGGAGGTGGACTACACGGCACAAGAGAAGGAGTTTGCGGACCTGGTTCAAGGCCCCCCTCGCGACACCTTTCAACATGTACCCCGAGAAGGCAAGGCCCATGAAGGCAGAGGAGGTCGGTCAGCACCAGGGTATGCCCAGGAATTGCTGAAGAAGGCGCAGAGTTTGGCCGAGGGCCCAGTCCTGGGGAAGCTCCACACGGCCTCCGATGACCTCTACGCTTGGGCCGCGACTCGGGTCGCCAACGACCCAGGCATCACCCTGGAAGCTCTGCTGGAGGACATGGTGCAGTTCGGCTTGGGGGAGCTGGCGGCAGAGGCGGCGAAGATCTTGGAGGAGCATGGTGAGGACAAAGCAGGGAGTCACCGGCGTTGCATGGTGCAAGATACAGTGTGGAGTGGCGATGGTCCGGGAAAAGCATTGGTGGAGATTGACGGCAAGGTCTGGACGTCCTATGACTATCGCGAGGAGGTGCAGATGACTGAGGAGTTGGCCGGCCTACTAGGGGTGGTAGTACCCGAGGTGGAGAAGAGGCAGTGTGTCACGAAGGTGTTGGCGGCAGGCTTCCTACGATCGGCCAACAAGGAGGGTGCAGTCCCTGGCATGGAGAAGGTGGAAGAGATGGCTCAGCGTTTTCGTTTGGAGCAGGCAAGGTTGGCGGTGGAGGCCGAGGGCACCATGGGACATTCAGAGGCACGGGTCACGGCGGTCGAGCACGAGTTGAGGATGTACACCCATGACATCTTGAAGCCCCACCACGACAAAGATTACAGGGCACTGGCAGTCTCCCCATTGAGGAGCTGGAGGCGTACCGAGTGGTGGTGCTTCGGGTTGACTATAAGGGAGACTATGTCCCGGAGGTGGTTCAAGGAGCGCACTGGAAGGCAGGCCAGCCAGAAATCTGGGCGATGATTTGGAGGGGCCACATGACGCTTTTGGAACCGCTGGAAGTGGAGAGTCAAGCAGAGGTTTTGTCCAAGTTTGATGTGTACACAACTCCAAGTTTGGGCTTCCGCTATTTCTGGCATCAACGTCATGACCAACCACGTTCCGCACCGGGAATTTTAGCATGCAGACACTGCAAGCCGGTCAAGAAGGCGGGAGCGATGGAGACCCCTATGGTGCTGAGAAAGGAGTCTTGCCTGGCTGCTGTGGCAATTTGTGCGGCAGGAGGCCGTCAAGAGGTGTATCATGTACGGCCTGCCAAACGAGCTACGGACCCATCGGGGCTGTGCATGCGAGAGTACTTTGCAGGCCATGGGGTGATCACCGAGGGATGGCTGAGGAGCGGAGGCACTGCTTTGGAGCCCGTGGAGTTCTACACAGATCCCCATCGTCGACAAGGCCCTCGACCTGAACATGACCTATCACAACCACATGTGCAAGCGAAGTATTTCCAAGAGGTGGAGGCCGACGACACGAATGTGGAATGGCTGGCGTGTCCGTGCACAACCTTTTGTGATTGGAATCTGCAGAACAATGGTACCAGGACCTTTCAGAATCCAATGGGTGCCCCCAATGAAAAGGAGGACATGGGCAATAAGTTGGCCATCTTTGAGGCCCAACTGTTTGAGAAGGCACTGGACCGAGGTCATTTTCCTATTGCGGAGAGCTCTGGGCGGTCGGGCAGGTACCCCAAGATGTGGCACTTACCGTGCTGGCAAAAGATCCTTCAACGACCGGATGTTGACTTTTTGGAGGTGGACATGTGTGCCTATGGGCTAGCGCCTCTTGATGCACAGCATCCGGATCAGTTTTACAAGCACCGCACTGGGTTGGCCTTTCCGAGACATCCGGCATTTCGGCAAGCTTTGTTTCGGTTGTGCCCGGGTTTGTCGCCTACCCATCAACACGTTCCTCTACAAGGTTGTCGAGCCAACACCACGGTCACTCGATGTACCGAAGCAGGCGTCTATGCCCCGGCCTTTGTCACAGCGGTCATTCAGGCCCTCCAGCTTTTGGTGGTGGGGGGGGGTCGGTCTCGAGAAGGACCACAACCTGGCCTACGGCAAGCAGGAGGCCTTGTTGGCAGCAAAGGAGGACGAAGAGGGGAGGTGGTCCCAGGGGACCCATCGAGCAACAGTGGGAGCAGTGGCAGCGATGACGAAGAGGAAGGAGAAGATGAGGGACAGTTTGAGGATGATGAGCAATATGAAGAAGAGGAGGAGTCGTCAGGTGTTGGTGACAATCTTGTGGATGAGGACACAATGGAAAGCCTGGCGGAGATCCTGGAGCGCTACGAGGCTGAGGAGCCCTATGAGATTGAAGAGCCCTATGACAGTGACGAGCACTTCGAGACTGAGGAGCCCTTTGACACGGACGAGCACTTCGCGGTTGAGGAGCCCTATGACACTGAGGAGCCCTTTGACACGGACGAGCACTTCGCGGTTGAGGAGCCCTTCGACATGGACGAGAACTTCGTTGTTGAGGAGCCCTACGAGAGTGAGGAGCAAGGTGAGGGGAATGGGATGCAAGGTGGCCGCCGTGCTGGAGGGGGTGAACCTGACGGCGATGGGCCCGAGCATTCAGATCCCAGTGAGGAGAGCAGTGATGAGGAGATGCCCGAGGAGTCATCTACTCCTACGAGTGTGGCAGATTCACCACCTGATGGGGAATCTCCGACTGAGTCAGGTGATGACCCGCCGCCGGAGTTGGCGATGAAACATGGTGATGAATGCTTTTACAATGAGGAGACGGGCCTGTTGTGGATCTGGCATAAGGTGCCTAGGAGACGGTTGGTGATGCCGGGAGGTGAGCGATGCCCATTTCCATTGGACTACTTTCAACCTGCTCGATGGACCCGATGTGAGTCGACGGATGATGAGAACCCGCTGGAGGTTGTGGAGATTCAGGATCTATGGGCCATGCAGGAGGACCAAATCGGGCCGTACCGCAGCTGGGTAGGGTGGACGGTCTTCCAGGTGGTCGGTTACCCACGCCCTGAAGGGTACCCTTGGGATTTGCCAGGGAACCGAGAAGGCCCGCAGAACCCCCCAGGGAGTCCACGTCAAACTGGTCGGGAGGCTGGAGGAAGCCAAGGAGAAGGACCAGGTGTTGGAGCTTATCGACTTCATGCTGGACAAGGTCAAAGCGGAAGTGGTGGACATCAACTTCATGCGGCAGCGCTGGCCTACATTGCGGAGATTGACGCCATTGAGGACCAGGAGGTGAACACTTGGAGAAGGGTGTGCACGGCTGGGAATGCGCTACTGGAGGCAGGAGGCTCAGTGCAACGAGCAGCAGAGGCCTTGTGGGCGGCGCGAGAGGAGCTGGGAAGACACAACCTACAAGGTGTAGAGGAGAAGGACCTCGACGGTTTATTGCACCCAGACCACCTGGCGTACATGAGGGAGATCCGGCGGGAAGGAATGCCTGCCAGGTACGTGGGAGAGAGGACGAGAGTGAGGGCAGAACCCCATCCCAGAGCACGGGCGAACTTGCCGCAGGTTTTCAGGCAGTTGATGAAGGATGTGGCAAAACATCGGATCTTGGTGGTGGATTCGAAACACCCTGGTTTACGGCATACGGCAGCATCGCCGTTTGAGGCCGTCCCCAAGATGCTGCCGAATCGAGCGTTGTCCTCGGAGGTGAGGCTGGTGCATGACCAGCGTGGGATCAATGGGGGTACGTCCAAGGATCTACATCCGCCTGCTGTACAACCCACACATCAACAGGTGGTGAGGAGGATTCTGTTTTGGAAGGGACGGTACCCGAAGATACCCATTGTGCTCGCGAAGAAGGATGTGGCTGGAGCATTCAGACTATTGTGGCTGGACCCCAAGGATGTGGAGCTCTTCGCGGGCGAGGTACCGTGGAAGGTGGAGGCCATGGGCTCTGGAGAAGGTGAACAGGAGAAGGGAGACCCCGGGTCTATGACCATGCTCTTTCTCGTCAGCAGCTTTGGTTTCTCCGGATCCCCGGGGGAGTGGAACATCTGGGGCAGAGCTACGGAGGAGGTGCACCGATGCTACAAGCCGGCCAAGGAACGCCGGGATGGAGCGCTGCATTTTGATGGAAAGATCCTGGTGGACGACATGGTTTTGGTGGAGCCTTGCGTGGGATTGCGGCCGTGGGTGTCAAGCGAGGTGTACGAGGCGGCGGTGATCAAACTCTTGGGTCAAGGCGCCATCAACGCGGCCAAGGATGCAGAGGAGGGCTACTTTGCAGCGGAGCAGACGGTTTGGGGAGTCACCATCAACGCCCAAACGGGACGGATGTCGTTGCCAGAGGCCAGAATACTCAAGGGTGCCTACTTGCTTGCGGAGCCTGCCTTCAACTATGGAGAGCGCAGCCTGACTCTGAAGGAGCTGCAACGGTTCCGAGGCATTGTCAATGGATGGACGACAATTGTGGTGGGCCTCAAGAACGAGCTCAAGGCGGTCGACCGGTTCCTGGGTGGAATTGATGGAGGGGCCCAGGTGAGCCCATCGGGTTGCGACGGGAAGGTGAGCGAGGAGGACACCGCTTGGGAAGACCTATGGGTCTTATTTGAGGAGTGCAGGTGGCTGTGTTCGCGGTCTGAGACCTGGGCTGAAAAATTTGGAGGAGACATCAAGGAGGTCCTGCCGACCATGGAGAGGCTGGCAATTCCAGGGGAGTTGAAGGCAGCGGCAGTGTTTGTGTCGTCGGATGCCACGCCTGGGATGATCGCAGCGATCGATTGGACGAATGGGCTGGCCTGTCGCGAGAGCGTGGAACGACTTCGACCATGGATTAGCAGGGTGCTCCAAGAGGATCAGGTGGACGAAGAAGGAAGCTTGGCTATTCACCTTGGAGAGATGTTATCCTTCGTGGCGTTTGCTTGCAAGGTGGGGGCATCATGGACTGGACGAGTGGTGGTCTATGGGGGCGACAACAAGGTGGTCTACCATTGGATCGCAAACCGAAAGAGTGGAGTGCGCTCGGGACGGCTCCTCATCAGAGTCCTGAATTTGGTCGAGATGAGATTCCGGTGCCAGATCGTGGGTGGATGGTGGCGCACTTATCACAATGAGGATGCGGACGCCCTGACCCGGTTGGAGGATGCTGAGGCGGAGGAGCTTGCACGGAGGAGAGGATGGACGATGGTGGATGTGCGAGAGAGCATTCAACAGGCGTTGGAGGACACAGCCAGATTTGGGGCGTGTTTTCTATCGTGGGCTCAGGAAGAGGATCGTCATGAAATGATGAGGTTGCGAGAGCTGCGGATCTTCAGGGCCATCCATCGACAGCCGAGCTCGGTGAGCCAGTTGGAGATACATGAGTGGACCTCACGGCCGCGTGTGGTGAAGGACTTCCAGCACTTCAACGATCCCACCGGCGAGAAGACCGTCAAGGTGATTGCAGCTACCATTGGTCCTGACCCGAGAGGGAAGACCATTGGAAAATTTTGGGACTATTTGGTCGCCGAGGAGTTCGGAGGAGCGGTGATTGAAGGCCCCAG
This sequence comes from Cladocopium goreaui, assembly GCA_947184155.2. Lineage (NCBI taxonomy): Eukaryota > Dinophyceae > Suessiales > Symbiodiniaceae > Cladocopium > Cladocopium goreaui. The sequence continues at coordinate 289,969 of CAMXCT020005990.1, read as the reverse complement.
AGATGTTGACTGGGAGAAATGTGAGAGCCTGGCGAAGAAGCATGGGTGGCGCACCAACAGGGCGGAGTTCTTGACATCCGAGTTGGGTGAAGCACTGGTGAGGAGAAGGATTGCGGTCTTCGTGCACCAGTGCGCAATCGAGGACGCTGAGGTCGAGAAGCTGCTGGTGAAGGAGGTGAACCCCCCAACGCTGGGCACAATTTTGCAGAAAGCATCAGGTGAGACTGGAAACCCTTTTCCAAGTGGGAGCCAGCGATGACTGAGGGCAACAGGCACATGCTACCACTCGTTGGGGCCCATGTCTGGTTTGGTGATGAGGAGAGAAAAATGGTGTATAAGGTGAGTGGTCCCGGGAGGTGGCCGCTCACCAAGGAGGGCGCAGGCGTTGAGGAGCTCTATGTGGTCGACAGAGCGGCGCCGACCGGGACCGTACGGAAGCTCACCGACCAGGAGGTTTGGCAGGCACAAGGCCGAACAAAGGAGGAGTGGAATCAGGTGAGAGCCGAGCTGGGCACAACCCAGGCTGCACGAGAAGGATGTGCTGCTACAGGGCGACGCACGGCTTTGGCACTTTTGGGGGTCACGGCGGAGCTCTACGGCAAGGCGGCAGAGAACAAGGCGGGCATGTGCTATGACCAGGAGGACTACAAGTCGTTGGGAGCGATGCTGGCCTGGCTACGAAGGTGGCGCAGAGGAGATTTTGGCAGGGCTGTTCCAGACCGCAAAGCAGGCGGAAGTGGAGGATCTCGATTGGTGTGGCTCTGGGGCGAAGACCTCTGGTTGCAGGCTTTGGACAGTATCGAGGAGACGGATGGCCGCAAGGCTGGAGGACGAAAGAAAATGCAAAAGGCTCCCAAGGAAGTGGAGGCACGATGCATCGTGAACTTCGAGTCGGACCAGTTCGTGGACTTTGACATCAAGGCCCAAGTGGAGGAGTGGCTGGACGAGCACATGCAGGGTGACAAAGCAGAGAGCACGCAAAGGGCATATGCAGCGGCATGGCAAAGGTGGTGTGCTTGGAGCAACAGGCAAGGGTGGCTCTCTCCCTACTTGGACCACAAGGCGGACCAGGTGGAGAATGAGAACAAGTTGCTGGGCTACCTGGGCTACCTCGGATGGCTTGGGACGTCGGTGGCAACGCTGAAGCAGGCGGTGTTTGCCATCAAGGATGCTCACAAGCGGGCAGGCCAAGGAGATTCCACAGCCAAAATGCACCGGCTGTGGGTTGTGTTGAACTCCTTGGAACGCACAGCAGTGAAGAAACCGAGGAGGCTGGGTGTCACTGTGCCAATGCTGAAGTGGATCAGCCACAAGTTCCAGGTCAACGATGAGGAGAGCGGAGAATTGCGCGTCAATTGCAGGATGGTAATGGCGGCTCTGTTGACGGCATGGTTCTTCATGTTGCGGGCAAAGGAGTTCTGCGACTCGGGAGGAGTGGACCTCGAGATGGTGGTGAGAGGGCAGGATATTCAGCTTGGAGTGCAGGGCAAGGCGACCGAGAGCGACGCGCAGGAGGTGACGTTGCAATTTCGGAAAACCAAGGCCGACCAGGAAGCCTTTGGAACTTGCAAGACCATGCTGAGAACGAATGTGGAAGGAGTGTGTGTGGTGGCCGCGCTTGAGAAGTTGCGCGAGGTAGCACCACGCAGGTTCAAAGGGCCCGAGAAGCACTTGCCGCTCTTCCGGTGGGCCACTGGTCAGGTGCTGAAGAGGCTAGAGGTGCAGCACGTGTTGCAGCAGGCGGCGCGCGCTGTGGGCCTACCAGCAGAAAGGTTTCAGTCGCACAGCCTGAGGATCGGGGGAGCGTCGGCCTTGTACCAGGCCACTGGAGAGGTGGAGATTGTGAAGAGAACAGGGAGGTGGAGCAGTGGAGCGGTGCACCGCTACCTACATGACAGTGGAGATGTACTCAAAGGCCTCTCCGAGCGCATGGCGAAGGTGGATCAGTTCGTCCACTACACGTAGCTTGGAGGAGGACACAATGGGGGGAGGTGGCAAGCCATGCGACATGCAACAAGCATGTGGCCAATCCAACCAACAGGTGCTGAGCAGCAGCAAAACAAAGGTGCATCCGGTTTCAGTGTCGGAAGCAGCTATAGCACTTAAGTTGGAACTTTTGCAAAGTGTAACTTTGGGGCGCCGAGGTGATTCCGTCAGTGTCGCTAAGTGCGGCTCAAGTTGCCAATCCTTTTTTGTGCAGCCCACCCTCCATCCCGGGGGAGGTGGCAAGCCATGCGACATGCAACAAGCATGTGGCCAATCCAACCAACAGGTGCTGAGCAGCAGCAAAACAAAGGTGCATCCGGTTTCAGTGTCGGAAGCAGCAATAGCACTTAAGTGTGCTTTGGGGTTTGGTGTTGTGTTGGGAGGTGCTTTGTGTTTGGGATTGTGTTATGGATTATTGTATTTGTCTTGGGAGGTGCTTTGTGTATTGCGGGTTTTGTTGGGGTGCTTTGTTTTTGTTTTGTGTGTATGCTTTTGTTGTTGTCTTTGTTGTTGTCTTTGTTTTGCCTTTGTTGTTGTCTGTGTTGTTTTTCTTGCTGTTGTTTGTATGTATGCTGTGCTATGTGCTGTGTTGTATGCTGGGGTGCTTTTGTTTTTGCTTTTTGCAGTTGCTTTGCTGTTTTTCGTGTATTTGCTTTGTTATATGCTGTGTGAGATGCTATGCTGTGTGCTGGGGTGCGGTGCTGTGCTATGCTGGGGTGCGGGGGTATCGGGTTATCTGATACTGGGATACTGGGGGTATCGGGGTATCTGATACTGGGATACCGGTGGGGTTGTGTCTGGGGTTTTCTTTGTTTGAAAACAATTGTTTTCATTGCTTGAGAATGCTTTTTAACCGTTTTCAGGGTCTGAAAATGCCGTTTTCATTGCCTGAAAATGGATATTTGCCGTTTTCAGGGTCTGAAAATGGATTTAGCGAGAACCCTGTTCAGGGGACAGGGAGAACCCTGTTGAGGGGACAGGGTTGCCCGAAAATGATTAAAACCCCTTCATAACGAGAATACCCTGTAAGGGGGACAGGGAGCACCCTGTTGAGGAAACAGTTTCAAACCTGTGAGGAGTACAGTTTCAAATCTGTGCGGGTACAGTTTCAAATCTGTGCGGATACAGTTTCAAATCTGTTGGGCGACAGATTTCCCAAAAATGATTAGAATTGCTTCTTAATGCCCCAAATCTGCCGAGGTACAGTTTCAAATCTGTGGGGGTACAGTTGCAAATATGTCAGGGTACAGTTTCAGTTTTGTGAGTGTAAGACGGGATTATTAAAGACTATGGGTTTATCTTTATTGTTGTATGTTGTATTGTTTTGTATATTGTTTCTTACTTAGTGGGGGGTTGTTTTGTTTTCTTTGCTTTGCTCTTGCTTTTGCTTTGCTGTTTGCTTTTGCTGTTTGCTGGGTGCTTGCTTTGTTTTTTGCTCTTTGCCTTGTCTTTGTTGGTTTTTGTTATATATGTTGTGTTATGTGCTGGTGTGTGGGACGGTGCTGTGCTGGTGTGTGTGCTGGGGTGCGGGGTTGTCTGCTCTGTTTTTGTCTTTGTGCTTGTCCGTATGGTTTTTCTTGTCATTGCTGGGGTTGGGGATTGGGATATATGCTGTGCTGTGTGCTGGGGTGCGGGGTTATAAAAAGATGGGATAGGTATTGAAAAAGATATTCCCTATCTATGGTAGGGTAATGGAAGATAATAAAATCGAATGTGCTAAATGCTTTAAAGAAATGGAAGAGGGTAAATACAAAACTTGTGATAGGTGTAGAGAATATATGAGACAAAATCATCAGAAGAACAAAGATAAAAGAAATGAAAGAAGGAGGAAGTATTATTCTGAACATAGGGAGGCTCAATTGGAATATATCAAAAATTATAAGAGGGAACACAGGGAAGAAATAAATGCGAAGGCAAGAGAAAGAAGGAAAGAAAATTATGAAGCAGAGTATGCTAAAATAAAATGGATGACGTGCCCTGTATGTAATAACTATTCAATACAAAGTAAAAATTATAAGAGACATCTAACAACAGCACTACATCACGAGAATTTGAATAAACTTAATCAATAAGTTTCTTTTTATAAAACCTAATTTATAAAAAGGAATATGGATTGTTAAGATAGGATTATTAAAGGGTAGGGGTATGATTTTTATTGTTGTCTATTGTATTGTTTGTTGCTTAGGGGTTTTGTTTTGTTGATTATGTTGTTTTCTATGTTATGGTTATGTTATTGTTTTGTTTGGGTGCTGGGTGCTGGGTCTGGGCGGTGCTATGCTGGGTGCTGGGGTATGGGTTGGGATATGAGACATGATATATGCTATGATGGGTGCTGGGGTATGGGTTGGGATATGAGACATGATATATGCTATGCTGGGTGCTGGTGTGTGGGCGGTGGGATATGAGACATGATATATGCTATGCTGGGTGCTGGTGTGTGGGCGGTGGGATATGAGACATGATATATGCTATGCTGGGTGCTGGGATGGGGGGATTATAAACATGGGATTACTATTGTCTAACTCATATACATACCATATACATAACATATACATAACATATACATAATATATACATAATATATACATAATATGTACACAATATATACATAATATATACATACTATGTACACAATATATACATAATATATACATGATATATATATATATGATATATACATAATAGAGTATATACATTGTATATATTTTAAATTTATCAGTATACATTCTCTACACGTTATATAGAATGTCAAGTCAGGATTAATTAACCCCTCCAGATTAATCAACCACCACTGCCCATTTTTTGTAATTCAAAAACAGGTGGTCCCCCCAGATTAACAAACACTTTGGCCTACCCCCGATTAAAAAACCACCAGTGCTGAAATCCATTTTTTTTTAGCCAAAAGTTTCAAATGGTTTCCTTATGGTTTCCTTATGATATATATTTAAGTTGAAACCGCATGAACACCAGAACCCATCACTGTTGATCAGTGAAAATTTGAAAAACAACTATTCCCCAAATGATCGATTTCTAATTAAGTTCTTTATAAAAATCATCAGTTTGGATAGCTCCCAAAGGGTACCCCCCATGAGCCCATGTCCCCCATTAATAATAATCAGAGTTTGCCCCTGATTAATCAACCACCATGTCCCTAATGTTTTTTCTTTGGATTTGCCTATTCATTCCCAATGTCCCCCATAGCTTTCAGCCAATTGGCGCAAACCATATCCAAAATTTTATGGTTCAGAGGCCGTTTATTTAGGGGGACACCAGGAAAGACTATACAAGGTAGAGTTCTGACCTTCTGGGGGGGGGTTTATTAATCCGGTGTTGGCATTACATTATATATACATTATATATACATTATATACACATTATATACGCATTATATATACATTATATATTATATATACATTATATATACATTATATATTAACTATTGACACACACACACACTTGCTCAGAAACATCATTGCGAATTACTGTTGTGGAATGCATCTCACGTGCACAAACAATCCCTTAAAAATCTGACAGGAGAAGGTTGGATGACAGGGCAAGAAAACCATTGTAGAAGAAATCTTCGTCCTTGCAAGAAAGCAACTGTTCCATCTGACGAAATCGGCAGTAGTTTAGATTGCGAAAACCGTACAGTGTATTGAACCTGTTGATACAGAAGTTCTGAGGAAGGTCCTGATGCAACTGGAAACGACATGCCGGTTCTTGGCTTAGCCGGTCGCCATTGACGAAAATGAGAAAGATTGAGCAGGTACGTGGATTGAGCGTCCCCAATCCATATCACTGTGCAACAGATGCGTCTTCGTTGGATGGAGACATCTGAAGCACACTCCATCCCCCTGCTTCCTACAAATCCGAAAAACAGCCATAACACAAAAGAAGTTTTACATCTTTTCAGATGGTCCACACACACGCCTCGCTGCCGCGAGGCTTTTTCTCAGATTGCAAGCGGTAAGGCTATTATCCGTTCCCTGAAGCGGAAATGGCTTCAAAATACAGGGAAGCATCATCAAATGAATTAATCAGAACGCTCACAGGCCTTCGTCAGGTAAAGTCTCCATGCGCCGTGCTTGGTTTGCCAAAGTCCTTGTGGATTCCGCCAAGTGGCTGGCTAGATGAGCCAAGTCTGCCGCCGAGAAGATTTGAACTGGATGTCGGGAAAGGTCACCTTCAGGATCCTCGAGACGTTCAAGTATGGCCATGTTGGCTTCCCTGTCATTGTTGAGAATGTTCCAGAGGAGCGTTGCCAGTTGATGGATCTGGACTGGTGGTGGATTGATATCCACATTGGCAATGAGAGAATCGGTGTCATCCATGCCGGATTCATGCACCGACTCGGGGCTTTCTGGAGCTTCATCTTGACGGGGTTGCCAATTTTCATATGGAGAGATCTCCGGAATCTGAAAATAGCGACGCCAGTAGTTGGCAAGCTGGGAGGACTGATCCCATGAGTCAATCCAGCTAGTCTGGTCGGCACGAATATGGCCGATGATGCCGTTGAAAAAATATTCCGGCTGCCTATTGTTATGGTTGCCACGTCGATCCACTTCCGTCACCATAAGTCGGCGAATTGCCGAATGGTTGTTGTCTTCTGACGGTGATTGGACCTCGACAAAGTAGTATGCATGGAGCTGACGTCGGACTTCTGCCATCTCTTGCTGGAGTGGATACGATTCCCTTGTAGGATTAGGGATAATTGGAGCCTGATGATCAGCAGGAGATGGTATGGGTGTGGCAAGATTTGCCGAGGAGTACCCGTAGTGAGTCGTGTATTCACCTGATCCCGTGGGTGGGATGGAAGGTCCAGCTTGGGAAGTATTGTCGCTGCGGGAAGGATGCAATGAATCCGAAGGAGCAGCAGTGCTACTAGATTGCCCATGGTCGCGAGATCTCCATGAAACACGGCGTGGCATACTCATGGAGGATGAGGGATACGTGATACCGGCAAATGTGGAATCACGTTTGGTCATGGTACAGCTGGAGCCAAGAGCTAAAGAGTTGGACAGGTAAGGGACAACCATAGGCGAAACAAAAGGAACAGGAACAGTCCCAAGACCCAAAAGCAAGAGACTTTTAATCTTATGGGAGCATGTTGCGGTTCTGAAGCGCCTCATGGCAACTGACCCGCATGATATAAGGCTGAATGTGAGACGTAAACAAGTGAATGTTATTTGGAAGGATCTCACTATGTTCTTGTCCCTCCGTCCAGTGAGGGCGATAGGCGTTCAAATAGGTCACCAGATATTCTTCGTTGCGAAGAGCAAGTGTATCTCCGGTATCGTCTTGCCATCTGATGTCCATAGATGAAGGAGCTAAGAATCGATCCCACGTATACCAGATATGCTGGCTGATGCAGTACAACAGGTTGTAGACCGTGAAGGTTTCCAACCGGTGTGTGTTGAGAAGAACATTGTATGTAAACAATGCGCGTTCCTCGACACGAGTGAGGCAAGGGAGGACCTCACATGTCGTAGTTGCCATTGAGTCATCATGAGTCTTATTCATAAGTGGACGAACTTGTTCAATGTCAACAATGACCAATACCTTGCTGACTCGAGGGGCATGAGGGGGTTGTTCAGGTCGAGGATTTTGTTGCCAATCATGTTGCTGAGCGCGACGGTTCTGCCACATAGTGTCGTCCCGCGAGCGGGAGCGTTCAGGAAATGTTCGTCGATGAGAAAATGAATGAGCCATATTTGCTGTGGATGAACAGGAACAGAAGTTGGAGCACATGTCGTGGGTGAAAACAAACGAAAAGGAAAGGAACCCGAAGGGAAAGGAGCAAAGAGAAAAGGAAGGGAGGAAACAAGAAAGGGAAACAAACATGGGTCACAAATGCAGCGAGTGAGGCAGCAAATCACACTATTTTGACATCGCACGAATTGATGCTAGAGTCAGTCATCGCCTTCAGGTTCGTGAGGTGGGTTGATCGGGCCCGGTGGGTCAGACACTTCTGATGTTTGTTTCAAAAGTCCCCAACGGATCTTGCATAGCTGATGGTCACGATGGAGTCGTGCTCCAATCGTTCTCCACGAGGGTCTGGACTTTGTGTCCTTTTTCATGCCGATCAATTCTTGGTCATCGGCATGGGTCCAAGGACGAGCCGGATCAAGAGGTGGATTAAGTGGTGGAGCGACAGTAGTGGCATGAAGGATATGCAAAGGTGGGGACGGTGGAGCCTTCGGATTGGGAGTCAATGTAAGAGGAGGTGTTCTGGGTCTTGCCTTTGCAGCATGTGTGTAAGGGACGTCCTCTCTCGACGCCACCTCACCATCGGAGTCATCAGAATTAATGTCGCCTGAGCGGGTGTCGGATATAACTGGCAGCGATGTCGAAGGATCGGCATCAGGATGGTGGGCGAGTCCGGATTCAGGAATGGACTCCCCTTTCTGAGCTGCTTCTTTTTTGGCTGTGGATCCACCAAAGGACCTGCCCGTTGCTTTGAGCGAATTGGAACAGGAGTTGTAGTGCGGGTTGGCGCTGTAGGGAAGGTGATCGTCGTTGTGGACGCTGGAGTCGGAGTTGGCCCAGGGTCCGTCATGAGATTGGCATGCCGGGAAGGATTGGTGGCAAACATGGAGGCATTGACTGATGGCGAGTTTGTTGCAGCCGGTCGAAGGTATGGTTCTGGATTCAATACCATGTGGGAAGGAATGCCTCCATGTGATACCAAGGTCGGGGGACCTTCTGATGTTGGTCGAGGCACAAAAGTGTGCAGACCTCTGGTATTTGGATGATCAAGATGAAGATTGGCCGGAGGCGGCCCTTCATCATATTCAATGGAGGGCTCGAAGAACGGCAGGAGCCCTGCCAGATAGTTAAGATGCATAATTGCTCTGGCCAAATGGTGGTGGAACGCCCGTCCTTGAGCATGATCCATGAGCGTTCAAGCAGAGATGAAACAAGAAGAAAGCGGAGTTTGAGCCAAGAAGCTGAAGGAGAAGCCGAAAAGCAGCAAGACAACGACAGAACAAAAGAAGAGAAAACCAAAACCAAAACAACAACAAAGAAACAAGAAACCCTGGGAAATCAGCAGATCAAATTTTCAGCAATGCTCGAGTTCTGATGCTGAATCAAAAGTTGATTGGAGATGGATTGAAGTTCCTCATTGGGAAAACCAGCTCGTGAGTATAATCGAATTAACTGCGCCAAGCCTTGCTGGACACGTAGGGATGGAAAAGCACCCTTGATGACGATGTGACACCGCGACCGGAAGCCGCTGAGAAGAACCGAAGGAGGGGAAGCTGAAAACGGTGAGAGAACTTGTGACACCTGTGTTGGTCCCTGATAGATCAGTTCCAACGGCTTTGTTTCTACCATAAAGCCAAGGAATTCTTGATCTGGTTCAGTTTCAAGGACAATAGGTTTTCCATAGAAGCCATCATCCAATAGAACCTCATATGGAGCAAATGAGGTCAGGCGTTTGTCACCAAAGATGAGACGATTGTCAACGTAGCGAACATGTTGGATGAACAGGTGATGATTGGAGAGAAGTTGATGGAAGGTGTTGTGCCAAATCTGTTCACTGATGGAAACGACCATGAGGCATAGGGCAGGCGAGAGAGGACTGCCCATGGGACTGCCCCGGCATTGACGGAAACACCGTTGTCCCAATGCGAAGGTCTGCATATGCAAGGCTGATTTGATCAACTCTGGTACATCACCGATGACAATCTTCCGAGTGACATTGAGGCGGCGAAAGGTACGGCCTTTGATGATGTCTCCTGGATTGTTGGACTTTCCAGGATAGACGGAAAAGACTTCCTCATCGTCTACATTCATTTTTGGTCGGAGAAAGTCCAGGAGCATGAACCAGGAGCGAAGGAAGCGATCTGGATCAATACTGGTGAAGAAGCCTGCCAAGTCTTGATTGACCAAAATCAAGTCGGCGTCGACAGGTGCCGATCTCAATATTGAGAGCAAAGTGTACACATCTCCAGTAGCGAAATGATTTGGGCACGCCGTGGGGATCAACTGGAAAATGAGTCTGGCAAGGATGTTGAGCATTGGTCTGAATGGGGAATCGACAAAGGAGATAATAGGTCGTCCGCTGTGGAAGTCTTTCTTCCGTTTGGCCAGGATATACCCAGATGGGAGTTGACGACCTGATCCCACTGCCCAAGGATATGCCCGTCCGTGTTGGTGGTGAAGGGGTTCAACCAAGGAGGTCACGATCGAGGATGGTTCATTGGGCATGGATTCAAAGATGGAAGGGTCTTGGAAGGTCTTGTCGATCGCCTCATAATAAATACATGGGCAAAATATCCGAAGAGAGGAAGCATGTTTGTCCTCGCAGTGGAAAATGGCGCCATCAAAGGTTTCTTGCAGTCGTCCAATCGATTGCTTTGTGATGTGGTTGGTGATCTGTGAAGAGTGTTGGTGCCATAGCTGGTGACAAAGGTCAGCGATGTCGGAATGAGGCATGGAAGGAAGACCATTTCGTTTGGTCCAATTCCGAAAGCCAAGACGTAATTGGTTTTGGAATTCCTTCTTTGAAGGGAAGACTTTGTTGGCCAAAGAACCTTCCGCGATGACAGCAAGGTCCGGTTGGAGATGGGAGTGAAGGAGAGAGCCGGACAGGACCCAGTGAGAGTCCGATGGATTGAGGGCTGCACTCTTGTAGCGGGACCAGGATTTGCAACAACATGTGGCAGGGTTGGTGGTCGACCAATTGTCAATGGCTTTTTTGTGATTGCAAAGCATGTCCAATACTGCCGCATGTTTGATGAACACCGTCTTGAAGGATGGAGCATGGCATGGTACTTGGTGAGCCAGCATTTTGACATGCCATTGTCGCAAGAACGCCTTTAGCGTTTTTTGGAGGTCTGGAGCAAGGCACCATGGTGCCCGTAGAGCTGTTGCTCTGGGTGCCGGTTTTCCATGCCACCATTGGATCGAAGCGTCGATGGCATTCAGGGACAGAGTGCGGAAGGGCTCCTGGGTATTGTTGGCCAGTCGTCGAAGAGCGTAGCAAACGGTCAATCCACCGTCATTGGATCTGAGCATCTTTGTTTGCTCGAATCGCGCCTTGATATTTGAACCTAAGGCGTGAATGATTGTCCAGAGTTCCAGACGGTTTTGGAATCTGGATGAAGTCAAAACTTGACGTACCAGTTGTGGAGTGAACTTGTGTTTGGCACGCCGCCAAAGAGTTGCAAGGCCAAATTGAGCGTTTGTGTTGAGAAGGGTTTTTTTGAGAAGACCCTTCTTTGGATGGAAAAATTGGCAAATGAAAGGGTAATTCAAGCGAGGTTGCCATTCTTGAATCAGTGCCATTTCAAGGCTGCGGTAGTCGCTTCTGTCTGTGTAAATTGGGATGGGTGCCCAAATATACAGATTGTCATGTTCTCGCCAATAACGAAGTGCCAATTCAGCTTGTACAAGTCTCTCATTGGTGAGTTGAAGGTATTTTCTGGAGCGGCTGTACTCTCTGTCCATGATATGATGCATTGCAGAGCCCACGTAAAATTTGGGTTGCATGGATTTGATATGAGTGAAACGAATATAGACGCTCTGAGGCTGGAAGAATTGTCTGGAGAAAAGGTTGTGGGAATGCAGCGTGGAGCCCCACAGATGTTGAAGGTCTGCGCACCCTTCCAAAATTGACTTCAGCTTGGGATTGGGTCTGTGACCATGAAGGATTGTCAGGAGCATCATTCGAGTTTGACTGATGCGGAATCCATGAAACAAATGGACGCTGTAAGTCATGGTGAAGGGAGTCAAAATGTAAAGGATGAGAATCATCGAATGGAGAATTTGCAAATGGGATTGAAGCACTTTGTGCTTGAGTTTCCGACGCATGAGCGGAGCTAGTCAGTTGGTGAGGCTGATGCCCGCTGTCATAGCCCGTAGAAGGTTCAGTGCATCGTAATTTTTGCCCATGAGATGGACAGGGATGCCCATCATGACTGCCACTCGTTCCACAGTTTCAAGAGCTTCAGCTGGTTGTTTGGCCCACCATTCTTCCGTCTTGGCAATATTGTCGGTGAGCACTTTGCGTTTGGCATCGGAGAGTGCAAGTTCTTTCAACCATTTGTTGAAAGCTCTGACTGCAAGAGTGGTTGGCATGTTCTGAGTGAGCCATGGATTGACACTGGTAGTGCCGACAAGGAGAGATGATGGATCAAAGCTCGGTGGTGCAGGAGGAGCTGATGGTTGGGAGCTTCGAAGAAGAGCAGCTTGAATGGGTGTGGCCGCAGGATTGGATGCTGAAGGGCCAGTAGTGCCCGGAGAAGAGGAATCGCCTGGGGTTTCCCCAAGTTGTTGTCGCAATTGGGCAAGTTGACTCCGGAGTTGAGTCAGTTCGTGTTGAGTATCGGGATCTGCCGTTCTGATAGGAACCCAAGTGTGGATCGAATCTGCAATCTGTTGAGCAGCATACTTGGTGTTGTTGGTCTTGTCCAGCAACTTCCCATCCTGTCTGGCTTTGCAGGATGACACCTTGTCAAGGTCCACCCCTTTGTTCCGAAGCTGAGTCAGTAGTTCCGTCATGAATACCACAGCCGCGATGTCCCCCGTCGGGATCAGGTACAATTCACGCCCATGAGCCAGCTTCCGAAGCCAAAAGTTGTTGGCCTGCTGATATAGTAAAGCCGCGACCGGTAGCTTCAAAGGGTCGCATCCCTCGATATCCAGCTTTTGTGTAAAGGCTGAAGGTCGAATACTTCGAGGGAAAGTCAAGCCGTTGATCTTTTGATTGTCGTAATGGTCTTGATCTTCTTGCCAGTGAGGGTTAAGATCGAAGCCATATGTACGACTTTCATCAGTGGTTGACTGTGCCCCTGGTGACTTGGAGAATGGAGTGCCAGAATGGCGAGGTTGTGACGACGGGATCGATGGAGTGCTGGGCGAAGCCAGTTGAGTTGGAGCACATGGAATCGTAGGAGAGCATGGTGGAGTGACTGAACTGGAATGACGTGGATAGGCAAGTGTTGGTGGTGGTGACGAAGGAGGTGCAGGTGGAAATCTTGGATTTGTGGATGGGAATCTTGGATATGGCCATGTGGTCATCGACGCTGATGGATCTGGCGTAGTCATCATATAAGGTCCCGGCTGGTGAATATTGAACTGAGGCTGAAGCTGAGGTCGGAGCTGAGGTCTGGACTGTTGAGAGTGCCATATCGCTGATTGCATGGGACCACACCATCGAGGAAAGAAAGGAAGATCTTGCCGTACAGGAGGACGAGGAGGGTCAGGTGCCGCACGATTTCGAGCAGGTGAACGGGATCGATCAGACTCTGCCATGGTGATGTGATCAACTCAAGATTTTCCTTCCCCGATGAATCAAAAGAGCTGCGGTGATTGCAAAAAACCGACAAATCAAAAAAGAAGCATCAAGTGCAAAAGGAGCGTAAATTGCATAAGATGTTTGTCAGTGGATCAAGTCCAAACAAACCTGAGCGAAAGAAACCAATCAAGGAAAACACAATGAGTAGGCCGCAGAGACACTGGTTTATTTTGACCAAAGCGTGTGTCCAGGGAATCCCTAGAAAGGATGTAACGATCCTGTTTAGGACAAAAGCTACAGATACACGATCTGAGAGAACTATTCTGAGTGCTTAACGTCGATGTTTGGCTGCATGCCGTTCCTCGTTGTCTCGGTAGTTGACATTCTCCTCAGAGTCGGTGTCTCGCGGATCGACAGGGCGTTGGGGCAGGTTGGCATCACCGAGATCTGACCATTTGATCGCGATGAATTTCAGCCCCACGTGATGGCTATGGGCAATCGTGTACCTCTCAGGAGTGTTGACGATTCCCTTTTTGATCACATTGATCTGACATTTCTCGTTCCCTCCAGCACGGAGTGAAAGATGGTCAACTGCTCCTCTATAGATCGCCCCAATGGAGATTTCTTGTTGGCCTTTTCCTTTCTTCTCCATAGAATCGAGCAGTTCCAGTTCTGCCCATGATGGGATGGTCTTGTCAGAATTCGCAATCTGTCGGCCTAGATAAAAGGCTCCAAAGCTTGGCATGCCGCAACGCTGTGGGTTCTTGTGGTAGGGCCAGTTTGCTGGTCGGATCTTGCCCTCCATGAGGATCAGCTGTGAGGCAGTGATGGTCGTACCATGGGTAAGTGCCCATGTGATGAGAGTTTGGCCGCCAAAAGGTGGGGGCATTGAGAACCGGCTGATTTCCGGTAGGGGTATGACCAGGGCCAGCATGCCCGTTTGGGGAAGTTCTCGCACATAACATGTGGAGAGATCCAAATCTGTCAGGATGCCAGTACTCGACAATAAATATATGGCCTTTCTGCCAATATCTGATGGGATTCTGGAATCAACTTTGGCCAATTCTTCCATCGCTTCCTCGCAGTGCTCTTGGATAATACTGGTGGATGGTTGTGGAAGCTCCTTGGCATCAAGTTCGTTTGCAGCTCTCATCCGATCGGGATGGGTGAGAGCATATTTGACTTGACGAACCCAGTCCTCCTTGGAACCTTCTTGAAGGTTGATGGGAATATGACCAGGTGGAAGAGTGGAGGCTCGAGACTGAGCAGACCCCGAGCGATTAGGATGTTTGCCATGGTGGTGAGAGTGCTGTTCAAGTGAGAATGCCGTCAAAGGTTTGGAAGGATATTTGGAAGGCGGTACATCATAAGATTGATGTTTGTGGTACGGCTTTGAGTAATCGACCCAGCCGGAAGGATGCGTGTAATATTGAGGCTTGGACTGATCTTTCCAAGACTGCCAGGACTTCCACTTTTTGGTGGAGCTGTAATCATGGTAGGTGGAGTGGTCTTGGTAGTCCGACTTGTCGACGATTGAAGGGTGTTCGTAGTGGTGATCGTTCCAAGATTCAGTTTGATAGGTGGTGGATGAATAAGTATAATCATCATCACGTTGACGAAGTTCATCTCGCTGATGTGGTACTTCACGATGACGTGGGGAGTTTGATCGAAGGGTGACTGACTGAGGACGGCTTGGAGGTTTGGAGTCGTCCCGTGAGCGGGAATGTCGACGACGGTGACGTGGTCGGCTGTCGCGTCTGTGACGTCTTGGACTTCTTGGGATTGATATAGGACGTTTGTCCACATGAGTTGGAATGTGTTTTGACCGTGACCTGGAGCGGCGATGAAGCCTTGGAAGTGGTGGTAACGGGGCGACAGGTGGAGGCTCTGCGACTGGAGTCGCTGGTGGAGGTTGTGGCACACCTGGAGGAGGACTCTTGGACCTTTCTTTGGTCAGTTCCATAAACGCTTGCATTCCCGATTCCACTGTGTGACGCGCCTGTTGAATCATCTCTTCTGGATTGAAGGTGGTGTTGGACCCTTGTTGAACAGGTTGAGATGGAGTCGGAGCAGGAGGTGTTTGGACTGGCTGTACCATTGGTGGATCAGGTACTGATGGAGGAGTCTGATGAGGTGCCGTTGGCGGAGGAGTCTGATGCAATGGGAGAAGCTGCTGAAGTTGCTGAATATGGGTCTGAGCTTGGGAATTCAATTGTTGATGCAATAGTTGATTTTGTTCCCTTAACTGAGCCAACTGAGTCTGAGTCTGAGCTTGTGACTGAGCTTGAGACTGTTGGTTCATCATATCACCTCCACAAAATTGACCAAATTGTGCTGCAGCTTGAGGTGGAGTAAAGGCAGGCGCTGACCAGCCGAAGTTCCACATGTTCTCGGACAGGTTTGGCCAACGATTAGGAAACATGGCCAACGATGACAGGTCTGGCAGCACTGTCAGACGATCACTACAAAGGTTAAATCACTAACATTAGATGCATCCACAACTCATGCAGTGTTCGTGATAAGGCTCAGGGCCCTCGGCTTTCAAGTCACAACCCTCTGGACGGCTAACGTGTTCAACCCCTGAATTAAGTGCACAAGTTGGGACCTCACCAGAAACCATCAAGAGAAAGAAGAACCACACCTAAAGCATGTCCTGAGACCTCCACATGGAGCCATGTCATGATGCAACTTGTCTGTCAAACTCTCGAGCAACGTTGAAAAACGGATGTTAACGTGGCTTCCAACTATGCATTCAACGGTCAAGTAAGAGGTGATTCCCAGGCACAGCGGGCAGCAGTTCAACACATCGACATCGACCGGTGAGACCTTGAAAAAAGGCCGTCTGTTTCACATTACTTAGACGAATTACTAATTCAAAAGTGTAAATTCAGACATCGTTTTACTGTCAATTGTTAGCCTAGAAAGGCTTTCCCCGAAGGGTTCCTGCCAACTTGGCGTACACAGCAGGAATGACACACTTGCTCAGAAACATCATTGCGAATTACTGTTGTGGAATGCATCTCACGTGCACAAACAATCCCTTAAAAATCTGACAGGAGAAGGTTGGATGACAGGGCAAGAAACCATTGTAGAAGAAATCTTCGTCCTTGCAAGAAAGCAACTGTTCCATCTGACGAAATCGGCAGTAGTTTAGATTGCGAAAACCGTACAGTGTATTGAACCTGTTGATACAGAAGTTCTGAGGAAGGTCCTGATGCAACTGGAAACGACATGCCGGTTCTTGGCTTAGCCGGTCGCCATTGACGAAAATGAGAAAGATTGAGCAGGTACGTGGATTGAGCGTCCCCAATCCATATCACTGTGCAACAGATGCGTCTTCGTTGGATGGAGACATCTGAAGCACACTCCATCCCCCTGCTTCCTACAAATCCGAAAAACAGCCATAACACAAAAGAAGTTTTACATCTTTTCAGATGGTCCACACACACACACACACTCTCTTTCTCTCTCTGTATATACACACTATAATTGCATTTAGATATGCAATTTCTGTGAAGTGGCACATTCTATTGACTTGTTCCTGATTTGGCTGTAGACCTGAATGCTTATGTTCCATACGAGCATGTGCATCTTTATTATCCAGAAGTGGACCTGAAGTGAACAAGGCATGCGCGCCATACGAGGAAGCTGGGCATTCTACTTAGCACAGCACAAAAACAAGCGTTTGGGCATTGGCAACAGCATCGTTCTTGTGGCAAACAGCCATCACATATTTGAGGCGAGGTCAATTTGATCCTGAACACGAGGCTCTAGTGGAAGTACCACAGCTCTTATAGCTCTTCCGTGGAAGTACAACAGGTTTCCATCACATCTGAATTGGGAACCATTTTGCAACATTGCGGAAATGTTCTGTCCTGAATCCAAAGTGTCATGTGACCAGTTTCCCTATGCCAGCGTCTCTTTCTTCATTACTGCAATATGGTTTGCAACTCAGAACTGGAAGCTTGCTGAGTTACATTGCCATTCTCTGGCATTTTCACTTGCGGCTACTTTCCTTCCACAATTTATCTTTTGAACTCGGTTTTCGTTAGGTTGGAAGGGCTCCTGCATCTTGCTTGGTGCGTTGCTCAGTGTTTTCAGAACCTCACAAGGAACCAGAAGACAATAATTAGGTAAGCAGGCAATGCCCATGAAGGTGCGATGACACTGGCGAGAAATTAGTCTTGGGTTCCCTCTGCACTTGTAGACAGTCAACCATTTCAGTGGTGCTTGGTTCCTTGCAATGCATTACAGAGCCTTTTATGGTCTCAAGACTCCAGCTGACTCCTCTAGGTTTGAATTGAAAAGCAAGGCAGCAAGGCAAAGCAGGATGCATCATGATGCTTCAAACACTGCCACGAACTCCTCGAACAGGGTTGGAAGTGCAATGAAGTTCACGATGGGTTTAGGCCAGTTTCCATTGGCACTGAAGCCCCAAACCCATTCCTTTTCGTGTTCTTGGACGTACTGACCAAACAACGGAGATGCTGCAACCTTGTTATACAAGAACTTTCTAAAATCTCTTGGTTTGAGATGTTTTGATTGTTGATTCCAATCCTTGCTTTAGAGACCCATAGATAGCAGCGCAGACAACAAAAACAAAAGAAGACGCGACAATTTGCTGCTTTTATGTCAGGGGTGTTCAAGAAAAAAACACATTTGAGGTGAATTCCTGGGACTTTGCAATCATTGTGTTTTCAATCATTGTTTTTCCTGCAGTCAAGTGGTTATTCGAAGGACAAAACACATACCAACAAAACCGTAAAAGAATTTCTAGCTCCGCACTTTGGGGATGTTTCAGGCACATGACCAAGCAGGCGGAATATCAAACATGTGCAACGCCTTTTGCATTGCTATTGTTTCAGTTTATTTGTTTGTCAAGACTAGATTGAAAGCACCAGCACATCCCCAAGACAGAAAAATAGATACAACACAAAAAAACAGGCTAAATTATACAAATTCGAACAACCCACCCAAAATATCCGAAAATCAGGTCCTTTCTTGCTTTCTGTTCAGAAAAATGTCAGGCTTTCAAAATCCCCTTGCACTGCAAACCTCAGGACGGATTAAATGCTACCTTGTTTCAAGATCTTTCGGGTCGAAAGCATAGCAAAAGCCATCCTAGAAAAGGGGTCCAACATTTTTTTTCAGCTTCCTATCAAATAGGGTTGCAACGCCCCAGCAAAGTTGCCCGACAATGACGCACAATAAGTCCCTGAAATGCAAGAATCCTATTCCCTCATGCGTGGAGGTAAGTGGATAGAAGATCTGACCCACATGGAACACATGATCCCATATGATCTCTATATCAGTGATCCTTTCTAATTGAACATGTCGGAAGTTTGCCAAGCCTTCCAAAGTGGCTATCCATTTGTTCCCAGCATTTGAGGCCAAGCGAAGATTTGGCAATGCTGCCGAAGAGCCTTGACTAAACAGCTATGCAAAATGATGCAAAGACAAATCATGATAAATCATGCAATTGAGAATGAATATGACGAAATGAGGACATCAACGGATATCAACGCATCGTGCTGGTGGGAACTTGCCACCAACCATAAGAATTCGTAAGCAATACATTGGCCTAAGAGGAGAGTCCCAACTTCTATGTTTAGTGGAATGTTGTTGATATGTCGCTATTGGCTCTTATTGGTTGATGTGTACTTATTTTTTTCAAGAAACAGGGCAGGACTGTCATAAATTTCCAAAAGACATGAGGAGCGTTTCTATGAATATTGGAGATTGGTAGGGTGTTTGTTTGGTTGCGACAAGGCGGGTAAGGCGTTAATCTGAACTACAAACATAGGATGCTACGGTGAAAATCATTGCAAGGCCGGGTGGGCCTGGGCCGACGGGTGAACAGGGTGAAGGTGGGGTAACCGCTTGAGCTTACACCACGCAAGATTCTACGCCACACAAAATGCAAAACGCTTTCTTTTTATAGTCCACATAATCCACATTAATCTATATAGATATTCATGATAGTCTCAGGCTCCTCCTACAAGAAATGCGCGTAACATTTGATGCGAAACCTATGTAGCTTGAAAAAGGCCAGTGAATAAAGGGTCGTACATAAATGGTGCTTCAGGCCAGTCACAACATTTGGCATACACGAGCAACTTGAAAGTGTCAAAGTGTCAAAATGGAAGAGAACCATTGGTGTCTAAGCAACAGGTGAACATATTTGGTGTTTTAGCTGCCAACAAACTGCAGTGACAAGTGCTGCAAGCAGAAAGGTGAGCTTCACATCATTCAGAGTACAAGTAGACTAAGTATCAAACTTACTCAAACTTTGTTTCCACAGCAGAGAAGAACATGCTCCTGGAAAAGACTTCCACGAAGGGGTCCATTATGATATATGATATACGATAAATGATATATGATATATGATTTATGACATATGATATATGATTTATGATATTTGATATATGATATTTGATATATGATATATGATATATGACATATGAGATATGATATATGATATATGATTTATGATATATGATATATGATATATGATATGATGTATATATCTATCTATACTCGTGCTTATAGGCATGCATATAGAAACATTGAGAATCTAGACAGATCCCAAGACTGCCTACTGCACATAATTTCAACATTTTGATAAGTGGGATGTGCACCTAGTTACACACAACTGAGGCGTTTTCGGTCGGTGCTATTTTTGGATGTCAGAGACCTGTTTCTGGCACCTGGTTGTGTGATTTCATTCAGAGGAGACTGACATGTCCAACGATCTTCAATCATGGATTCAGAGCAGAATATTCATTTCGGAATGCTGTGCAATCTTCGCAATCTAGACCCCATGACAGAATGGTCAACCTTGCAACGTGGCTTGTGTTTCTGGCAGAGGATGGTCTGGGGTGGGAGCTGAAGGTCTTTGGAATGGCAGATGACGTAAAAGCTGGAGAGGACGCTCTTGGTTTTGTGTTGTAGCAATCTCAAAATTCTCAAACTGCGATCCCAAAACAAATATTCATGTTCTTGACACTGCTCGCTGGCAGGACACAAATGCAGGTTGGTTGGCATTGCATTTCAACTAACTTGCTGATGCTATGCCATATCAATTCCATAAATGCAACTATTTGTCATATAGAATACTGTATGCGCGTGTTCGAAAATTTGACCTTTGTCCCCCAGTCTGGATGCCCTGTCTACCTTGGCTGAGATTTGTGTCTTGTGCATTGTGTTTTTCTCCATCTCGGTAAGTGCGTCTTGTACGTGTGTCTTTGGGTTCTTGTCCCGTGCTGCCCTACAAGATCTCATTTTGGAGTTTGTCCGCTCCTCTCAAGTTGCCAGTCGTTGCATCGCTTTCTCTGCAGGTCAACCATTGGTTGAGATTAGCAGAGAGGATGCTGTAAACGCCTTGGAATTTGACGGTCAGGAAGACAACTATGTAATTTGAGAGAGAGAGAGAGTAAATGAGATGCTACCTCTGTGTTTTACTCACAAGCAACCACATATTACTACTGACTACTGTTTGTGGGATGTGATCATATTCAGAATATGACACAATATGACGGAATGTGACGGAATACAGTACATGTGATTTACTGTATTATGTAATTTATATGTGTGATTTGATTTGATCTGATGTGATCTTACTTCGTCCATCGCTGCTGAGGAAGCTGCCGACGAGGCGCTCAGTTTGGCCGAGGCAGCTGTGAGAAGATGGAATGCCCTGCCAATGGGAACCGAAGAGGCACAGAAGCATCAGGCGCGGTGCCGCTTTGCAGCTTGCACCACTTGCACCACTTGCACCACTTGCACCACTTGCACCACTTGCACCACTTGCACCAAATCTGGTTCAGAATGCAGTCCGGAAGGCAGAAATCCAGCGCCTTTATGCACAAGCCTTCACGTGGCGTAAGGAGGGAGAAGGGCAGGGGTATGCATTGATACAAGTGGAGCAAAAGATAAACCTCAATCAATATCAATGCAAGATGAAAATCCATGCTTTTCTGTTTTTCATCAGTGCAGTTACAGTGCGCAGCTTGATATGTTTCGCTTGTGCTCAGAAGCTTTTGATGATTCAGCGGAAGGTTTTGAATGGAGAAGCTGCAAAAAGAGCAGCTGCACGTGGGGACTTCCACGAGTTGGACTTGCAGGGGTCTTAACTTTGCCATAGTGCCCTTGCATAGAAATTCAGTTGCCTTTGTGTAAAAGAAGGGTATGCAAATATTCTTTTCGCTCTATGCTCATCAATGGAACTATATAGGTATAACATGGTATAACTATAACTAGCTTTTTTTTGGGAATTTCTGCACGGCGATTCGCAGACGCTTTTGGTTCGGGATTCATCTCCAAGACTAGATCTGATGAAACGCATGAGTTTGCCACCTCTGCGCGCGATGAAAGGCAGCTGTGCTGCTTCGCTTCCTTTTTTTGTTGTACACAACCGTTCTGCTACATCATTTCAGACCCACATAAATCCCAAGTAGGTCCCGAGAAAGTCCAAACTGATTCCGAATTTGCGCCGAATTCATTCTGACATTCTGACTCTGGGGCTGTGCTGTGGTGACGCTTTGTGCGCATTCCGAGCGCTCAGGCTGGAGCCTGATATGCGGAGTTGGAACCGACTCACTGAGCTCGGGCTCCTCAAGTGACCAGTGACTGACCAGTTGGTGATGGGAGATGGCTAATATCTTAGCATTATGGCATCTCAATCTACGATCGCGCACTGTTTTCAAGTTCCGTTGCAGATGACCTTGATACATTGTGACGAAATTCTGTCAGCAAGGGTGGTAAGCATGACATATACTGTACATGTAAGTGAACCTTGAAGACTGTAGACTTGGGTGGACAACTGGTGTTTCTTTTGCATGCTGTTGTGCAGAGCATCTCTCCTTGATTCCAAAGCACTTGCGGCTGCAGGCTTTCTAAGCGGCAACTCAACAATCTCTAGTTCACAGGTTGCTTTTGGATTTTTTTGAGCCTTGAATAATTATATAATTATCATGAATAGCAAGAAAACATAGTTGATTTTGCACCTCTCTCATGTCATAGCCTTTCTCAGCAAACGGTGTGCTCAGGGAAGAGAAGGAAGAGGATCCATTTGCAGACTCCCTACTGGGACCATTTGTGAATCAACACAATGAGGTAGGGCAGCATTGGGTACTCTGTTGTAAATGATTCGAATCACAACAAGTTCCCACGATGACATTTGATTGATGCTCGCAGTTAAATACAGTAAACTCAGTAAACATACTTTAGCGAACTTTAATGTTGATTAGCCGAGCTGCATGCACACTTCAAAGCAGATGTGTGTGTGTATATATATATAGTTATATGTATATATATATATACACAGAGATACATATACATATATACTCTGTATGTATACATAAAGTATCATATACACATATACACATATACACATATACACACACATACACACATACACACATACACACATACACACTGTGCTTAGGTTGATTTGATGATGATGAGAGTAGAACTTGCCGTCGCCTGATTTCCTAAGTCACCTTCGATGGGGCACGGTTGCAAACGGTGAAATTCGGGCAATCGATTCTTGCCAAAGGACTCAAAAACAAGGTAATAGAACAGCTTGTGCAAAAGTTCGAACCAACATTGCAGGTACGTCAACCCAGCGTCCCAGGTTGATATCACTGTGACATCAGAAGCGTCTTCGTTGGCTGGAGACTTCTGATTCACACTCCAGCCCCCTGCATGTCTGAATTAAAATTCAGTTCTTATTGTCGCCACATATTGTCTTCCTTGCTTCGTTGTACGAAATTGTAAAATATCCGTATGTTATAACGGGTTTCACACACACACAAGCCCCGTAGGGCGATGACGAAATTACATGAGTAGTTGAAATGGCAAGCTCACACTGTCGCTCAAGTGACAGAATGGCAGTCCTGAAACTTCACAAAAACACTAATGGAGGAGCGAAAACTCTGTGTGAAATGCGGTACTTCATGAGACTAAGCCGCCAACCATTGTTTGTGGTGAATTCAGTTCAGTGAGCGAAAGCATGTGAGGTCCGGGCTGATAACTCTCGTCAGGTTGTTATGTCGAATACTCTTTTAAAGAAATTAATTAGTTAAAATGACAGACGCACATTGTCACTCAAATAACAGAATCGCTGTCCTGAAATGTTACGAGACACTAACAGAGGAGTGAAAACGCTGTCTGGATTTCGGTATTTCATAAGACTAGGCCGCCGACCATTGATCGTGGTGGATTCAATTCAGTGAACGAAAGCGTCCGAGGTCCGGGCTGATAACTCTGGTCAGGTGATTATGTCGAATATTTTTGTCGAAAAATCTTCTGTGTCAAAAATCTTGAGGCATTTAGAACTCTGAAACCTAAAGCATGATTGGGGGTAACTGAGGTCCCGACACCACTCAGAGCACTATACAATCGACGTCTAACATGGAGAAATTGTGACAGCTGTTGTGGACAAGGGCAAAAGAGATCAATTCATGTTAGTAGAACCAGTGTAGAGTAGAGGTAAATCCGATGGTCTGTAAATGGCGACAGACTTGAACCCAACATTGAAAGGTTTGAACTGATGCAGCCATGAATAAGTTACTACACACAAATCACATTCTCATGCGTATCTCTATTTGGCAAAAAACAACAGAGTGCGACAAGTTAAGAATGATTGAGTAAGCTGTTCACTCCTTTTTGTTAAGCGAATCTGAAAACATCACGCGCTTGTAAATGTGGATGGACTTGGTGGATAACAGTCATTATGGTCTTGCGTGCGGAATCTGTGGTCACAAGAGCAGAGTCTCGAGATGATATCAGTCCAATGAGATCTTGAATTTGAGGTAGATGAAGATGTTGTGGATACACGCCCGTGAGAATGAGTCGAATACGAGCAATAAGACCACTGAGGGCGGTACGTGAGACACCACAGCCAGAGCTGTGTCTCAAGGGTTTGTTCCATGGTAACTGCAAAGTAATGGTATGTTGTAGGCAATCAATTTTGTATCCCAGGGCTTCATCACCAGGTACTGGTTCCAAAAGGATGGGATTTGTATAGAAATCCAGTCTCCAAAATAGGTCAAAGTCCAGACTGGCGCGATCGATGTCTGTTGCTAGAATCAAGCGGTTGTCGACATACCGATGATGAAAATTCATGTTTGTGCGAAAGACCTGAAAATAGGAATGAAAAATCCATTCTCTGAGTAATGCAACTGCTGAACAGAAAATGGGTGCCCATTGGGAACCCATACTTGCACCACGACGCTGTTGGAATACTGTGCCTCCAATACTGAAATAACTATGATTCAAAAGGTATTGGCTGAGCGGTTGTATATGGGCAAGACAAATTGGTCGGTATTTGTGGCTATGTGACCGCCAAAATCCACGAAAAATTCGTAAAGTGCGTTCCGTAGTCTCTTGATGAATGTTGAGAAAAGAGTCAAATGTTTGTCCTTGAAGTTCACAAAACCGACACACAGCAAATTGAACAGCCTGTAACATACGAGAATGATCAACTTGATTGTAAAACCCAGCAATGTCTTCTTGTTCCACAGTGAGTTCACCATAAGCGTAGTCTTGGTGGGAAAACAACTTGGCAATTGCATGTAGCACCGACTTGATATCCGTAACAGATAGGAGATCAGAATATACAACTTGCAAAATTTCATATAACGCTGTTGCTAGTGCACTTCCAATTGGTCGACACCATGCTCGAGAATAATCCACAATTGGTCTTGCTTTTTGAAATAACCTGGATGGTTTTGGGAGAATGTATGCGGTGCTGAGAGTGGATCCAAATTTGAAGCCCCATTTGTAGTGTTGCATAATCCAGTCAGGGATATTTTGTTGAATGTGCTTCAATAACGGAATAGGATACGCTTGGCAGCGAAGAAATACCGAAGTATCCAGGAACGTTCGGTTCATCAAATATTGCCACTGAGCAGGACAGTGTAATGTCAAAGAATGCGGAAAATGATCTGAGGGCGAGACTACAAAAGAACGTAAGCGATGTTGAAGTCGCTGAATCTGTTTCTGGGTCTGTCCGAGAGAATTCTGTTTATAGATCTTCCACTGTGTCAGGATGAAAGCTTGCCAATATTGGATCAATGAATGTGATAGCTTCCATCGATGCAGCCACTGTTCGAATTGATACGTGTTATGGTGAAAGAAGTGTCTCCATGATGGTGAAATCTCTTCAGCCATATGTTGATGGAGAAATGCTTCATCAGGAAAGCATTCTTGTGCAAAAACAGAAATATGTTCGGTTTTTCGTTCACGTTGTCGAATATGCAAAGGAAAGAGGTGGCATGTACACAAAGGTTGCTGTTCAGGTGTCCACCATTTCAACACTTTTCGAAAATTGAAAATGTTTGTCCCAACGTCCGATTCTTGATGCGCACAAATGGTGCCCGTACTTTGTGAAACGGAGGGAAATTGATGGAATGATGAAAAGTGAAATTCAGAAGCCACTGTTTTATCGCATCGTTCATGTCGTCAGATAGAACTTGAAGTCGCATAGGCACATTGGGTGGCGGAGATTCCGTTCCCTTAAATCTGAGGATCAAACGAAGTTGTGATTGACAGCGTGTACGAAAAGGTTCTCCCAATTGATGGGAAAGTCTCCAAAGCAAGAAAAGATATTGTATGTCTGTTTGTGATGAACGCAGTAATTTGGAAACATGAAACTTTTCGATGGTGTCAGAGCCTAAACGAGTGAGTAATGTGTAGATTCGATCCGCAGAATGAAATCTGAGGCCCAAAACGCACCGCTGATTTGTAGCCGTTCGCTTCAAATATCGACGACAAAACTTTCGAGTCTTTTCAAGAAAGGGTTTGGAGACTGAGGGCCCGAACCGCTGCTTCCCAATATGGAACTTCTGTAAGAAAGGCTTGATCCATGGCCAATTGTATTTAGGCCGGTACGTCGTCTGAAATGCCGTTTCCATGGCATACAATTTGTCAAGGTTTTGCTGTTGTAAAGGAAAACAGCCAAACCTGTAGAAATTGTTCAGGTGGAACCAAACTTTTAGGGCAGGCTCGAAATACGCAAGTTGTTGGTTACCAAGTTGACGAAATTTCCGCATACGGCTCTGTTCTCGGTCAAAAACAGAATGTTCTGTGGCTCCAATGTAAAAATCAGCATCCCAGAGATCCAAACGCATGTAAATAACTGATGTTTGTGTCCACCATGTCCATGAGAATTTAAACGGAAGTCGTGCATGTTGAAGGATAGTCATCAGTCGTCGTCGCTTGTTTGTCCATGAATTCAAACATACTCCAAAAACTGTCCATTGACTAAGAGACCATAACAACATCCGTTGAAGTCGCCAAGTCAGTTGTGGAGTATATTGCAAAAGACATGCAACAAAAAAGATGAAGGATTGAGCAATCTCCCGAAATTGTGCGATCTTACGTCGTGCCTTTCGGGTGTGTGCTTGGTCAAAAGGTTTTATCAAGCCACCGTTAGTAGGTGGGCTTACTTGATCTGTAGCAAATTCAAATTGTCAGTTTCGCAGCAGCTGAACTGCTGCCAACAATCTGATGTGAGCATCAACATTGCATTTCGACAAAAAGGAAGAGGAGAGGCCCCAATCGCTTAAAATTGGTTCCAGGTTGGGTTGATTCGCCTGATCGAATTGTTTCAAATGGTTTTGAAGAGTTTCAACACACTTGTTCAATTCTCCCTGACGTTCCTTGGGAACGTTCTTCTTCACCCAATCACGGACTTTTGCCTCAGTTCCTGTTTGAGGTGCCTGGATTGCATAGAAGGCTTGGGCGTCTTTGCGACGATAGGACATCAAAGGGTCTGCAGGACTGGATGGGCCTCCTGGTGTACTACTGTTGGGGAAAAACGCATTGATTTGGGGTTGGCCTGTTGGGGGCCGCTGCGTCTGTTGGGATGGTGGATTACCACTATCTGGAGCTTGGGATGCTTTCAATGCAGCATTCTCAGCCTTGAGTTTCTCTAGTTCTTCTAGTATGGCTTGCTGTGAATCTTGAGGACAGAGAGTGCGAAAATGATCTAATGTTGACTGGACCAATCCCTTGATACTTGTCAACTTCGTGTCCCATTCTTGCGGATCTTGACCCTGGGGTGTGAAAGCTCCCAACAGTCGATGGAAGTCCAAGGTGTCCTTCTGCTTTGACATTTCTCGAAAAAGTGTAGTGGCAAAAGTAGCTTCCAGTCGATTGCGAAAGAATTCGCATGAAACAAATCTACCGTTGGCCACGAGTCGAAGGCCCCAATTGCTGATTCCACTTTGAACAACATCGATAAGCTTAATTTGGGATATTTCTTGTCCTGCAAGGTTCTGTCGACGACTAAATTGAGTAGATTCAACCCTCTTGGGAAGATTTAGTCCATATTCTGTTTTTGTGTCCCAATGAGTATCACTGCTGTTCCATGATGACGGGATCTCAAGTCGGTCCGTCTGCGATCTTTTGAGCTCAGAACGATGACGTGAATCGTCCCGATTCTTCCGACGAGGAGATCGTTCTCTGGGGCTCTGGCGAGATGATCTACGTCTTCCTGTTTCTCGTGTGTTCGTCTGGTCGATCGAGATCGAGAATTCCGTCCCATGTCTATATGAGGAGGGGAAGAGTAGGAAAGTCGATAAGTTGATGTCTTGAACCTGCTGAAGTGTCAAAGACAAAATCGCAGAAGAACTTTGTGTGAAAATGAGTGCCACTGACACAGTGACTTAATGGACTGACATGCTGTTAACTCAGTAGAACTGTACAAGGTCAAGGTCAATTCTCATTGTCAAATTCACATTGTGAAAAATCTAAAGTATGAAGTTCCACATG
This sequence comes from Cladocopium goreaui, assembly GCA_947184155.2. NCBI lineage: Eukaryota > Dinophyceae > Suessiales > Symbiodiniaceae > Cladocopium > Cladocopium goreaui. The sequence continues at coordinate 261,963 of CAMXCT020005990.1, read as the reverse complement.
CATCGAACAGAACAGACACCGGTGATGTAAAACTGATCGCATAGATTCTTCATCAGCATAACGTTCCTGAAAATATGTCGGCGATTGATGCAATTTTGACGCAACATAGCTCCTATATAAATACGCTGCGGAGCACAAATTACTTAGAAGCAACACAGAGAAGGACACCGCGGGAAGGTAGCATGCAGAAGAAGCAAGGAAAAAGGAAGAAGGAGGCAAGCAAAAAGAAAAGGGGACAAGCAAAAAGAAAAGGGGACAAGAACACGGCAGAAAAACGATGCACACACGCGAAGCTAACAATCGAAAAATCTGAGTCAGCACTGTTTTTATACTCCAAATAAAGACTCCAAGACATGATTTCTGGAGATGTATACTCCATGGATTAATCATTTTAATTTGCTCTCATGTAGGATCACCGCGACGTACTTGATCTTCGAAAGATGGGATCGGAAAGCCCACCGTTGGTCCGCTCCATGTGCTGAGTCAGCTACCATAGTGATCATATGGTCAGCCATAACTCCACCCTGTGGTGTACGAATATGTTCCTGCCTCGAAAATGCTTCTCCAAGAATACATACAGGGCGATCACTGAGGGCGCCGCCGTACTTTCCGCACATCTTGACCAAACGTTCCATATCACTTTTGTGAAAATCATCATGGTTAGGTACGACTGCTCGGCAATAAAAGGAAGTAGGTGGCAACCATGATTTGTCAGCGGGATCACAACTAGAAGGACGAATAAATCCTTCCCGAACAATGTCACACAGAGCTAAAGCCTGAGTGTTATGGCCAAAAAGGAAACGATGATTAAATTGGACTTTGGGAGTGCTTCGAAAATATGGTGGTTGCACTGATGCTAGGATGGCCAAGGGTGTCTGTGTGGAAGACATCAATATCTGAAATTCCTCTATCAAAATAGAGTTGGCTGGATATTGCATCAAGGATGCAATCAAAATTTGGATTCCTTCCTCCACATGAGCAGCTCGTGAGTTCATGAAGGCTGATGGAAAGCATGTGCGCAAATCATGTATGACATATTCATACCAAAAACCACTCATTCGTTTGGCTTCATCGAAGGTTTGATAGCCGTTAGCTCGACAAAAATGATGCATGTCTGGAATCCATTTTTGTTGACGTGGTTCTTCAATAAGTCTGCCCATCTCAAATCCTCCAGCAATTCGATGTAGATTTTGGTATAAATCTGAGTGTAAACGCAATACAGTGCTGTACAGTCCACACCAATCCAACTCCTTCAATGTTCCATGTCGTATTGCATCAAATTGATTGGACGAAAAGCGTGCCAGTGGATGCGACACCCACAAATGGTGTCCGAGGTGTTCCAATTGTGGATGCTTAAATTCCATAATCTGTAGTACACTGGAAGAGATAAACTTTTCTGGTTGTCGTCCAATTTTGAAACATACTGATTTTGTTTGAGTCTCTGCAGAAACTTCAGGAGCGACATCGCTTTGGAAGTTCTGAGTTCCCCACTGATGTACGAAAGTGCCGAGCTGAGATGGAATCGTACCAGACTTGTCCAGGGGATCCGGACCACGTTCCGATCTTGGAGGTTCCAATATATTGTCACTGCGAAATCGTTTCGATGGCCGTTCTGAGGTCGTTACCCGATCAGTCAGAGCAGGTGTAACTGATGTCGCGATTTGTCCCGAAGAATTGGGAAAGGTCAAATGTAAGCCAGGTATCCAACCTGTTTGATTTCCTGCATGCGTCAAATTGGCAAATTGAGAGATAATCCCAAGCTGATGAAATTGATTTTGAGCTTGAAGTATTCCCAATTGGCATTGATGTTCCTGAACCTGGAGACTGTGCATCTGAATAGCCTGATCATTCTGAATAACACGTTGTGCCATGAGTGATGCCTCTCCGCGAGGTACTCTGAATTCAAACTCGCCAGTGAATCCCCGATAATGAAAACTGACATCTTCAGTGGTACGTCTGCTAGCTGGTGTGGCCCAAGTAGGAAATTGGATCACGAGGTGGGGGACCCATGGACTTCGGAACTACGCCGGTCGGTATCATGGTAATGTTGATAATGTCCATATATGAAAACGAAGGCAAAAGAGAAAAAAAAAGGAAAAACAATAAAATTAAAGCAGACAACAACCACCTGTAACATTGAAGGATGTTGGTTTAAAACAATGACATCTTGCAGCAACTGTCGCTTCAGAGCCAACATATTGGGTACATTGTTCATGACATTCAAAAGCAAACATATAAAGGTCACAAAAATGTCAAACAGCGAGAAAATTTTTAACAACTGAAAACGGAATTGTGAAAGAATCAGAACGTTTTTTGAACTGCAAACTGTGATTCTGTAAGGATCGGACCTGGGTAAGACAACAGGTGAGACCCCCCGAAGGGTTAATCCATCCCTATAGGGATTAATCCTGGTCCTTCGAAGGGACTAATCCGTCCATCGTTGGGACTAATCCGTTGAAGTATGACAAATTGTCATAATTCGCTCCTAAAGTGGAGTAATCCTGTGGTTGACATAACAACCACTTCGAATCCAGACTGTCCCAACTGGACATTCCACTATCCACCGGAGCGGCCGGTGACCAGATCTAGACCTGCACGAAGCAGATCGACGGTGCTCACAAGTCAGTGAGTTCACCCAAACACACTGCTTAGGTCGATTTGATGATGATGAGAGTAGAACTTGCCGTCGCCTGATTTCCTAAGTCACCTTCGATGGGGCACGGTTGCAAACGGTGAAATTCGGTCAATCGATTCTTGCCAAAGGACTCAAAAACAAGGTAATAGAACAGCTTGTGCAAAAGTTCGAACCAACATTGCAGGTACGTCAACCCAGCGTCCCAGGCTGATATCATTGTGACATCAGAAGCATCTTCGTTGGCTGGAGACTTCTGATTCACACTCCAGCCATGTCTGAATTAAAATTCAGTTCTTATTGTCGCCACATATTGTCTTCCTTGCTTCGTTGTACGAAATTGTAAAATATCCGTATGTTATAACGGGTTTCACACACACACATACATACATACATACATACATACATACATACATACATACATACATACATACATACACACATACATACATACATAACATAACATAACATAACATACATACATACATACATACATACATACATACATACATACATATCTATATATTTAATCCATACACACACACACACATATATATATATATGATGCAGCCCTCCCAGGTAACCCCCCTCCCTTCCAAAGGGTATGGGTATATAGGTATAGGGCTAAGAGGCTATGTTCCCCGCCCCCCCCTGTGGGTGGGTGGGGGGGTGGGAGGGGTGGAGGGGTGGAGGGGTGGAGGGGTGGAGGGGTGGAGTAGTTAGTAGTAGGTAGTTAGGTAGTTAGTTAAGTTAGTTAAGTTAGTTAAGTTAGTTAAGTTAGTTAAGTTAGTTAAGTTAGTTAAGTTAGTTAACTTAGTTAAGTTAGTTAGGTTAGTTAGGTTAGTTAAGTTAGTTAAGTTAGTTAAGTTAGTTAAGTTAGTTAAGTTAGTTAAGTTAGTTAAGTTAGTTAAGTTAGTTAAGTTAGTTAAGTTAGTTAAGTTAGTTAAGTTAGTTAAGTTAAGTTAAGTTAAGTTAGTTAGTTAGTTAGTTAGTTAGTGAGTGAGTGAGTGAGTGAGCGAGCGAGCGAGTGAGTGAGTGAGTTAGTTAGTTAGTTAGTTAGTTAGGTGGTTAGTTCGTTAGTTCGTTAGCTCGTTAGGTCGTTAGTTCGTTAGTTCGTTAGTTCGTCAGTTCGTTAGTTCGTTAGTTCGTTAGTTCGTTAGTTCGTTAGTTCGTTAGTTCGTTAGTTCGGTAGTTCGTTAGTTCGGTAGTTCGGTAGTTCGGTAATAGTTCGGTAATAGTTCGGTAATAGTTCGGTAATAGTTCGGTAATAGTTCGGTAATAGTTCGGTAGTTTGGTAGTTCGGTAGTTCGGTAGTTTGGTAGTTCGGTAGTTCGGTAGTTCGGTAGTTCGGTAGTTCGGTAGTTCGTTAGTTCGTTAGCTCGTTAGTTCGTTAGTTCGTTCGTTCGTTCGTTCGTTCGTTCGTTCGTTGGTTCGTTCGTTCGTTAGTTCGTTAGTTCGTTAGTTCGTTAAATTGTTCGTTAGTTCGGTAGTTCGTTCGTTCGTTCGTTCGTTCGTTCGTTCATTCGTTTAGTTCGTTTAGTTCGTTCAGTTCGTTTAGTTCGTTTAGTGCGTTTGGTTCGTTTAGTGCGTTTAGTTCATTTAGTTCGTTTAGTTCGTTTAGTTCGTTTAGTTCGTTTAGTTCGTTTAGTTCGTTAAGTTCGTTCAGTTCGTTCAGTTCGTTCAGTTCGTTAAGTTCGTTCAGTTCGTTAAGTTCGTTAAGTTCGTTAAGTTCGTTAAGTTCGTTAAGTTCGTTAAGTTCGTTAAGTTCGTTAAGTTCGTTACGTTCGTTACGTTCGTTAAGTTCGTTAAGTTCGTTCAGTTCGTTCAGTTCGTTCAGTTCGTTAAGTTCGTTAAGTTCGTTAAGTTCGTTAAGTTCGTTAAGTTCGTTAAGTTCGTTAAGTTCGTTAAGTTCGTTAAGTTCGTTAAGTTCGTTAAGTTCGTTAGTTAGTTAGTTAGTTAGTTTAGTTAGTTAGTTAGTTAGTTTAGTTAGTTAGTTAGTTAGTTTAGTTAGTTAGTTTAGTTAGTTAGTTTAGTTAGTTAGTTTAGTTAGTTAGTTAGTTAGTTAGTTAGTTAGTTTGTTAGTTCGTTAGTTCGTTAGTTCGTTAGTTCGTTAGTTCGTTAGTTCGTTAGTTCGTTAGTTCGTTAGTTCGGTAGTTCGTTAGTTCGTTAGTTCGGTAGTTCGGTAGTTCGGTAATAGTTCGGTAATAGTTCGGTAATAGTTCGGTAATAGTTCGGTAATAGTTCGGTAGTTTGGTAGTTCGGTAGTTCGGTAGTTCGGTAGTACGGTAGTTCGGTAGTTCGTTAGTTCGTTAGCTCGTTAGTTCGTTAGTTCGTTAGTTCGTTAGTTCGTTAGTTCGTTAGTTCGTTCGTTCGTTCGTTCGTTGGTTCGTTAGTTCGTTAGTTCGTTAGTTCGTTAGTTCGTTAAATTGTTCGTTAGTTCGGTAGTTCGGTCGTTCATTCGTTTAGTTCGTTTAGTTCGTTCAGTTCGTTTAGTTCGTTTAGTGCGTTTGGTTCGTTTAGTGCGTTTAGTTCGTTTAGTTCGTTTAGTTCGTTTAGTTCGTTTAGTGCGTTTAGTTCGTTTAGTTCGTTCGTTAAGTTCGTTAAGTTCGTTCAGTTCGTTAAGTTCGTTAAGTTCGTTAAGTTCGTTAAGTTCGTTAAGTTCGTTAAGTTCGTTAAGTTCGTTAAGTTCGTTAAGTTCGTTAAGTTCGTTAAGTTCGTTAAGTTCGTTACGTTCGTTACGTTCGTTAAGTTCGTTAAGTTCGTTAAGTTCGTTAAGTTCGTTAAGTTCGTTAAGTTCGTTAAGTTCGTTAAGTTCGTTAAGTTCGTTAAGTTCGTTAAGTTCGTTAGTTAGTTAGTTAGTTAGTTAAGTTAGTTAGTTAGTTAGTTAGTTAGTTAGTTTGTTAAGTTTGTTAAGTATGTTAAGTTAGTTAACTTAGTTGCGTTAGTTGAGTTAGTTAAGTTAGTTTAGTTAGTTAGTTAGTTAGTTAGTTAGTTAGTTAGGTTAGTTAGTTTAGTTAGTTAGTTTAGTTAGTTTAGTTAGTTAGTTAGTTAGTTTAGTTAGTTAGTTTAGTTAGTTTAGTTAGTTAGTTTAGTTAGTTAGTTTAGTTTGGTTTAGTTTAGTTTAGTTTGTTAGTTAGTTAGTTAGTTAGTTAGTTAGTTAGTTAGTTAGTTAAGTTAGTTAGTTAGTTAGTTAGTTAGTGAGTTAGGTAGTTAGTTAGTTAGGTAGTTAGTTAGTTAGTTAGTTAGTTAGTTAGTTAGTTAGTTAGTTAGTTAGTTAGTTAGTTAGTTAGTTAGTTAGTTAGTTAGTTTAGTTAGTTTAGTTAGTTAGTTAGTTAGTTAGTTAGTTAGTTAGTTAGTTAGTTAGTTAGTTAGTTAGTTAGTTAGTTAGTTAGTTAAGTTTGTTAAGTTTGTTAAGTTTGTTAAGTTAGTTGCGTTAGTTGCGTTAGTTGCGTTAGTTAAGTTAGTTAAGTTAGTTAAGTTAGTTAAGTTAGTTAAGTTAGTTAAGTTAGTTAAGTTAGTTAAGTTAGTTAGTTAGTAAGTAAGTAAGTTAGTTAGTTAGTTGGTTAGTTGGTTCGTTGGTTCGTTCGTTAGTTACTTGGTTAGTTAGTTAGTTAGTTAGTTAATTATTAGTTAGTTAATTAGTTAGTTGGTTAGTTAGTTAGTTAATTATTAGTTAGTTAATTAGTTAGTTAGTTAGTTAGTTAGTTTAGTTAGTTAGTTAGTTAGTTAGGTAGGTAGGTAGGTAGGTAGGTAGTTAGTTAGTTAGTTAGTTTAGTTAGTTTAGTTAGTTAGTTAGTTTGTTAGTTTAGTGTAGTTTAGTCTAGTTTAGTTTAGTTTAGTTTAGGTTAGTTAGGTTTAGTTTAGTTTAGTTAGTTAGTTAGTGAGTTAGTTAGTGAGTTAGTTAGTGAGTTAGTTAGTAGTTTGCAGTAGTTCGCAGTAGTTAGTAGTAGTTAGTAGTAGTTAGTAGTTAGTAGTAGTTAGTACTTAGTAGTAGTTATATACTGACCCAACCCATTGGGGGGGAGACCTCGTGGTCGGAAGGCGGGATCGACCTTTATGTATAGAATGACGGGGTTTGGGAAAAAATCCTTACAAGACCTACAATAACTGTCCGAAGGTTAATTTTGATTTCATTTGCCGCGGCTTCACCCTTTCACATTTCCTTCTCGCTTCTGAGGACCTCAATTACTATTCCATAGGAAAGGCTAGTCTAAAATCCGATCTCCATATTCATCTCCTTTTCAATGTTTCTTTAAATTCATGGCTGCATTTCCTTTGGTTTTCGTTCAAGTTTGCTGTCATATGTATGCTGGCCTTTGTACATTTCCTTTTCGAAATTTAAATTCCTAATGAAATTGTATTTTTCGGTTCCTTCTGAAATTTGCTTGCAAAGATCAATTTCCTTTTAATTTCTCTTTGAAACTATTTCAAATGTTCGTTGGAATAATTCTCTTTGGACACGATTCAAAAACGGTGGCACCATTATAAAGCATAGGGCGGGCCAAGGCATTTTGTCTTGCATGCAATGTAAAGTGTATGCTCTTCATTGCTTTTCTGCATGTGCCAATGTCTTCCCACCTCTTGGGATTCTCTACGCCTTGCCTCGCCGCTTCTCCACAGCTTCTTGCCTTCCTCTTTTGAGGCTTCTGGAAAATAAAGAAAATAAATCTCCATTTTCTATAGGTTCCATCCTGCTGGACACCTGGAACAGTTATTAAAGAGAATAAAGAAAATGAAGATAATTACGATTTATTTGCTTTATTTTCTTTTATATTTTTTGAGGTTCCAGGTAAATAAAGAAAATAAAGAAAAAATAAAAATATATGTTCTTGATTTTCTTTATTAACAAATAAACATGTATTTTCTTTGTTTTCTTTTTTCATTTAGAGACTCCAGGAAGATCAAGAAAACAAGATCTATGTTCTTGATTTTCTGTATTTTCTTTTTTAGGGTCTAGGAAAATAACGAAAACAAAGATTTATTTTCTTTATTTTCTTTTTTTCTTTTTGAGGTTCTAGGTGAATAAAGAAAAATAAATATATTTTTATTTGCTATAGATTCTATAGATTCGATCCTGCTGGGAACCTGGAAAGAGATAATACAGAAAATAAAGAAAAACTATGAAAAAATGAAAATAATTTTTCTTTATTTTCTTTATTTTCTTTTTGGTGCTCCAGGAAAATAAAGAACATAACGATTTATTTTCTTTATTTTCTCTGTTTTCGTTTTTGAGGCTTCAGGAAAATAAAGAAAATAAATCTTTATTTTCTTGATTTTCTTTATTAACTTTTCCAGGTGTCCAGCAGGATGGAATCTATAGAAAATAGATCATTATTTTCCTTATTTTCTCTATTTTCTTTTTGAGGCCCGAGGAAAATAAAAGAAATAAAGAAAACACATCTCTATTTTCTATAGTTTTCATCCTGCGGGACACCTGGAAAAGTTAATAAAGAAATCAAGAAAATAATGAAAATATAGATTTATTTTCTTTATTTTCTTTATTTTCTTGGAGCCCACCAAAAAAACAGAAAACGAAGAAAAAACAACTTTAGTTATTTTATTTTATTTATGTATTATTTTCTTTATTTTATTTATTTACTTTTCCAGGTGTCCAGCAGGATGGAGAGTGTTTTGCGGACCACGCCCTAGCTCATCCCCTTAACTGCAGGGGTGGAGTAGTGGCCCGCCTGTCCGCCTAGTGTTGCACCCGGGTATTGAACCCGCGTCTGACGCATGAGGGATGCGTCTTATTTATTTTCTTTATTTTCTTTTTGAGGCTTCAGGAAAATAAAGAAAGTAAAGAAAATAAAGATTTATTTTCTTTATTTTTTCTTTTTGAGGCTCCAGGTAAATAAAGAAAATAGATCTTTATTTTCTATAGATTCCATCCTGCTGGACACCTGCAAAAGTAAATAAAGAAAATAAAGAATGAAGAAAATACAGAAAATAAAGACAATCAAGAAAATATAGATCTATTTTCCTTATTTTCTTCATTTTCTTTTTGGGACTCCAGGAAAATAAAGCAAAAAAACATTTTCTTCATTTTCTTTATTTCTTTATTTACTTTTCCAGGCGTCCAGCAGGATGAAAACTATAGAAAATAAATATTTGTTTTCTTTATTTTCTTTATTTTCTTTTTGAGGCTCCAGGAAAATATAGAAAATAAAGAAAATAGATCTTTATTTTCTAAGCTATAGATTCCATCCTGCTGGACACCTGGAAAAGAAAATAAAGAAAATAAAGAAAATAAAGAAAATAAAGAAAATAAAGAAAATAAAGAAAATGAAGAAAATAAGGAAAATAAAGTTCTTTTTTCTTCATTTTCTTTTTGGGGCTCCAGGAAAAGAAAGAAAATAAAGAAACTAGAGATTTATTTTCTTCATTTTCTTTTCGAGGCTTCAGGAAAATAACGAAAATGAAGGAAATAAAGATTTATTTTCTATAGATTCCATCCTGCTGGACACCTGGAAAAGTAAATAAAGAAAATAAAGATTTAGTTTCTTTATTTTCTTTTTTTCTTTTTGAGGCTCCAAGAAAATAAAGAAAATAAGGAAATAGATCTTTATTTTCTTTATTTTCGTTATTTTCTTTATTTTCTTTATCTACTTTTCCAGGTGTCCAGCGGGATGAAAACAATATAGAAAATAAAGATTTATTTTCTTTATTTTCTTTATTTTCTTTTTGAAGCTCCAGGTAAATAAAGAATCTATAGATTCCATCCTGCTGGACACCTGGAAAAGTGAATAAAGAAAATAAAGATTTATTTTCTTTATTTTTTGTTTTTGAGGCTCCAGGAAAATAACGAAAATAAAGCAAATAAAGAAAATACAGATTGATTTTCAGGTGTCCAGCAGGATGAAAACTATAGAAAATAAGTATTTATTTTCTTTATTTTCTTGATGGGGGATTAAAAGGATTAAAAGGATTAAGTCATTTAATCCTTTTAATCCTTTTAATCCTTTTAATCCTCCAGAGATCTGGAACCTAAGGCCCAAGCATTGGATTAAATGATTTAACCCGTTTAATCCTTTTAATCCTTTTAACCCTCCAGAGATCTGGAATCTAAGGCCCAAGCATTGGTTTAACTGATTTAATCCTTTTAATCCTCAAGGGCCTTTGGGGGATTAAAAGGATTCAAAGGATTAAATCATTTAATCCAATGCTTGGGCCTTAGATTCCAGATCTCTGGAGGATTAAAAGGATTAAACGGATTAAATGACTTAATCCTTTTAATCCTTTTAATCCTCCAGAGCATTTTCTTTTTGGGACTCCAGGCAACTAAAGAAAATAAAGAAAGTAAAGATTTATTTTCTTTATTTTTCTTTTTGAGGCCCCAGGAAAATAAAGAAAACAAAGAAAACAAAGAAAATAAAGGTATATTTTCTTTATTTTCTTTATCTTTTTTTTGAGGCGCCAGGAAAATCAAGAAAATAAAGTAATTAAATCTTTATTTTCTTTATTTTCTTTATTTTTCTTCATTTTCTTTATTTTCTTTTTGAGGCTTCAGGAAAATAAAGAAATTATTTTTTTTCTTCATTTCCTTTATTTTCTTTTTGAAGCTCCAGGTAAATAAAGAAAATAAAGAAAATAAATCTCCATTTTCTATAGATTCCTTCCTGCTGGACACCTGGAAAAGAAAATAAAGAAAATAAAGAAAATAACGAAAATACAGAAAATAAAGATTTCATTTTTTCTGCTTGGGACTCCAGGAAAATAAAGAAAACACCGATTTATTTTCTTTATTTGCTTTATTTTCTTTTGGAGGCTCCAGGAAAATAAAGAAAATAAGGGTCTATTTTCTTCATTTTCTTTTTGAGGCTTCAGGAAAATAAAGATGGAGAAAATAAAGATTTATTTTCTTTATTTTCTTCATTTTCTTCTTGAGGCCCCAGGAAAATACAGAAAATAAAGTAAATAAAGATGTATTTTCTTTATTTTCTTTATTTTCTTTTTGGGGCTGCAGGAAAATAGAAAATAAAGAAAATAAAGATTTTTTTTCTTGTACATTAAAATAATGAAGATTAGTAAGGACGTCAAATAGTACAGAAAGGTCTCTCCTACATATGTATAGATATGAATATGTGTATATATATAAATATGTGTGTGTATGTATGTATGTATGTATATGTATGTATATATATGTATGTATGTGTCTACTATAATATAAATAAATAAATAAATATATATATATATATCTATACATATATATATATATAAATATTTGAAGTAGATACATAGCACGTGTATATATAACTATAGGTAGCACGTAGGTACTTTGAGGGAGTATGTGTGCTACGTATGTCGTCTAAACGGTAGCATGTACCTAGTAAATGCGAGGCCGGTAGTCAAAATCGCTACAAAAACCTAGCAAATACGAGGCTGGACCTCAGAAATGCTGTCAATAGCTTGCAAATAGAAAGGAACGGGGTGCTACCTGGGGACCCATACCATTTGGGGGGTACCTCGCGGTCGGAAGACGAGATATGTGTGCTGATATACATATGTTTGTACTATATATAAACACACATATAATAATGCTTTGGTTGAGATGCGCAGTCTGCAAGCATTTGCCTTTGTCCTTGTGCAACTTGGCAGACATACTACTATCATTTGGAAAGCATGGAATTTGCCGATCTCTCAGTAACTGGAACCGGAAGACGGCCTGTGATGTCATGCTTCTTGTTTTGGGCCTCGAAATCTTATTTGTAGCTAACAGGGGCTGACCTTGATGTTAATTGAGTTTAGGCGCTACCAAGATACAGTCGGTGACAGGTATTCCGTTCTGGGCAGCTCCAATTCCGTGGCCATTGTTTGGCATTGAAGGCATTTGATCCGTGGAAGTTCATCAATAGAGCTTCAAAAGCTTAGAACCTCAAGATATTGACAGATCATGCCAACACCTTGGCAGCGTTCCCGAGGTCTGGAAACCGGAAGATGATCAGGGTGTGCTTAGTCTTACACAGGCGTTTCGATTGCAGGAACGCACCTATCTATTGTTAGCGAATCCAGCTATGATTTATGACGCTTTGTAATCTTACGCGCAAACCCCCTCTTTTGCCCACACACAACTTTTTAGGGATTCAGAGGACATTGATTCAAGGAATCTTAAAGATATTTCAACAAAGTTTCTAGGGAATCATCAAATCCCCACCCCGTTAAACTTTGAATTCAAGGGAATTTTTAAGGAGTTTGGGGTTTAGGGTTTTAGGGTTTAGGGTTGATAATGTTGATGACGTTGATGATGTTGGATATGTTGATGATGTTGTTGATGACGATGCTGTTGTTGTTGTTGTTGATGATGATGATGATGTAACATTCAACGCACAGGTAGCTAAGCTGTGCGTTGCAAGATGAAAGCCATGATCCTGGACATGTGCATTTTTGTCCCACAAAACTCACTGTTTCTTGACGTTCGGACACGTGGTGGATGTCGGCGCGGGCAAGAGAGGGGGTTTGCCCATAATCTTACCGATTAATGGTAGGCTCTGTTAATTAGTCTGGGACCTGGCAAGGGTAGTTGAGCTGTGCCTTTGGCTTTAGTGTGTTTGCAGAGCATGCTCTGAGAGGGCTGGGTCGCCCTGCCGTGACAGTGCTAGGTAGCTGTTACGCAAGAATATCCTAGAACGCAAACCACGCGAGTCCGTACAAGTACAAGTGTACTACTGTGTAGTACTGTGTACTGCTGTGTACTATACTGACTATACTACTGTTTCTTTGCAGCAGATTCTGCCATGCAGACAAGGAACATCAAGAGACTGTAGGCCCCGTAGTTTCCTGTTCTAGATTAAGCCAGAGCCGCTGCTTCGACAGGTAAGCACATTAGTGAAAGATGCAGAGCAAACTGTGACGGACCTTTTCCATGGCAGGCCAGGTGATTTTGGTTCATTTGATACTGGTAGTGCCCGTGCCAGAGCCCGTTCCAGAGCCCGTGCCAGAGAACCACAGATCAACCTGCATGGAGGCAATCCAATGCTATTGAGAACGACTTGGATTTGAAGATGTCAAAAGACAGCTGTTTCATGTGAGAATACGAAGTTGAAACAAATGTGGTTTGGCCGTGCAAAGATGTTGAACACCGAAGAACATGTTGGAGCATGCCAAATCTGTTCGGCGTGTGCTGTGACCAGGGAAGATTTGATACGAAGTGAGGACAGCGATCTGGAACTTAATACAAGAACAGCGAGATCCTTAGAATCGCAATCAGTTGCCATAAACTTCTTTTCCACACACTTCCTCCTTGCATTGTTTTCTATGCTGTTCTTAAATGTTCTCAAAGGATGCGCAATATATACCTATAACATTTGTTCCAAGTCTCGAAAGCATCCTACAGAATAGCTTCGTGGCTATCGGCTTTTCCGCATCTCAGATGATTGTGGAATCCTGCTTCTATGTTCTGCGATGCTGCAACAAGCGGAGAAGACCAATGCCTGATGCCCACAATTCCTACAACAAATACTGCAAGAGAGAAAGCAAGGGAAGTGGAGACTGGCACAGAAATGTGAGAGAGTCTGAGGGATAGATTTCATGTAAAAATTGCATAAAATTGCACTGCTTGACAGTGCTTGATCAGTACGGAGTGCCAAGGGAGCGAGAACGACGATTGCCTTGGCGAGTTCTCTTGTCTGTGACCAGGGCCCTTGCCTTGTGCGAGTCAGCAATTGTGACCCAAGTGTTCAGTGTTGTCCAGATCGTGCAATGGGATGAATATTTGAGACGCTGACAGAATACTTCTCAATGTAAATGATTGTAAATTACGAAAGCCAGCCGATAGGCTAGGCAAAGTTGTTTTGGCGAACGAGGTGAGTATTAGGGGGTCTGGGGGGTGGACGTCGCGTGTGGTGCCAAAATCTCGAAATTAGTTGCAGCGGAGGGCATCCAAATTGAACTTTTTTTGGGGGCATGTACCACTACGCAAAGAGGTGACGGTAGGCTTCGATTCCCCTAGGTCCGTTGACTCCGGCAGGAAAAAGGGAGGAAAAAACCAAGGAAAATGAAGGAAAATCGTTGAAAACAGGGGGAAAATGCAGAATGACAGGAAAAAGGTAGGAAAACAACGACAGAAAATGAAGGAAAATCGTCCAAAGCAGGGGGAAAACGGAGGAAAATGGAGGAACTCCGAAGCTCAACGGAGAGCAGCGTTCGTTGGGGTTCGGAACAAAAGAGTTTGCAAGGGGATGAGAAGTGATACTGAGGAAGGGGTGGCGAAGGGTTGCAAAGCAAGGATAACAATTCCAAAGGTGCCGTAGATGGTTTGGGCTTCTAGTAGACGATGAACCAGCGGGCTGAGGATCATTACAGTAGGGGGTGGAGAGGGACTGTTGTGGGGGGACTGTACAGTGTAAAGTGGCTCAACGGAGAGCAGCGTTCATTGGGGTTCGGAACAAGAGAGTTTGCAAGGGGATGAGAAGTGATACTGAGGAAGGGGTAGTGAAGGATTGCAAAGCAAGGATAACAATTCCAAAGGTGCTGCAGCTGGTTTGGGCTTCTAGTAGACGATGAATCAACAGGCTGAGGATCATGATAGTAGGGGGTGGAGATTGACTGTTGTGTGGGGAGTGTGCAGTGCAAAGTGTAAAGTATGGAGTGTAGAGGGTAAAGTGTAAAGGGCAGAGTGTAAGTGTACAGTGCAGAGCGTCAAGTGTAAAGTCTGGAGTGTCAAGTGTAAAGTGTTAGAGGGTGAAGTGTGGAGTGGAAAGTGTGGAGTGTGGAGTGTGGAGTATAAGGTGTGGCGTAACATACAATCTTTCACCCACTATGGAGTGAGGTGTGTACAGTGTAAAATGTAAAGTGTGGAGTGTAGAGTGTAGAGTGTAAAGTGTAGAGTGTAAAGTGTAGAGTGTGGAGTGTAAAGTGTGCGGTGTGGAGTGTAAAGTGTGCAGTGATGAGTGAGGAGTTTAAAGTGTAAAGTGAAAAGTCTGGAGTGGAGAGTGAAGAGTGTAGAGTGTCAAGTGTAGTGTGTAAAGTGTAGACTATGGAGTGTAAAGTGTGGAGTGCAAAGTCTTCATTGTGGAGTGTAAATTGTAAAGTGCAAAGTTTGGAGGATAGAGTGTCGAGTGTAGAGCGTAAAGTGGAGTGTACTGTGTGGAGTGACATACAATCTTTCACCCAGCATGTAGTGAGGAGTGTACAGTGTCAAGTGTAAAATGTGGAGTGTAGAGTGTCGAGTGTGAAGTGTCGAGTGTAGAGTGTAGAGTGTGGAGTGTCAAGTGTGCAGTATGGAGTGTAAAGTGTGCAGTGAGGAGTGCGAGGGAAAATGGCGGAACTTTGAAGCGCAATGGAGAGAGCAGCGTCTGTTGGGTGTGGAGTATGGAGTATGCAGTGTGGAGTGTGGCGTATAAGGTGTGGAGTATTATTACGAAAGCCAGCCGATAGGCTAGGCAAAGTTGTTTTGGCGAACGAAGTGAGGATTAGGGGGTCTGGGGGGTGGACGTCGCGTGAGGAGGCAAAATTTCGAAATTAGTCGCAGTGGAGGGCGTCCAAATTGAACTTTTTTTGGGGGCATGTACCACTACGCAAAGAGGTGACGGTAGGCTTCGTTTACACACAGAAGCTTTTACACACAGAGGCTTTTACACACAGAAGATTGTACACACAGAAGCTTTTACACAGACGCTTTTTACACAAACACTTTTACACACAGAAGCTTTTACACACAGATACCTTTACACACAGAAACTTTTACACACAGACGCTTTTACACACAGAGCACACAGAAGCTTACACACAGAAGCTTTTACACAGACGCTTTTGCACAGATGCTTTTGCACACAGAAGCTTTGACACACAGCACACAGAAGCTTTGTACACACAGAAAAATCGCAATTTTACCTCCGTTTTTGGCGATCGACCCTCATTACGGGAACCCGGAAATCGCAATTTTACCTCAGTTTTTGACGATCGAACCTCATTTCGTGCGAAAGGGTTGCGCCGGACACCTTGAAATCGCAATTTTACCTCAGTTTTTGACGATCGAACCTCGTTTCGTGCGAAAGGGTTGCGGCGGACACCTTGAAATCGCAATTTTACCTCAGTTTTTGACGATCGAACCTCGTTTCGTGCGAAAGGGTTGCGCGGGACGACTTGGACTCGCACTTTTACCTCAGTTTTTGACGATCGAACCTCGTTTTGTGCGAAAGGGTTGCGCCGGACAAGTTGAAATCGCAATTTTACCTCAGTTTTTGGCGATCGAACTTCATTTCGTGCGAAAAGGTTGCGCGGGACACCTTGAAATCGCAATTTTACCTCAGTTTTTGGCGATCGAACTTCGTTTCGTGCGAAAGGGTTGCGTTTCGTGCCGTCTCGTTGGCACTGCCCCTGCCCCCGCCTTCAGAAGAGAAATAGAAAAGAAGGAGAGGGCAGGAGGGGCAAGAGGGCAAGAGGGAAAGAGGGCAAGAGGGCAAGAGGAGAAGATGTGAAGATGTGAGGATGTGAAGATGTGAAGATGTGAGGGAGAAGATGTGAAGATGAGCAGATGTGAAGATATGAAGATGTGAAGATGAGCAGAAGATGTGAAGATGTGAAGATGAGCAGATGTGAAGATGTGAAGATGAGAGGATGTGAAGATGAGAAGATGTGAAGATGAGAAGATGTGAAGATGAGAAGATGTGAAGTGAGAAGATGTGAAGATGAGAAGATGTGAAGATGAGAAGATGTGAAGATGAGAAGATGTGAGGAAGATGTGAAGATGAGAAGATGTGAAGTGAGAAGATGTGAAGATGAGAAGATGTGAAGATGAGAAGATGTGAAGATGAGAAGATGTGAAGATGAGAAGATGTGAAGATGAGAAGGTGTGAAGTGAGAAGATGTGAAGATGAGAAGATGTGAAGATGAGAAGAAGTGAAGATGAGAAGATGTGAAGATGAGAAGATGTGAGGGAGAAGATGTGAAGATGAGAAGATGTGAAGATGAGAAGATGTGAAGATGAGAAGATGTGAAGATGAGAAGATGTGAAGATGAGAAGATGTGAAGATGAGAAGATGTGAAGATGAGAAGGTGTGAAGTGAGAAGATGTGAAGATGAGAAGATGTGAAGATGAGAAGAAGTGAAGATGAGAAGATGTGAAGATGAGAAGATGTGAAGATGAGAGGATGTGAAGATGAGAAGATGTGAAGATGAGAAGATGAGATACAGACCCCCACTATTGGAAGAACCCTGCGCTCAGACGCTCTCGGGAACAAGGAACATGAAGGAAAATCGTTGAAAACAAAGGGAAAATGGAGGAAAATGGAGGAATGACAGGAAAAAGGTAGGAAAACAACGACAGAAAATGAAGGAAAATCGCCCAAAGTAGGCGGAAAACGGAGGAAAATGGAGGAACTCCGAAGCTCAACGGAGAGCAGCGTTCGTTGGGGTTCGGAACAAGAGAGTTTGCAAGGGGATGAGAAGTGATACTGAGGAAGGGGTGGCGAAGGGATGCAAAGCAAGGATAACAATTCCAAAGGTGCTGCAGATGGTTTGGGCTTCTAGTAGACGATGAACTCACGGGCTGAGGATCATTACAGTAGGGGATGGAGATTGACTGTTGTGGGGGGACTGTACAGTGTAAAGTGGCTCAACGGAGAGCAGCGTTCATTGGGGTTCGGAACAAGAGAGTTTGCAAGGGGATGAGAAGTGATACTGAGGAAGGGGTAGTGAAGGATTGCAAAGCAAGGATAACAATTCCAAAGGTGCTGCAGCTGGTTTGGGCTTCTAGTAGACGATGAATCAGCAGGCTGCGGATCATGACAGTAGGGGGTGGAGATTGACTGTTGTGGGGGGAGTGTACAGTGCAAAGTGTAAAGTGTGGAGCGTAGAGGGTAGAGTGTAAAGGGCAGAGTGTAAAGTGTAAAGTGCAGAGCGTCAAGTGTAAAGTCTGGAGTGTCAAGTGTAAAGTGTAGGGTGTGAAGTGTGGAGTGGAACGTGTGGAGTGTCGAGTGTGGAGTAAGGTGTGGCGTAACATACAATCTTTCACCCACTATGGAATGAGGTGTGTACAGTGTAAAATGTAAAGTGTGGAGTGTAGAGTGTAGAGTGTAAGGTGTAGAGTGTAAAGTGTAGAGTGTGGAGTGTAAAGTGTGGAGTGTGGAGTGTAATGTGTGCAGTGAGGAGTGTGGAGTGTAAAGTGTAAAGTGTAAAGTATGGAGTGTAGAGTGAAGAGTGTCGAGTGTGAAGTGTAGAGTGTAAAGTGTAGAGTGTGGAGTGTAAAGTGTGGAGCGTGGAGTGTAAAGTGTGCAGTGAGGAGTGAGGAGTGTAAAGTGTAAAGTGTACAGTATGGAGTGTAGAATGAAGAGTGTCGAGTGTAAAGTGAAGTGTGTCAAGTGTAGCGTGTGGAGTGTGGCGTGTACAGTGTAGAGTGTAAAGTGTAGTGTGTAAAGTGTAGAGTGTGGAGTGTGGAGTCTGGAGTGTAAAGTGTAAAGAATAATGTAGAGTGTAAAGTGTCGAGTATGGCGTGTGGAGTGAGGGGTGTACAGTGTAAAGTGTAAGGTGTGGAGTGTAGAGTGTAGAGTGTCAAGTGTAGAGTTTAAAGTGTAGCGTGTGGAGTGTACAGTGTGGAGTGTGGAGTGAGGAGTGTACAGTGTAAAGTGTAAAGTGTGGAGTGTAGCGTGTAGAGTGTAAAGTGTAGAGTGTAAAGTGTAGAGTGTGGAGCGTCAAGTGTGCAGTGAGGGTGAGGAGTGTAAAGTGTAAAGTGTAAAGTATGGAGTGGAGAGTGAAGAGTGTAGAGTGTAATGTGTTGTGTAAAGTGTAGAGTGTGGAGTGTGGAGTGTAGAGTGTAGAGTGTGGAGTGTAAAGTGTAAAGTGGAAAGTGTGGAGTGTAGAGTGTAACGTGTAGTGTGTAAAGTGTAGAGTGTGGAGTGTGGAGTGTAAAGTGTGGAGTGTAAAGTGTAAAGTGCAAAGTGTGGAGTGTAGAGTGTAGAGTGTAAAGTGTAGAGTGGAAAGTGTAGAGCGTGGAGTGTAAAGTGTGGAGTGTGGAGTGTAAAGTGTGCAGTGAGGAGTGAAGAGTGTAAAGTGTAAAGTGTAAAGTGTAAAGAATGGAGTGGAGAGTGAAGAGTGTAGAGTGTAATGTGTGGTGAAAAGTGTAGAGTGTGTAGTGTGGAGTGTAAAGTGTAGAGTGTGGAGTGTGGAGTGTAAAGTGTGGAGTATGGAGTGTAAAGTCTAAAGTGGAAAGTGTGGAGTGTAGAGTGTAAAGTGTAGAGTGTGGAGTGTAAAGTGTGGAGTGTGGAGTGTAAAGTGTGGGGTGTGGAGTGTAAAGTGTGCAGTGTGCAGTGAGGGGTGAGGAGTGTAAAGTGTAACGTGTAAAGTATGGAGTGTCGAGTGAAGAGTGTAGAGTGTAACGCGTAGTGTGTAAAGTGTAGAGTGTGGAGTGTGGAGTGTAAAATGTGGAGTGCAAAGTGTAAAGTGCAAAGTGTGGAGTGTAGAGTGTAGAGTGTAAAGTGTAGAGTGGAAAGTCTAGAGTGTGGAGTGTAAAGTGTGGAGTGTGGAGTGTAAAGTGTGCAGTGAGGAGTGAGGAGTGCAAAGTGTAAAGTGTAAAGTATGGAGTGTAGAGTGAAGAGTGCCGAGTGTAAAGTGTAGTGTGTCAAGTGTAGAGTGTGGAGTGTGGAGTGTAAAGTGTAGAGTGTAAAGTGTAGTGTGTAAAGTGTAGAGTGTGGAGTGTGGAGTGTAAAGCGTAAAGTGTAAAGTGTAGACGGTGTAAAGTGTAGAGTGTGGAGTGTTTAAAGTGTGGAGTGAGGAGTGTAAAGTGTAGAGTGTAAAGTGTATAGTGTAAAGTGTAGACTGCGGAGTGTTGAGCAGGGAGTGTAAAGTGTAGAGTGTAAAGTGTAGAGTGTAAAGTGTAGAGTGATGTGTGTATGTCTGTCTGTGTCTGTGCCTCTCTCTGTATGGGAGGGAGGTGACAGTTGGCTACGCGAGGTTACGGGGAAGCATGGGAGCAGCTTTCTGCCATTTAGCGGCCCTGGAGTGTGGAGTGTAAAGTGTGGAGTGTGGAATGTAAAGTGTAAAGTGCAAAGTGTGGAGTGTAGAGTGTAAAGTGTAGAGTGTCAAGTGTAGAGTGTGGAGTGGAGTGTGGAGTGTAAAGTGGGCAGTGAGGAGTGAGGAGTGTAAAGTGTAAAGTGTAAAGTGTAAAGTATGGAGTGTAGAGTGAAGAGTGTCGAGTGTAAAGTGTAGTGTGTAAAGTGTAGAGTGTGGAGCGTGGAATGTAAAGTGTAGAGTGTAAAGTGTAGTGTGTAAAGTGTAGAGTGTGGAGTGTGGAGTGTAAAGTGTAAAGAGTAGAGTGTAAAGTGTAGAGTGTGGAGTGTAAAATGTGGAGTGTGGAGTGTAGAGTGTAACGTGTAGAGTGTAAAGTGTAGAATGTAAAGTGTAGACTGTTGAGTGTGGAGCGTGGAGTGTAAAGTGTAGAGTGTAAAGTGTAGATTTTAAAGTGTAGAGTGCTGTGTGTATGTCTGTCTGTGTCTGTGCCTGTCTCTGTATGGGAGGGAGGTGACAGTTGGCTACGCGAGGTTACGGGAAGGCATGGGAGCAACTTTCTGCCATTTAGCGGCCCTTCGGTCGGCTATTGAATTTCTTTTCTGGGATCATTGGGAAACGGCCGTTTTGGGCCAAATCCTAGCCGGGAGGTCACGGGAGCAAATTTCTGCCATTTGGCGGCCCCTCGGCCGCCTATTGAATTTCTCTTCTGGGATCATTGGGAAACGGCCGTTTGGGGCCAAATCCTGAAAAAACGAAAGAAAGTGAAGGAAAATCGTTAAACGAAGGGGGAAAATGGAGGAACTCCGAAGCTCAACGGAGAGCAGCGAAGTGATAAAGGGGGGGCGAAGGGTTGCAAAGCAAGCAGAAGTCTTCCAAAGACGCTGCAGATGGTTTGGGCTTCTAACCTAGTTCATACGGGATTGTAAGAGGACGTTTGGGGTGATTGTAAGAGGACGTTTGGGTTTTTTGTATATGACGATTGAGTTTGAAATATGATGATTAACCAGTGGGTTGAGGATGCTTACAATAGGGATCAACAGAGTTTTCCATTTAAACAACTACCACGACATTTCTCTGCAGAAACAAAAAATTCGGGCTCGTGGCTGGCTTTCGTCCCCCCTTCTCAGGTGATTGTAAATGTATATATCCAGGACGTAGGAGTGAAATCACATTGCTTCGATACTTCGATATCCTAAGATATGCTTAGATGCGATTTGCAACTGCCATAGCCTTCCTTTCAGGTCAGCCAACTCAGCTGGTGAGGGTCTCAACTAACTATTGATTTGTGGCGTTGTCAACGGAATGTAAAGCATGGTAAAGCAAGCAACGAGCATTGCACGATTGTCACGCCCAACAAAGTACGAAAAGCAAAGGCTGCAGGAACGGCTTGCCTGGCTCACTTGGCTCGAAACGCCACACGCCACAACTACCCCAAACAAACGTGAAAATTTCACGTGGAACGGCGTTGTGTGAGGCTCCTCCTCGGACTTTCCATTCTTGGCCAAAATACAGGTTTGCTGCAAGAGCCCCAGGTCCAACGTGAAATCAGTGGGAGATCGATCTGATGTGATCGATTGCAAGGCCAAAATTTGACCTGGTTGTTGAGAAGAGCAAAGAGGAGATGGAGAGTTCAGAGAGTTCTGAACACAAAGATGGAGAGTCTGAAAGGAGACCTTTGTGATCCTTTGCACAGTCGTTTGCCGTTCCGTGAATCGAATGCTTGCCAAGCCAATGTTCTTGTCATGGCTGGGATTTCTTCGCCTCGGCTACTCCAGGAGGTTGCAAGCAGAAGATTGGGATGTTTTCTCCATGAACGGTTCAGTTGCCTAACTGCAATGAGCTGCAAGCTGACAGCAAATCACAGAAGGTCATGGCCATTCATGGCCACTTCATGTTTAAGTTGTCTCGCTACTATGGCACCTTGCAACTCAGTATTCAATTTCCACGTTAGCAAGTCATATGCCTTTTGGGCTTATGTCAAACAAGCAAGCGTTCAACACAATGACTCAAGCAAACAAGACGTGGTTGGCTGCAGAGCAGTCCGACCCATTTCGTCTTGCCATTATGTACGTAATTAGACACAATATTAAAATGCGCATGTGTGTATATATAGATACATCATTGTCAGCATACACACCCACACACACACATCATAGATGTTAAACATATATATAATATACACACATGCTACAGCCCCCCAAATGTCCACCGTTTTTGTCCTTGCTTGTCCTTTCGATGCCGGTACCTTTAGTGAACAGAAACAAAATGATCTTTGAGGCTGGTGCTGCACAGCTAAAACAAAACTACACTTGTCTAAAGAAATGCTGTATTTTCAGTATCAGAATCAATTCTACAAGCTCCAGGTTTGTTCAAGGAGTACTACATCTTCAAAAGAAACCTTGCAATTGAAACGGATGCTACATATTTTGTAAGAATACTGGTTCCTGAACAGCATGCTGTGCTTTTGAAAGAGTATATACTTAAGTTGTTTGAAAGGAGTACTGCATGCTGGTGGTGAAAGTTCGTTGTTCAAAGAGGAACTGACATTTTTTTTGCATATATCTTGAAGATAAAACATGTCTCCTTGAGAGAAACAACACTTCTTTAAGGGAATGCTGCATGTTTTCATGTTTTTGAAGGAATGCTACGTCCTGTAGGTGACCATCGTGTTTTTCAACGAAGTCGACGTACATACTCAACTTGGTGAAAGGTTCCACGGTTCCCCACACTTGAATTAATACACGCAAAAATGGCCCTTCATTTGTGTCAAAAAAGCGTCCATCTTTAACACCAAAGTTGAGTCTGGAAGAGAAAACTGCACTTCTTTCAAACTGCTTCAGATTCGAAAGGGGTGTTGCCGTTGATTGTTTCAAGGAAATGCTGCCTCTTTTGAAGAAATCGTGCATTTCAAGCGGTTGCTGCATCCTGCAGACTAGTAGTCAAAAGGGTTTGTTTCAAGAGGAAGCTACATTTTTTCCCCAAAAGCAATACTGCATCTTCAAAACCTCAGGTGCTTCCTTAAGACTTTGAGAGAAAGTAGTATCCTTCATGCACAATATAGTTGTAAGCAAGAGGGTAGCTAATCTTCAAACTCATTGTTTCTTGAAGAGAAAACTGCACTTCTTTGACAGGCTGCTTCAAGATTTTCAAAGGGATCCTGTTTTTTCTCCCAATACTGCATTCACAAGAAACCTTGCAATTGAAACGGATGCTGCTACATATTTTGTAAGAATACTGGTTCCTGAACAGCATGCTGTGCTTCTGAAAGAGTATATACTTAAGTTGTTTGAAAGGAGTACCATCTTGGAAATGAAACATGTTTCCTTGAGAGAGTCAAAACTTCTTCAAAAGAATGCTGAAATGTTCCATCCTGTAAATGATCAATTTGCTTTTCAACCAATGGGACTGCGCTTCTCGCAATGTAAAAGTATCAACACATATTACAAGTGTTTCATCACTATTTGACTTTGTTAAAGGAAGCATAGCATAGCATTTGTTAAAAGGCCACTCTATGTTCTGCTGGAATATTTCTTAAATGAAAACCAGCAGCTTTCGACCGTTCATGTTTTGTTCAAACCAGGCTTAACTCCTCCAAAAACACTCAAATTTTTAGAGGAAGGTTACCTCTGGAAGAAATACTGGACATTTGGATGACATTTATTTCTTTACAAAAAGACTGCCCTCGTTTGAAGGAATGAAGCTTTGAGAAACAACAAAAGGCAAACCTGACAATTAATACTGCAACAAGCTCGAGCAGAAAGAAGAAAGCAACACGCCAGTACTCCATTTTACCTCCGTCTCTGAGATCATGGGATCCCCCAAAGTGGCTATAACTATAACTTATTTTCTTTGCTTTTTTTGTTGCTTTTCTTTTTTTTCGTGCAGGTTTTGAACATTTTGCCAAGCCTCCAGGCAGCGGGGCACCTTGAAGGCAAATCTTCCAAATTTGGGCAAAGCATTTGGAAAAAAAGAAGTGGCAAATGGTTCCAACTGGTCGGAAAACCAATTGTGTGGCCCAGCTGCTTTCCGTGCTGCATTGTTTCTTTTTTTGGATGCAAGTGCGGAATTCAATGTGAAAAAACATTTTTTGCTTTTCATTCCACAGCCTGGAAGAAAATTTAACCATAACCACGAAAGGAACACAAAGGACTTGACTTGTCTTCGTTTTTCACAATTTGATTTCCGCACATTGTATCCAAAGAACATACACAACTTGAGTCTCCTGTTTTTCGATGTTCAGGCCAAAAGAATGCGGGACAACTCCAAAAAACAAACAAACATGAACGTCAGACCAGACAATCTTTGAACAGATTTGTTGTTTGTTTTCTCGAAGTTTTCGCAAAATTTTCAAAACGAGCAAGAAAATCAGCTGCAGGTTCAGCCCTTTATTGTGTCATTCTTTTCTGGACTGGCTGCTACTAAACAAAACACGCACACATATTAGATTGTTTATATTATATTATGTTATATTATGTTATGTTATGTCCTGTTATATTATGTTATGTTCTGTTATATTATGTTATGTTATACTATTATATTATATTAATATTATATCATGTGTTTTTAAATTATGCTATGTTATGTTATAAGTTATTATATTATATCATATCATATCATGTTTTGGTATATCATGTCATATCATATCATATCATATTATATCATATTATATTATATTATATTGTATTATATTGTATTATTTTATCTTATCTTATATTACATTATATTATATTATATATATATGTATGTATATGTATATGTATATGTATATGCATATGTATATATATAATACGTACATCAAAATAGATATAGAGAGACACATACATATGCATATATATATACATATATAGATATACATACTGTACAGACTTGCATATAGATACAATTATATATATACGTATCTGCACTCGACAGTTCAAAGGCTGTGATTTTTTTGCGAGTGAGGCTTTGCCCAAAGGTCTAGTCTCTGCAATGTCGCGGGCCAAGGGCAAACCAAGGCATACCGAGGGCAAACACCGGGCACCCCGACACCCCAAAATGAGGTCCAAATTTGTCATGATCACGTTCCACAGCGTTTGTCGTTTCAATGAAGTTCCCAGTTGCCATAGATCCTGTTTGCTGCCTCGGGCACCACAGGCGCATTCTTGTTGGGGGAAGTGCTGCTAAGGGTGCTTTGGGCATGGACTGCTGCGGGCATGCAGGCCAAGCTGCTAAGCTGCTGTGCTGCTGTGCTGCTGTGCAGTTGGCATGGGTGTAAAGGGTGCCAAGGGTGCCAAGGGTGCCAAGGGTGCCAAGGGTGCCAAGGGTGCCAAGAGCAATCTGGCCTCGGGTTGCCTCTGATTCTTGAGCGCTAAAGAATGCATGTAGCTACAACCCAGCAACCTGTCATGACAGATCAAATGACACAGCTGATGACACAGCTGATGGCAGCTCCTCTTTCTAAGGTCTTGCCATCCAGCTTCTGAAGGCATGGTCAGTGGCTGATTAGTAGCACTGTCAGTAGTGGATAGATGTTTGCACTGGTGAGGCTGCAATTTGCATTTGACCACGCGAGTGAAAACTGATGGGAGCTCATCAGTTTGGAATGTGTTTGCCTCAAAATTTCGGTGTCTTGTAAAGTGCTACTGAAGTGTTCGAACTGGATCGTTTTTTATGTCATGCCCTCTCAACGATGAAATATATTCAGTAGTCAGGTTTGTTCATGGATGGACATAACGTAGCTGAATAGTATTGTGCATGAAAATGACCAAATGCAACTGCAATGTTTTCGAACTAGTGCGTGTTTTGAACAACTGCGAAACGTCTTCGCACTAACGTGACCCTTCCTGTTTCATCAAAGGCACGACTAGGTCTGCCAGGTCTGAAATTTGTGTTTTGAGATTTTGTGTGTAAGCCTGTGCAAGGATTGACAAGCTTGCAGTATCACATTGAAAATCTGCTTATATAAAGTTGTGGAACACTATGCAGTGTATGAATGTGTATGATATTTGTTATGTGCTTTGAACTTATGTATTTAACGTTAAGATTTTCCTTCTTGGGTCTCATGTTCTCACGTGCTCGATGATAGTTCATGCGTCCCAGGCCTCAACATTCGCCAGTACGACGGTTTCCTTCGAGGTATCCACTGCGGGTGAGTAGTCCAAAGAATTTACTGTCATATCATTGCAGACTGTGTGAGTCATTTGTTTTCCAGTTTTGAGGGGTTGCATTCACTTTGAGTTTTGAAACCATAGATGATTGAGCTATATTGAAATTCAAAAGAAAGAGGGCCGTGTTGCTATGAGGGCCATGTCACGCCTGCTTCAAATCCATGGTTCTGCAACTTCTCTTGATGTTGATGTGGTTGAACACGAAACTAAGCTTAGAGGAGCCAAAAAGCCTTGGAATCACAACACTTTTTGGCGTTGCTCGCAAACCTCACGTTTGACCTTGAGGCTGCAAAGAATATCAGCCTGCTGGTGACTAAGATGTGGGAGGGGCTCTGAGTGGTTTGTGGACGTCTGAGGTCAGATCCGTCCAGAGCATCATCGGTTTCATTGGCAGTCAAGTGGCGTTGCGAGTTTCAGGTCGTCGATTTCGTCTTCAATACTGTGCCCGGACAATGAGGCTGGACTTTTCCTTTGCAACTTGTGCGAAAGGACTTACTAAATGAGTCTCTCTCTCTTTCTCTATTTTGCAGGCTCTTGACCCTTGCTTCCTTGATGTGGTCGTCAACCCAGAAATGCGATTGAGCAAGCCTAACTAAAGACTTTTTCTGTCTCTGTTGTTTTAATCGTTTTAGGTTGGTGATGGCCTCAAGCTGAGAACTCAGAAGGAGGACTTGGAGGCGGAATGTGATCAGGAATGCGCTTGAGCCTTCATAGATATTCATATATGCGGGTTCATACGTATTCATATGTATTCATGATGTATTCAGAACTTGAGAACATAGTATTCAACTGTATTTGTCAATATCTCCGAAAATATACCGCTGTGTTGTGTTAGTGTTGGACAAGTAGGAAACAAAACTCGAGCTGCTGGCAAACTGTTTTACAAAACCGCTCTCATTGGTATCAGAACATTGCATTTGGATGCATTTGGTAGATCACAATGTAGACTTATGGAGTGTAAAACTATGCGGAGCTTGTAGACTCACAAACTTGACCTTCACGGATTCATTGTGACTCTGATCAAACTTTGTGTCCCACTCCTCATCTCCACAGTCCAAAGATGTCCACACTGTAAACTCCTGAGCTCAGTAGGTAAGTGCTTCGTTGATGCCGGACGTTAGGCGGGGAATCTGAACATCTGGCGGTCGAGATGCTAACCAGTTTGAGCTTTCAAGGTAAAAGATGGTAAAAGATGGTAAAAGATGGTAAAGATGGTAAAAGATGGTAAATATATTGAAGTGAAAAGGCTCTCTTTCAGATTCAAGGAAAAACAGCGTTGGCTCCAAATGGAGTCAATCTGGATTAGAATTCCTAGAATGGGCATGGCTCGTTTGCATGTGTAGCTTGTAAAACATGAAGCAACATTGCTTGATGAGGGCGCAAGAAGCAGCTGTTGATAAATTGATAAATTACTTCTCAATTGTTTGAAAACATGCAACGCCGAACAAGTACTGCAGTCTTTTGAAGAACCTGTGTCAGGCTCATGCAAAAGATCAGCGGTGCAGTGCTGCGATGCAAGATCCTAAAACTAGGCTGGATAAGCAGCGAACTTTTTGCTGCTTCCAGTAAAGGACATGGTCCAAACATGTGCAAACTAGAGTTCTTTTTGTCCCGCTCTAGTGATTGGGCTAAGTCCAGACCAACTAGTCGCAGACTTCCTGAACACATCCAAGACACAAGCTAAAAGTAGGCTTTTGCAACTGGGTCATTAACTTTCTGTTGAGCATACTACAAAATGCTTTCGTTGAGCAACAGCATATTGTAGGGCTTCGCATACTGGCGATGCCCCAAGGGGCCTGGTTGTGGTTCCTGTTCCTGTTGTTGCTGTTGTTGCTGTTGTTGCTGTTGCTGCTGATGTTGTTGCTGTTGTTGCTGCTGTTGTTGCTGTTGTTGCTCCATACGACTACAATGAATTCATTTGATAAATTTAATGAAACAAAACTCCCAAAGAAAGAAGACTTTTACAGTCAATTATACGAAGAAAACATCACTGACAAAGACTATGCCAGAGCAAATATTGTATGGAAACATTTTAACATAAAAACCTTGGAGATATCATGATTTATGCTTGATGACTGATGTATATTTATTAACTGATGTATTTGAAAATTTTAGGGATATGTGTTTAAACTATTATGGATTAGACCCAGCATATTATATAACTTTACCCAATTATTCTTGGAATGCCTTTTTATCATTAACAGGAGCTAGACTTCAACAAATTCATATAAAAGAAATATATGAGATGATTGAACATGGTTTAAGAGGAGGAATGACACAATGCTCTCATAAGAAAGTAGAAGCAAACAATAAATATATGAATGAAGATTATGATAAATCTAAACCATCATCATATATAAGTTATTTAGATGCTAATAATCTTTATGGATTAGCAATGTGTAAGAAACTACCTTATGATGATTTTAAATGGTATTACGGTAGAATGGATGAGAAGAGAGTAATGAAATATAGTGATGATGATGATGATGATGATGACATGGGATATATATTAGAAGTTGATTTGGATTATCCAAAAGAACTACATGATTTACATAAAGACTATCCATTAGCACCCGAAATTATGAGTATTAATGAGAGTATGCTTTCACAAGTCCAAACAGATATACATAAATATTATTATGGTAAAGATGCCAGTGATGAAAAGTCAAATAAATTAGTATTAAATGTCATGGATAAAAAGAAATATGTTTTACATATATCAGCATTGAAGTTTTATTTACTGTACAGCATGGATTATCACTAAGAAAAGTCCATAGAGTAATAAGTTTTAAACAAGCAAACTTCTTAACACCATTTATTGAATTCAACACTGAAAAGAGAAAGAATGCCAAACATGATTTTGAAAAAGAATTATTTAAGCTAATGAATAACAGTGTATATGGCAAGACCATGGAAGATGTCAGAAAGCATGGTGATTATGAGTTAGTTAATACACCTGAACGCTTCCAAAAACTGGTAAATAAACCACTATTCAAACACAGGCATATTATAAATGAAGATCTTGTAATTGTTGAGAAAGAAAAACACACAGTGGAACTAAACAAACCTATCTACATGGGTATGTTTATTTTAGACTATTCTAAAATTCATATGTATTCGTTCTATTATTATGTAATGAAACCAAAATATAAAGATAATATCAAATTAGTATATACTGATAAAATATAAGATTTCAAGACTTGGTCCTAAAATAACAAGACATTTAAAATCAAGAAAAAAATATATATAATTGAATACTGTACTATGAGAGAGGGAGTGCCATTTAGTTTGAAAAGTATAGAAAACATAATAACAGAAGAAAAAGAAGAATTATCTTTAATCTATGAAGAAGTAGAAGATGATTTAGGTTATAAAGTTAAACTTGATATTGAAGTTCAATTAGTGGCAAAACTCCCAGAAAAGGAATATGGAGAAAATGAATTTAGTTATAGAGAAATTTATTTTATGAATGACTTTGATGAATATGTAGATGAAGATAATATAGATGAAATATTAGAGAAAGCAGTTGAAGAAATACAGGAAGATATAGAAGAAGACCGAGATAAAGATAGTACAATAGGAATACAGGCATTTCATTTTAAATTAGTCATTATTGAAGACATTTACTCCTAACATATTTCTAATAATTATTTATTCGAATTATGGATTTGTAAGATGGGATTTTTAAAGGTTAAGGGTTTGTCTTTATTGTGGTCTATTGTTTTGTTCTTTATGTTGTTCTTTGCTGGGTTTGTTTTTTTTGTTTGTTGGGTTGTTGTTTTGTTTTGGGTATGGAATGGATGAGGTGATGATGAATTGACTGTTATGATTTCTATAAAATGGATGAGGTAATAGATGGTTAGTAGTGATGATTTATGAGGAATGAATGAGATGGATATAAATTGACTGTTATGATTTCTATAAAATGGATGGGGTAGTGGAAATGGTAGGTTGTTATGATTTTATGGAATGAATGAGGTAATTGTGGTTGGTTGTTATGTTTTTTTTCTTTTTTTTGTGAATAATTTTTGAGTTGTTATACTGCTATAATTTGAGTTTAGAAAACTTCATTAAATCAGCTTTTTTAACATTTTTTAGGTGCGCAGCAGATCGCGCCCCAAGACCAAACAAGCGCAGTTCCTGTTTACAAATACAGGTGCCCATTGTGTCCGGCACAGTGCGCACGGGCCAGAGAAATCGCAGTTCATGTGGCAAATGGTTTCGTGCGCGTGGCCATTTCTGGCCGTATCTCCGAACATACGCTCCCGAAGCATGGGGCAATCTCTACATCGTGCCAGCAGCAAGCCGAAGGACAAAGCCAAATAAAACACAGAACTCCAGCTGGCAAGACATGTCGCCAAGAAAGATGGCAAGCATAGCATGTGAACCCTTGCGAAGGCGTGACGGATCGTGCCTTCGGCCTGTAGCTGGTAATGCCTATGACGTTGCTTACTGAACCGAGAAGAAACTAGCTCCAGGAGCTTCAAATTGCATAATTCGAGCCTTGTCAAAGCCGGCGTCGCCGCACTGAAACAGCGTGTCAGTGAAGGACGGATCGCGCCTCCGAGCCGGTATTTTCTGAGCTGACGAGAAACTAGCTCCAAATTCCATTCTCCAAGCCCCCTAAATAGCTGGTGTCGCCACACTGAAGCAGCATGCCAATGAAGGACGGATCGTGCCTCCGGTCTGCAGCTGGTAGTGCCTAACGACAAGAAAACTAGCTCAAAATTCCGTTCTCCAAACCTTCAAAGAAGTTGGTGTCGCCGCACTGCAACAGCATTGCTTTCGGCGCCGGCAGGAAGCTAGTTCCAAATTTCATGTGCCAAGCCCCAAAAATTATCCCGGGAAGAGACCCCAAACAGTGTGTAGTGAGGATGCTAAAGGGAAAGGTGGAAAGGACCTAAAATCACCAGTGGCTGCAAGCTAGCAGGACAAGAGCGACCCTTGTAGTGAAAGCATGGTGTTCAGTCAAGGTGGTCTCTGGAAGAAGAGGTAGCAGATAAGATTCTGCAAGTTCCCTTTGTAAAGAAGATTCGTGCGCAAGATCTCCTTGAGAGGTTCTCTGTAGAAGCTGCTGTGCAAGATCCCGGTGTAGGCTATGTGTAAAAGGTGTCTATAGGAGATCTCCATACAAGATCTTTGCAAGGATCTCAAAGTAAGATCTCTGTTCAAGCTATCTAAAAAAGATCTCCGAGCAATACTTCTGCTCTCTGCACCAGGCCCCTGTACAAGATCTCTATAAGAGCTCTCCTGGCAAGATCCCTGTACAAGATCTCTAGAAGAGCCCTGTTGGCAAGATCTTTATAAGAGACCTCTTGGCAAGATCTCTATACAGAGCTCTATAAGAGGTCTCTTGGCGCAACCTCTGGGCAAGATCCCTATAAGAGATCTCTTGGCAAGATCTTTTTGAGATGTCTGTGCGCGCTCTGTGCAAAAGCTCTCTTGGCAAGATTTATGTAAGAGACCTCTTGGCAAGATCTCTGCAACAGGTCTCTAGAAGAGGTCTTTTTGCAAGACCTCTGGACAAGATTTCGATAAGAGATCTCCTGGCAAGCTCTGTATGAGATCTATGTACAAGCTCTGTATAAAAGCTCTCTTGGCAAGATTTGTTTGGCAAGATCTCTGCAATAGATCTCTATGCAATGTCTCTGTACAAGATCTCCAGAAGCGGTGGCCTGGCAAGATCTGTGTACAACTCTAAAAGAGGTCTCTTAGCAAGACTCGAAGAGATCTCTGTACAGGCTTTCTATAAGAGCTCTTTTGGCAAGATCTCTGTAAGAGATCTCTTGGCAAGATCGCTGTACAAGATCTCTACAAGAGGTCTCCGTACAAGATCTCTGCGCAAGCTCTCTACAAGAGACCTCCTTGTCAAGAACTCTGTAGAAGATCTCCTTGACCAGGAAAATGAGCACTGCGCCACAACGAGAGCGATCTGACAGGCCCAAAGTGACGAGAGGGATCTCAAAATGAGCACCGCCGCGCCGCAGCGAGAGCGATCTGACAGGCCCAAATGACGCGAGGGATCTCAAAATGAGCACCGCGCCACAGCGAGAGCGATCTGACAGGCCCAAAGTAACGAGAGGGTTGGACGGGCGATCTCACAAGAGCCAGTTTGTGTGGAAATTTACAGGAACAATGCCGGACGCGTCGCCCGCGGCCATCGTCTTGTGCCAGCCTGCGCAGTCGACATGCAAATGGACATTTCACAAGAGCCATTGCCTGCTGAAATTTGCAGGGAAAATGCCAAACGCGACGGATACCACCTCGATTGAACACCGGGCCTTAACTGTTACCGTAAGAACCCTTCAGTGTGGCCACGCTGTTTGGGAAAAGCTAGCATCGCCACATTGAAACAGCATGTCAGTGAAAGACGGATTGTGCCTCCTTTCTGCAGCTGGTAGTGCCTAACGTTCCTTTCTGCACCGACAAGAAACTAGCTCCAGATTACATATTCCAAGCCTTTCAAATAGCTGGTGTCGCCACGCTGAAACAGCATGCCAGTGAGCGACAGATCATGCCTCCGGGCTGGTAGTGCCCAGCGTTGCTTTCTGCACCGGCAAGAAACAAGCTCCAAATTCCAGGTCTCCAAGCCCTTCAATTAGCTGGTGTCGCGACATTGAAACCGCATGTCAGTGAAAGACAGATCGTGCCTCCGGTCTGCAGTTGGTAGTGCGTAACGTTGCTTTCTGACCTACAAGAAACGAGCTTCAAATTCCATTTTCCCAGCCCCTCAAAAGTTGGTGTCGCCACACTGAAACAGCATGCCAGTGAAGGGCAGATCGCGCCTCTGGTCGGCAGCTGTTCGTGCCACTGTTGCTTTCTGAACCGAGAAGACACTCGCTCCAACTCAAAATATTGCTGTTACTGTTGCTGCTTGCTTGCTTTTTGGTCGTGCTGCTTGCTTTCTGTTTCTCTTCTTTCTTTTGCCTTTGCTCTTGCTTTCCTTGCCTCTCTTAAATACTTGTTCTTGCTTGCTTGCTGTTTGCTCGTGCACCTTGCTTTCTTCTTGCGCCTTGTATCTTGCTTCCGGCGTGCCTTCTTCTTCCATTGCCATGTTCGATATAGTGTATGCTAGGTGCCTAGTGTTGACGCCTCCCTTTGCCAGCAGACCCATGTCAAGTGTTGTGCAAAGTTGCATCTTCTCTTGCATAAACCGACAAGAGCAAATAACTGACACTCCCAGGTTCATCACGATGTTGCTTGTGTACCATGAAGTACTTGTAGTCTCCATAAGTCGGACAGACCATGTGCCTAGCCAGGTTCGTTTGCAAAAACAAACATTTTTCACCACAGAAACGATATTTGATCAAGATGGTTTCAAGTAGTTTCACCTAATGTCTTTGATCCATCCGTTTGAAAACGGAAGTCTGCCCGAGTTGACAGAACCGTGATCACATTGGCAAGAGTGAAAGTGACAGATTCAACACTTCAAGAGGTGAAGACATCTCTGGCTCTGAATGGTGCCTTTTGTTCCAACCTTGGTGAGTACATATGGCTGTGGCGCATTGGCACTCAGTTTGACACTTTTGTCACACATGTTTTTTTGTTTTGGGACACAAGAACACACAGCATCCTTCATACCATATGAAGGCACCTCATGATTCACATTGTATGTATATGTATGTATATGTTTTTTTGGTATACCTTTGTACACATATCATATGCAAACTCTTCAGTTTTGACACAGACTCTGTCTTTGTGAGGTTTGCAGGCTGGGATGGACGACGTTTGCCGGTTGCTGCTGCTTGGATTTTACTTATACAGTAGATGCATTGAATCGTCTCATGTTACATTTCTCTGTCCTGAGGTGGTACCCTTTCCCCAAAGTTTGGGCAATGGTCAGGAACTTGGCCATGCAGTTCACGAAAGGTAGCCTAGGCTACCTGAGTTCTATGTACCTTAGTACTAGTTTAGTACTGGGGGAGGTGGTTGATCCTTTCCTGGAAATTGACGGCTGGAACTCCCCCCACCCTTCGATTCCTCCCTGGTCCGGATTCAGCCATGTATATTGTTGGCTCCGCTGCTAGCCTCAAGTGATAAGTTTCCAGATACGGGTTAATGTACCATCATTGCGGCTGCCAGTTGAAGCACAGTATGTTCTAGATGTGCAGTGCACAAGCAGAAAATCGCCTCGAACTCTCAGATAGCCTATTGCTTGGCCACTACTGTTGAGGGCTTCACCCAGGAGCGCCGACCCCATCTCAATGCGCAAGCATCAGCCCCTGCGAGCCCCAGTTCAAGCGTGCCCAGAGTGCTCTGAAGGTCTGCATGGGTTCAGGTTGTGCGTGCCCCGACTGAGTTGACGCGCGCGATCTTCTGCAGCGACGTTCTGTCACTTTGACTAGCGCTTACTATCCGGATCGGTTGGTGCCCACACTCACAGGGAAAAAGCTGCGCGTTACAATCTCCTCGATATGGGTTACTGTATTGTCATTTTCTGGAAGGAAGGAAGGCAGGCAGGCAGGAAGGAAGGAAGGCAGGGAAGGAAGGAAGGAAGGAAGGAAGGAAGGATGACTTGCGTGTGCAAAAGTTTTCCTATTTACCTCAACCTCTTCTGATACCCCTCAGCGCACGCGCATCCTGTTTCACCCAGCACGCATGCAATTCCCATCCATGTACGTTGCGTTCTAGAGTCATGACAGAAGACAGTCCATTGCAATGGCTGTTTGCACCTGCCTACTTTGATGCTGTTGCCATGGCAATTTTTTTCTGCTCAATAAGAAGCAATTTGGTGCTCTTCGCATATCACAGACACGCAGCTGAGCTCCATGCCCCAACTGGAATACTTTACGAGACCGCTCGATGTTCTTCACAGGTCATGGACAATGCTCATGTTAGATAAGAAAACAATAGCAGTATGTCCCTTCGCAGCGACATTTATCCCTGAGCCACAAGCCTTTTAATAGTTCCCACGAAACAAGGGCGGTTTCGTCCCCTGCAATTCTTGATGTTGCTTTTGCTTCGGGCATCCTCACGCACTTAGTCGCATGAAGGTTACATCCCTAAAGACCTATCCCTACACGCAAAGTGCCTCAACCGAGCGTCCATCGGTTGAGGCACCTTGGCCCCTCTAATTCACATAGTTGGCGAACAAACTGACTAACATTATCTTGCTTGTGGTTCTTATTACTGACTATGGCACAGGGTGGGTGGAATTTAGATATTGGGACAAGATGCATGCAAGAAGTTGTTGATGCCGGGGAAGTTCGGATATTGCAACAACAAAAACGTAAGAAGTGGTGGAGAGGCCAATGGGGGAAGTCTACGTATGGAGCGAAATGGATGCAGGAAACTGAGAGGCACCTAGGGGGAAGGGAAAGTTCGATATTGAAACAGGATGAGCGCAAAAAGTTGTTGAGAGATATGCCCCCACCTACCTTTCGTCCCCCGTCTCAAGTTTCTCTGATGCAAAGGATGCCACCGATGCCATCCTTCTCATTGACTACTCGCTCTTTGTTTCAGCAAACATTCAGTTCCCCAGGAAAGGACAACTTTGACAATTCCCTTCAAACATTAAACTGTATCTCTTCTGATTTGCGCCGTCTTGGATTGTCAAGGAACCAAGTCCATAGCGGCATAGAAGCCTTGGAAGCGCAACAGAAATTGACAAATGGGTGATGTGCCACTGCAGGTGCCAAGGCCACCACCAGTGTATTGCCGTTGTTTGACCTCTTGGCCAACACCATCCCTCAACCATGTTTGGTCAGGGCCCACAGATGACAAAGTGCATTGCTTGGTTGCTAGATGTTGCTACGGGTTTCTAGTTTGTGATGGCGGGTGCGGCCATGAAGGGACAATGGATGAGCTCTTGTCGTCTTCAGCACATTGCACCGAGGCTGAAATTTCAAGCCTTTCTATGGAGGCTCCCAGATTCCCTGAAGCCAGACCCAGCAAGGCTTTGAGCAATCCCCCTTGAACATCTCATGCTAATGGACGTGAATGTGAGAAATCGCTCTGAAGTGAGCAAGTGAGCTTTACCTTGAAGGCAAACACCGGAAAACTTTTGGTCGTGGGCTGAGAAAGCAATCCTTGAGTTTGTCTGACTGACTGAGGTCGTTGTGTGATGTGTCCCTTTCATGTAGTGGATGTGACGTCTCATTGGATGCTGCGAGTCTGCCAAAGCTATGGGATTGAGGAAAGACACGGACTTGCAGGGCTTGCAGGTTTAGGACTTGAAGTGGCTCATCTCGAATCTAGTGATTCAACTGATGGAAGTGTCTCACAAGTCCAAGGTCCTATGGTCGAATGGCATTTTGGATGCTTTCGACTTGTCAGCAGCTTGGGTGTACTACTTACTCACTTGTCACGTCCTTTCACTCACCCAAAAAGATTCACATGTTTCCATGCCTGTGGAGAGTCCCTAGCTTGCAGTTTCCAATGTCATTTTCAGCAAATGGGCATGCATGCCATTGCCATCTTACAATACCTTACAGCCGGCAATCCAAGTAACCTGTGAAGTTGTATCTATAGTTTGGGACTGTGGGATGGCAAGTTTCCTGCCCCCTTGACCCGATAGCATCCGAGAGTCAGGTTGAAAGGCCATCATCTTGGTTCCTGGAGACCACCGTGGCCTGGGCTCCCCAGAATCACGACCGCAACCGTCACGACCGTCACGACCGTCACGACCGTCACGACCGTCACGACCGTCACGACCGTCACGACCGTCACGACCGTCACGACCGTCACGACCGTCACGACGTGAGCTTATAGTAGGGTGATATCAGTGATATCCAACGACTCTAGTGATAGTGACGACTAGTGAGGCACTGTTGTGATTTTCCATGAGGGCAGCCAAGCATTTAGTGGATGGAGTCGGGCCGATGTTGACGTGGCTTCTGCAGACTTTGCGATCTTGACCAGAAGAGCTGTGACCGAGGCAACCTCGCTCAGTGTCGCCAGCTAAGATTCATCAGTACAGGTTTTTGCAAGCTGTGAGCCTTTCAGATAGGTTTGCTGCACTGTCACGCAAAACTCTCTTAGACTGTTGAAAGTTGCATGTTGCAACGCTCTTTCTCAACACTCAAGAAAACTTCCCGACAATTGTCAAAGGGATGCTTTTGGGACTTTGTGACCTCAGACCTTACACGCGCACACACACACAATCACACACAGAGATCCCCGTCTCAACAGAGACGTTTGCCTATTTGCAAATGGTTACAAACACAACATTCAACACTGGGATCCGCAATCACTCCTGCCTAGGTCCTTCAACACCCAGGGCCAAGCTTGGCACTCAGATTTGGCTGCTTAGAGATGCCTTACGGATCCTTATGTGAAAATAATGCAAAAATTGGCGCTTGCTACTACTCTTGCTGTTGGGATGTTCAACTCTCGCACACAGTTGGATTTTGTTCGGAAGCGATTCCCCCCCACCTCCCCTTACCTCCCAACTGCATTCAAAATAATTATATATGTGCAGGACATGCGACAATTATGAATACGGCGATGTGACGGATGGTGGCAGTTTATTTTTGCACTGAGGCGTGCATGGAGCAATGCTCCTTGCAGGCAAGCCCGGAGCTGTGGAAAGCCCTGGGGCGGCTGAAGAAGGTCAATGCCATGGGCTGCGGAGTACCGCGATGAGCACAAAAACGAAGAGCGGAGCAGCGGAGCCGTGTGCAGTGAGGATTTGTTGAAGAGTCTCACAGACACACTCCCCACCCACTCCCCACCAACTTCCCACCGTCCCAACTCATCCAGAGTGTGGTGCAACTTGGCAATCCCGAGACGTTTTATTGTTTTCTTCAGGATTATAAAATATGGTGCCTTTTCCTTTGCTTTACATGGTGTCAGCGTGAATCGTTTGCATGTCATTGGCTGTGGCTCAGATGCCGACGGAGGAAGGAAAAACCGCCTCCGATCGAACTGCAATGTCAAGCGCCCCACAAGAGCCGGTGGAACTTTTGCAGGCACAAGGCAAACATTGACAATGCGGAGAACTAGTGCAGCTCAGCAGTCTCATTTCTACAGGGCTCAAACGCTTGACGTGTGTCATGATCCACCAAAAGAGCTGATTTTGAGACTAGCGAGTGAATAGCGAAGAGGTGAGTGTCTTGCAACACGACAAAGATTTGGTAATTTTACCCTTTTGCACGACTCACTCTTGGCCAGAGAAAAACTGAACTTCGCAATGGCATTCTAGCTGTACGACCGATACGTCTGCTGGCCTCATGGCACCCTGGCTCATCATATGACCAGATCTGGGAAAGCATGTTTTGATCATGGAAGTTTCTAGATGTTCTTTTGATATATTTCGATATCTAAGGATATCTTCGAACTCTGCAGGGTTCGCTCTACCTTTGTATTCTGTCTGCTGGCACTGTATCAATCACTGTGTCAACCTGTCTGATTTGTCTGTCCGATCTCTCGGCTTGATGTCCTTTTCATGTCCTTTTCTGCTTGACATGTCCTGACAGCCCCACGCCCTCTGCTAAGGCAGATGACTCCAGTGACTTGTTGGAAGGCTTACACAGTCAGAACCTTTGCCTTCACGTAGATCTCTCGGAAACAGCAAATAATAGCAATGATAGCAACTGCTTTATCTTTCTTGTAGATAGGAGCAGAACACAATCGTGCACACATTTCCTTTGAGACACAAATGAACAAAACTCGAACAATGAGGACACTAAAGTCCTTGGGTAGCTAGAGGCAATACACAAACATAGTCAAGCACTCACACAAACACACACACACAGGCACACACATGCGCAGCAGACATTTCTTTGCTTCTCAGGCCTCGACATCACTGCGTGCAAGGAACACATTCGGCAATTGCAGGCACGACGTGAGAGACGTACCTTGGAGAACTCGCCACAAGCGCTACACCCTGCAACTGCATCATGGAGTCCATTTGTGTCAGACCTGATTGAAAAGGAGGAAATCAGAAAGGGAGTAACTCACGACGCTGCTCCAAGACCTGGTAGAATTTCACAAATATATTTCAAGATATTTCAAGGATTTTCAATGTACGTACACACACATATAATATATATATATATATATATGATGCAGCCTCCCAGGTCCCCCCCTGTGGGTGGGTAGGGGGGTGGGGGGGTTAGTAGTTAGTAGTAGTTAGTAGTAGTTAGTAGTAGTTAGTAGTAGGGATGGGTATGGGTATACAGGAGCTATGTTCCCCGGCCCCCCTGTGGTGTGGTGGGGGTGTGGTACTGCGTATATATATATATACATATGTATATATATATATATATTTGAATATATGTATATATGTGTGTATATATATATATGTATAGACATGTTTTGTATATATATATATATATATTTATTTAAATACGAATATGAATATATATATATATACATATGTATGTATCTATAACATGTATATATATATACATATATATATATATACACATATATAGGAAGTAGATACATAGCACATGTATATATAACTATAGATAGCACGCAGGGACTTTGAGGGAGTATGTGTGCTACGCAGGTCGGTGCTACCTGGGGACCCATCCCATTCGGGGGGGAGGGGGGGTGACCTCGCGGGCGGAAGACGGGATCATATATATATATATATTATTTTATACATATATTATAACAATATATATATAGTATTATATCAATATATTTTAAACAATATAATAAATTTGTATATATATATATATATTGTAATATAAACAATTTATATATTATATAGACAATATATTATATCTTTTATTATATATATAAATTATGATATGATATGATACTATATTATTTGATATGATATGATACTATATGCTATTTTACTTATATATATATATTATCTTATATCATATTATATTACACACTATTTTATATTTTATATATTATATAATATAGTTGAAATATATCGACCCTGAGCCCCACCATGTATAGCATGTGCAGGTAGGTCTAGTGTAGGTATGCCTTAGCTATGAGCCCAACGTAGTTCCAAGTAGATATCTCCGATATGTACAGATATTGCACCTACTACTTAAAAGCAGTAAGTAGATAGAGAGCAGAGCCGCAGTCAGAGACGAGAAGGCCCAGTTACCCCTTACCCTAACAACCACCAGGGTTCGGGTTGGTTCTATGTCATCGACGCGATGGCTCAAGTGCCCCGAGGTAAAAGGGGGCATTTGGTATTTCATGCAGGGTTTGGCGGATTGGGATTCCTTGTTTTGCTGGGTTCTCGGTTCGGCCCCCTGTTTGACTGGTTATCAGCCGTAAGGCTTGTTTCTTTTGTTGGGGAACCTAATCCGCTAAAACCTGCTTAGGCCCTAAGTTTGTTTTCGCACTTTTTCGCTGTCACTCTTGCATGCCTTCAGGCGGATCGGAGGAGGTCGCTGCTGATCACAGCGCGACTCAGGAAACGCCAGCGGAGGGATCCGAGGCGGCTGGTGAAGCAGGGAACGCTGAGCAGTCTGCTCCGTCGACTGTTGACCCGGTAGCCGAAGGTTCCCAAAGCTGGGCCGATCTTTCTGAGGTATTGGACTCGACCGCGCCTTCTGGTGACGTTGCAACTGCTGAACTCATTCCCGTCAAGGAGGAGGAGCAGGAACTTCAAGAGGCGCAGTCCCTGGGTGCAGTGTTGTAAACAATTGGCTTGCCCGGGGAGGTCGTTGACGATCACGTCGCGACGGAGGACGTTGGACAGGGTCAGACTCTTGATCAGGAATTTTTGGAAGAACAGCCTCACGCGGATAATCCGGCCGAAGCTGCTTTCACGGACCTCGATCGTGCAAAAGAGGAACAAGATCTTGAACGACATTCTCCGCCGTCACCTTCCAAGCAAGTCGAACAATAGATTGAAGAAACCGATCTTTTAGGGTTAGGTGCAGAGGCAGGTTCAGTAGGTGTTGAAGTTGAGGCAGAAGTGGAAGCCGAAGGCCCACCTGCCGAAGCATCCGAACCATCTGCATCCGTGCCTGAGCCCTTGGTCGCTGACACTTCCGGTGTCACGACAGAAGCCACAACTGCCGATACTTCTGAATTAGTCCCACCACCAACTAGTCCTAATCTTGTTGACCCAGGTACCGAACCTATTCAAGTAGGTCATTCCCCATCTGCCCCTTCTAAAGCTCCAAGAACTAGGGTAAGATTCAGCAGGGGAGGTGCCACCACACGTTGGCAAGAAGCACGAAGAGGTTGGTAGGTTGATTTCGAAGCATATCATAACTGGCTTTATCACAATTCAGGGGGAAGCATCAGCAGGGGTTTCTGGTTGCGCCGGATCCCCTACGAACAAGCTAGTGAGGACCAACGGTGGGTAATTGCTTTACATTCCAAGATTGTTGAAGAATTTACAACCTCAAACTGTTTGGCCATCGCTTATAACGTGTTTACTTCTTACCAAGACTGGGCCCATCAACACGGGCTGGATAGACGTCGAGGAGTTGCTCACGGTCGTCAGGTTATCGACTCAGGTGATTTGCTTCCCACAAGAATCATCAACTTGAGGGTTCTAGGTGTAGAGCATCCCAGAGCTGAGGAGTGGGACAGAGGCACCTGTTGCAGTTCCGGCGGAGCCCCCTGTTCCAAAGGAGCCCAAACAGCCAGGTCATCCGCCACCTAATTGGCACCAAAGGTCACTATTTCTGGTCCCACAACCACCTAAGTCACCCTCTCAAGGGGTCGCAGCCTCCGGGGGCGACGCAGCAGTTCCAGTTGCTAGTAGCCCTGCTAGGCCACCCGCTAAAGCTAGGCCCAAAGCTCCTGAACCTAAAGCTGCTGAAACCCTTGCAGATAGAATCCGTAATCTGCCACCGCCACCACCCAGTGTCGCCCCTAGTCCACCACCTTTAGCACCTCCTAATATCCACCACCAAGTGATACTATTCCAGCCCCACCATCTCATCCGCCACCATCTGCTGAGGAGCTCGCTGCCCGCAGTTCCCAACCAGCAGAGGCGCGAGAGGGACAGCCAGGGGATCCCAACGATCTTCAGCCTGTTGAAGAAGGGGAGTGGGTAGAGGAGGAGGAACCAAGGGAAGAAGATGTTGTGGTAGAAGTGGAGGAGGAAGAGCCGGAATTCCCTGACTTTCCAACCCGCGGCCGTGAAACTTCCACCCGTCAACGTCGGCCAAAAAGAAATATGTCAGATCCCCCAATTCCAGTTAATCTAGTGCCCAGGGCCCAAGGTCAAAGGTATCCCGAAATCCGCTTCGATCCGACAGGTACTTGTGCAAGGGTCGCTGATCCTCCGATCGCGTACGCGCCACAGACACTCCCCTACATAGTCCCAAGGGGTGAAGGCCAATACCCTGAGGTTTTAGTCGATCCACATAGACTCCCTGATTCTGTTTGGAGAGACCCCTCATTGCGGGCTCATCGAACCATCCTCGGAACTGGCAATTCAGACCCAATTACAATAGTCAACATTGCCACAGATAACCCATCTACAGAGTCCGAAGGTTCAGAAACGCCTGAGACTGCAGTTCAATGTTTTACTGCGTCTGGTGCTGCCTTTCACAACCAACCAGGGCCTATTGAAGCTGAGATTGCAGAGCGCGTTCCTACAAGACCTGTGGAATCGCCACCCAAAAGGCCAAGAGTAAATATCAGAATCTCACAGGTGCAAAGGGACATTAAACCTGCAAAGGCTAAGGCCGAAGTTGCTGCATCATCCACATCAGCACCCTCAACAGCCGTTCCATCTCTTAGTGCGCCATCTCTTAGAGGTAGTGTTCCTCCGTGGCGTGCACAGCCGCCGCAACAGAACCAGGAGCCAGTTGAGGTCGCTGAGCAACAGCCTGTTGTCGCGACAAGTGCAGCATCCGAACCGGCCGCAAGTCCCACATCTAGGTCTAGAAGTAGAGCACCCTCAGCAGACACTGCTCCAGCGTTAGCTGCACCAAGAGCATCTAGAGGGAGGGAAGCGAACATCTCTAATAAGATCACACCGGCATCCCGCCGTGACCTTAAGAGAGCGAGCTCGGTGCCAGTTCCAAGGCGATCGGAGGGGGCTGCTGTCCCCGACACGCCCCGGCCATTAGAGCCACTGGCCCCACCAAAGGCCCCAAAGGCCAAATTACCTTGGAAAGCTCCACCTGTTCAACCCCCTAAACCCGATAGACCTGCTCCGGCACCACCTAACCCCGCTAAGCCTGTTAAGCCTCCACCGCCCGGTGTTGAGAAGGTTAGGCGCCCAGGTGTTGTCACAAGCTTAGACCCACTTCCGTTGGGTACTGAGGAGCAGCCACCAAAGGCTTCTGAAGAGAGCTCAGGTTCTGGCTTGGCGCCGCATATCCGCGGCAGACCTCTCCCAGAACCAACACCGGAGTGAGCTGAGGGCGTCGCTGGTCCTAGACCGCGACGCTACCAGGAGCCAACTAGACTAGTGTCCCAGGTAGTCCATATTGATTCATCCAACATATAGTTGTTTGTCTCGATTGGCACGATACCTTAGACCAAGCTTTAAACCCAATTGGTGAACTCCCATCCCATTTGGTTGAAAAGTTTCGTAGTTTAGTAAGGCTTGCGGAGAACCGCATAGAGTTCCATATTGTCTCATACGCGGGTTGGGCAAAGATCGAGGGCACCAAAGCCTCGGCGGAATACTTGATTGACTCGTTGAACCGTCAAGGGCTGCCATTCAGAGAAGTTCATTTTTCTAGGGCCCCTTGTGGCCGTGAGGGTAAGTCCTCGATTGTGTTGGCACTGCAAGCTCATTGCCTTGTTGACGACAGACAGGACGTTCTTAACGAAAACTACCTCACTGGAATCAAAGTGATCAGGTCTGAAGGCAGGTGGGACCGCGAACTTAGCTGGATAGCGTTGATTGACGACTGGCTCGCCAAGAGGGCATTGAGAGTATCCTCCAGCGGCGCCGGCCAACTCCTCTTCGGCCTGACCAGTTTTACCCACCCCACGGTGGCAAGTCCAATAGAGACTCCTGGTAGGCACTGGCACAAGTCTGGTGACCCTACAACATTTGTTAGGCATCCCCGAATTCCAAGGTAGCTGAGCTTGCTCGCTACTCGTGTCGGTTTTGTCTTTGTCTTTTCGCTGTGTCTTGTAGCTGCGTGCAACTTGGCACTTGCATCCGCTAAGGGTTTTACCCAGTTTTGCACTTTATTATCTTGAAATCCAACTTGCGAAGACATAGTTGGTTGGGGTAGTATTGTGCCACTTCGGTCGTCTTTGTCTGTTGGTGCTAGCTTGAGACGCTGAGCAAAGCTCGCGTGGATCAGATAAAGTTGCGGTTGATCGCAAAAGTTCAGCCTTTGTTTGGGTCAGGATGTCAGGTATTTCTCCCCCAACCGATCCCAGTTCTTCTGACGGTAGGTCAAGGAGTAGCCCTGAAGATTCTAATCAAAACCCAAATGCAACTCGGGTCCCTGCAGTTACTACTGTCCTGGTTCCAAGAAGAATCCAGTTGCCTTCTTCTAGGGATGCCATGCGTGTTGATGAGTCATCTGATACTAGCATGGAAGCATCTCGCCAAAATAGATATAGGCAAAGGGCACCCCGTGGTCCAAATCCAAGCAATAGTCCCGATGAAGATAACCCAGTAGACCTTAGTGCAACACAAGCCGCTTTCCTTGCGGGTGCTGCTGTAA
Organism: Cladocopium goreaui; assembly: GCA_947184155.2. Taxonomy (NCBI): domain Eukaryota; class Dinophyceae; order Suessiales; family Symbiodiniaceae; genus Cladocopium; species Cladocopium goreaui. Next base: position 217,720 of record CAMXCT020005990.1, on the reverse strand, counting down.
CTCAAGCGCACCATGCCGCCAATTTAGCGGACCATGCTAGTAATGTTGCCAATCCCAATTATAAACCCTTCAAGCCAGACATGTCACCGCACAGCAGCAATCCGACTTTGGTCAGGTCGCTGCAGAAATGCGCGACGCCGCAGCAAGAGCCATCCTGCACAACCAGGAGGAAGCTCAAGCCGCTTTGGCTGAGAGGGACAGGGGTTCGGAGTTGTTTGAGTATAACCTCTCTCAACAAGCTCATCAATTAATTTTGGGGGCTAGGCAGCAGGCTCAGCAGGAAGTCTTAGCTAATCAAGCGTTTTTGCAACGGGAAGCCCAACAATTTGTGGAATCTAATGTTAGACCACTTCAACATCAAATCAGTTTGGGTAACCAACAATTGGCCACTCGGGAAGTTGAGATAACTGAAAGGGATACTAGGATTGCATTGAGCACGCAGGAGGTGCGTAAACCGATTTCGCCACTTCACGCCACTTCACGCCACTTCAAGTGGCATGAAGTGGCATGAAGTGGCATGCTCACTGTTTTTGCGCCACTTGAAGTGGCATGAAGTGGCATGAAGTGGCATGCTCACTGTTTTTGCGCCACTTGAAGTGGCATGAAGTGGCATGAAGTGGCATGCTCACTGTGCGTGCGCCACTTGAAGTGGCATACGCCACTTGAAGTGGCATACGACATACGCCACTTGAAGTGGCATACGCCACTTGAAGTGGCATGAAGTGGCATGAAGTGGCATGAAGTGGCATGCTCACTGTTTTTGCGCCACTTGAAGTGGCATAAAGTGGCATGAAGTGGCATGCTCACTGTTTTTGCGCCGCTTGAAGTGGCATGAAGTGGCATGAAGTGGCATGCTCACTGTTTTTTTTGCGCCACTTGAAGTGGCATGAAGTGGCATGAAGTGGCATGCTCACTGTGCGTGCGCCACTTGAAGTGGCATACGCCACTTGAAGTGGCATGAAGTGGCATGCTCACTGTTTTTGCGCCGCTTGAAGTGGCATGAAGTGGCATGAAGTGGCATGCTCACTGTGCGTGCGCCACTTGAAGTGGCATACTACTACTACTACGACTACTACGACTACTACGACTACTACGACTACTACGACTACTACGACTACTACGACTACTACGACTACTACGACTACTACGACGACTACTACGACTACTACTACTACGACTGCCACTGCCACTGCGACTACTACTACGTCTACTACTACTACTGCTACTACTACTACTACTACTCCTGCTACCACTACTACTACTACTATTACTACTACTACTACTCCTGCTACTACTAGTACTAGTACTACTACTACTACTACTACTAGTACTAGTACTAGTACTAGTACTAGTACTACTACTTCTACTACTGCCACCACTACTACTACTACTACTCCTGCTACTACTACTACTACTACTACTACTACTACTACTACTACTACTACTACTACTACTACTACTACTGTACTTATTGCTCTGCCAGTTTGGCTGTTTTCAGGCTACGGGCAAGATGAATGAAACATAATGAAGCAGAAGCAGCTCTGAAAGTGCCTCATGTCAATGCGCAGATGCCAGGAGTCAATAATACAGATGTATGTACGTTGTAACATCCGATCCATGTCAATCAGAAGCTTTGGAAGCTACGTTGTAACATCCACTTGAAGTCACTTGCAAGATGCGCTGGGTGCTACGTTGGACCATCCACTTGAAGTCACTTCCAGGACGCTCTTGATGTATTTTGTAACATCCGCTTCAAAAGACTTCCAAGAAGCTCTGGAAGCTACGTAACATCCACTTGAAATCACTTGCAGGACGCTCTGGATGTATTTTGTAACATCCATTTCAATCAACTTCCATGAAGCTCTGGAAGCTACGTTGTAAAATGCACGTGAAGGAACTTCCAAGAGGCTTTGGATGCTACGTTGCAATATCCCTTTCAATCAACTCAATAGACGCCCTAGATGCTACGTCGTTATAACATACATTTCAAGTAACCCCAGAAGGCCGTGGCTACTATGTATACGTTGTAACGTCCGTTTCAAGCAACTCCAAGACGCTCTGGATGCTACGCTGCAACATTTATTCGAAGGCAGTAATAAAAGGCTTTCGATGATACGTTGCAACATCCCTTTCGATCAACATCCAAGACGCTCTAGATGCTACGTTTTAACACTCGTTTCAAGTAACTCCCACAAGGCGGTGCATGCTACGTTGTAACATCCACTTGAAGTCACTTCCAAGACGCTCTGGATGCTATGTTGTAACATCCATTTCAATCAACTTCCAAGAAGCTCTGAAAGCTACGTTGTAACATCCGCTTGAAGTCACTTCCAAGATGCTCTGGATGCTTCGTTGTACCGTTCACTCGAAGTCATTTCACGACGCTCTGGATGTATGTTGTAACATCAATTTCAATCAACTTCCTTGAGGCTCTGGATGCTACGTTGTAACATCCACTTGAAGTCACTTCCAAGAGACTTTGGATGCTACATTGCAACATTCCTTTGAATCAACTCAATAGACGCCTTAGATGCTACGGTATAACATAAATTTCAAGTAATTTCCAAAAGGCCGCGGCTACTGCGTTGTAACGTCCATTTCAAGCAACACCAAGACGCTCTGGATGCTACGCTGCAACATCTATACGAAGGCAGTACAAAAGCCTTTCGATGATACGCTGCAACATCCCTTTCAATCAACATCCAAGACGCTCTAGATGCTACGTTACAACACTCGTATCAAGTAACTCCCACAAGGCGGTGGATGCTACGTTGTAACATCCACTTGAAGTCACTTCCAAGACGCTCTGGATGCTATGTTGTAACATCCTTTTCAATCAACTTCAAAGAAGATCTGGAAGTTAAGTTGTAGCAGCGTTGTAACGTCCATTTCAAGCAACACCAAGACGCTCTGGGTCTACGCTGCAACTTTTATTCAAAGACAGTACAAAAGGCTTTCGATGATACGCTGCAACATCCCTTTCAATCAACATCCAAGACGCTCTAGATGCTACGTTATAACACTCGTTTCAAGTAACTCCCACAAGGCGGTGGATGCTACATTGTGACATCCACTTGAAGTCACTTCCAACACGTTCTGGATGCTATGTTGTAACATCCATTTCAATCAACTTCAAAGAAGCTCTGGAAGTTACGTTGTAACATCCACCCGAAGTCACTTTAAAGATGCTCTTGATGATAGGTTGTAGCGTCCGATTGAAGTCACTTCCAAGACGCTCTGGATGTATGATGTTAAATTGTAACGTCGATGTCAATCAACTTCCTACAAGCTCTGGAAGCTACGTTGTAGCATCCACTTGAAGTCACTTCCAAGATGCGCTGGGAGCTACGTTGTACCCTCCACTTGAAGTCACTTCCAGGACGCTCTGGATGCTACGTTGTAACATCCACTTGAAGTCACTTCCAAGAGACTTTGGATGCTACATTGCAACATCCCTTTGAATCAACTCAATAGACGCCTTAGATGCTACGGTATAACATAAATTTCAAGTAATTTCCAAAAGGCCGCGGCTACTGCGTTGTAACGTCCATTTCAAGCAACACCAAGACGCTCTGGATGCTACGCTGCAACATCTATACGAAGGCAGTACAAAAGCCTTTCGATGATACGCTGCAACATCCCTTTCAATCAACATCCAAGACGCTCTAGATGCTACGTTATAACACTGGTTTCAAGTAACTCCCACAAGGCGGTGGATGCTGCGTTGTAGCATTGTAACATCCACTTGAAGTCACTTCCAAGACGCTCTGGATGCTATGTTGTAACATCCTTTTCAATCAACTTCAAAGAAGATCTGGAAGTTAAGTTGTAGCAGCGTTGTAACGTCCATTTCAAGCAACTCCAAGACGCTCTGGATGCTACGCTGCAACATTTATTCGAAGGCAGTACAACAGGCTTTCGATGATACGTTGCAACATCCCTTTCGATCAACATCCAAGAAGCTCTAGATGTTACGTTAAAACGCTCGTGTCAAGTAACTCCCACAAGGCGGTGGATGCTACGTTGTAACATCCACTCGAAGTCACTTTAAAGATGCTCTGGATGATAGGTTGTAGCGTCCGATTGAAGTCACTTCCAAGACGCTCTGGATGTATGTTGTTAAATTGTAACGTCCATGTCAATCAACTTCCTACAAGCTCTGGAAGCTACGTTGTAGCATCCACTTGAAGTCACTTGCAAGATGCGCTGGGTGCTACGTTGTACCGTCCACTTGAAGTCACTTCCAAGACGCTCTGGATGCTATATTGGTAACATCCTTTTCAATCAACTTCCAAGAAGCTCTGGAAGCTACGTTGTAACTACGACTTGAAGTCACTTGCAAGATGCCCTGGATGCTACGTTGGACCGTCCACTTGAAAGTCATTTCACGACGCTCTGGATGTATGTTGTAACATCCATTTCAATCAGCTTCAAAGAAGCTCTGGAAGTTACATTGTCAAATCCACGTGAAGTCACTTCCAAGAGGCTTTGGATGCTAGGTCAGGTTGCAACATCCCTTTCAATCAAGTGCCAAGGCGCTCTAGATGCTACGGTATAACATACATTTCAAGTCAGTCCGAGAGGCTTTGCATGCTACGTTGTAACGTCTTTCCCAATAAACTCCAAGATGCTCTGGATGCCACGTTGTAACATTTATTACGAAGGCAGTCGGAGAGGCTTTGGATGATACGTTGCAATATCCCTTACAATCAACAACCAAGACGCTCTAATGCTACGTTATAACACTGGTTTCAAGTAACTCCCACAAGGCGGTGGATGCTGCGTTGTAGCATTGTAACATCCACTTGAAGTCACTTCCAAGACGCTCTGGATGCTATGTTGTAACATCCTTTTCAATCAACTTCCAAGAAGCTCTGGAAGCTACGTTGTAACTACGACTTGAAGTCACTTGCAAGATGCCCTGGATGCTACGTTGGACCGTCCACTTGAAAGTCATTTCACGACGCTCTGGATGTATGTTGTAACATCCATTTCAATCAGCTTCAAAGAAGCTCTGGAAGTTACATTGTCAAATCCACGTGAAGTCACTTCCAAGAGGCTTTGGATGCTAGGTCAGGTTGCAACATCCCTTTCAATCAAGTGCCAAGGCGCTCTAGATGCTACGGTATAACATACATTTCAAGTCAGTCCGAGAGGCTTTGCATGCTACGTTGTAACGTCTTTCCCAATAAACTCCAAGATGCTCTGGATGCCACGTTGTAACATTTATTACGAAGGCAGTCGGAGAGGCTTTGGATGATACGTTGCAATATCCCTTACAATCAACAACCAAGACGCTCTAGATGCTACGTTATAACACTGGTTTCAAGTAACTCCCACAAGGCGGTGGATGCTGCGTTGTAGCATTGTAACATCCACTTGAAGTCACTTCCAAGACGCTCTGGATGCTATGTTGTAACATCCTTGTCAATCAACTTCCAAGAAGCTCTGAAAGCTACTTTGTAACTACGACTTGAAGCCACTTGCAAGATGCTCTGGATGCTACGTTGGACCGTCCACTTGAAATCATTTCACGACGCTCTGGATGTATGTTGTAACATCCATTTCAATCAACTTCAAAGAAGCTCTGGAAGTTACGTTGTCAAATCCACGTGACTCCTTTGTACTACAAAGCTTGCACAAAGCACTTCCCGGTACTACTGTGCACTACAAAGCTTGCACAAACTACTTCCCAGTAACCGATGTCTACTACAAAAGCTTGCAAAAACCACTTCCCAGTGCTACTTCGTACTACAAAGCTTGAACAAAGCACTCCCCAGTACTACTTTTCCCAGTACTACTTTGTAATACTTGCACAAAGCACTTCCCAGTACTACTTTGTATTACAATGCTTGCGCAAACTACTTTCAGTACTACTTTGTACTACAAAGCTTGCACAAAAAAGGTTCCAGTACTACTTTGTACTACAAAGCTCGCACAAGCCACTTCCCAGTACTACTTTGTACTACAAAGCTTGCACAAACTACTTCCCAGTACTACTTGTACTACAAGGCTTGCACAAAGCACTTCCCAGTACTACTTTGTACTACAAGGCTTGCACAAAACACTTCCCAGTACTACTCTGTAGGATTGCTCTCCTTGAGCAACAGTTGGCAGAAGCCAGGCAGCAACAAAATTTTGCAGTAGCATCCCCGGTTCCAGCTACCCCCAAATCAACAGTTTCTAACCTTATGGACTTACTGGCGGATCCTCCCCAAGAAAATATGGGTCAAAGGGTAGTCTCTGATGAACAAACTATGGGTAACTTCAACCTGTTTGAAGGGTATAATCCATCACCGGTGCAGACACCAGATGTTCGCGCTAGGCCTTTTGGTTCCCCACAAAATACTTCAGCTCCCCTGCAAGAGGTTGCAAATCCAATGGTTGTATAGGCAACTACTTGGGCCACCCCCAGGGTTTCTTTTGGCCAATCATCCCATGAAGTAGCACCAAATGTTGTTACGTCTATGCCTCAATCTTTTCACCCTCCGGGTTTTGCACCCGTGCCTGTTGTGGCGAGCCCCCAACCTGCGGAGTTGGCTGTTGCCAACTTGCCCATGCCAACAAATGTCATGGTGCCTAGCGCTAATGTTGCAAGTGGTTCGAACCCGACAGGGTCAGATTTGGTCCAGCAACTTTTAGCCGAAGTGAGCAGGCAACAACAACAACTTACAGCCCATGCACCCCTGCCGATAGCACCACCATGCACGCCCCAAAGGGCGCTGCTGCTAGCGCGCCGGGCATTCGCTCAGCCAATGCTAGTGCTGCGGGCACTCCCTGTGCAAACAGTTCAGAGTCCTCCTCGGATTCTGGTGAGTTCCACTCAGTGCGTGCCCCCTTAGTCCTTACTGAATGTAGGAGTTGTGGAGAGCTTCATGAAGAAGTTGAATGCCCGCACCTTACCATGAACCAAGCCCATCTAGCCCCACAGCCACCTGCTGTCAACTATGTGGATGATGAGGAAGAAACTATTAGGGTTAAATCCTTGGTTGATATGGTTTTTCCGAATCCCCCAGAGAACGCAGGTCAAGCTCGTGGTTATGTCAATCAGGTGTTGATGTCAATAGGCAAACTCCAAAAGACCCCCGGTAATGAAGTTTACCAATGGGCCCAAGAGTGTCTAACCACTGATGAAGCTGTTCTTCAAGCCGACCCTCGGTACCCCCGCACTGATCGTGAGATCACTTCTAAGCTTATAAAGACTTGTAAGCGCGGTAGGTTCGGTCTTGTTTTTCAGCAAATGGTAGAAGCAGACCGCGCAGCCAGCGGTGCAATGCCATGCGGGCGCGCGATGTTACGTAAGATATTCAAACATTTCCAATTGGAGCGTGACCGCATAGGCATGCTTGGCGAGCGGAATTTGTTATCCCTTAGGGTCGCTGGCAACACGGTAGCCGACTTAGAAGCCTTTAGGGACAAGTATATTTACGTAATGTCTACCATTCCCGTAGAGGATTTGCCGCGACAAGAGACGCTGTTTAATCATCTCATCGACGAGCTAGAGCGCAATGCAGTGATCGCCCCAAAAGTTGTTAAAGCTAGGGAAGCCCGACTAGATAGCCACCGTTGCACCACTGACTGGTTATGGTCTAAGGTTGAACTTGCTATCCAACTTGATCAGCAGAAGCGTAATCGCGCTGAGTTTGATAAGCAGTTGAAGTTGAAGCCTGCAGCCGGCTACGCCGGTACGCAACAAACCCCCGATGACAAAATCGCTGGTGCCCCCGCACCAACCCCTAATCCTAAAGCTAAGGCTACGCCTAAAAGCCAAGGTTCAGGGGGGGTAATCCTCAACCAAAGAAAACCCCAAAGAAGGAGGACGTGAAGGCACCCCCACCCCCAAAGGCGAAGCCCAAAGCTAAGCCATCCGGCCCAAAGCCGCCTCCGCCCAACAAAAAGGGCAACACGACCCCGCGTGGAGAAGAGGCTAAGAAGATAGCAAAGATGAGCGCTTCCGAAAAAGCCAAGACTCCGTGCATGTTTTACGCATATAATTCATGCAAAGCTAAGTCGTGCGCGTTCCTCCACTTAGATACTAATAAGTATAAGGGGCCTCCTCCTAGAGCACTTGGTAAGAGTGGTAAAGCCCCTTCCAAAGCTGCTGCTAGTATGGCAACTGTCATAATCCCAGAGGTCGCTGCCGATGGCGCGACTAATAACTTTAACCCCATCAATGCCATGCCAATGAAGGCCTCCAAATCCATCCCTTGTCTTTGGGACACGGCCGCAGGACGACACTTGATCGGGCGCCAAGCCCTCACACCAGCCATGAAGGGGCACTTGCAACAATCTCCCAATCCTGTTGCTTTTGCTCCCGGAGGTGGCAGCCAGCCTGGCCAAGAATCACTAGCATGTAATGGTAGTAAGATCCTTGAAGGTGAAGAGGTCTATGTCCTTAAAGAATGTCCCCCTGCACAAAGCATTGGTAAGACACTCATAGACAAGGGTTACATGTTTGTCTGGGATCCTAGAGAGAATGTCCCGTATACCTGATAGCTCCCGAAAATATCAACAGGTGTAGGATGAAAGTTCCCCGGAACGCTAAAAATCTGTGCATCTAGAGTAGTTGAATCAGCTCCACCTGTGGAATCTGATGCTCCCGCTGATGATGAAGAAGATCCTAATGACCCCGGTTATGCCCCTAGCTTTGCCGGTAGTGACCTTCCTAGTCCCGCAGATGTAGAAGCAGATCTAGAACCCGAATCTGTTGAGGACGCTGCTGGTCCCGCTAGCGCGTCGGAGCCCAAACACCCATTGGATGATAAGCTTTTGGTAGAGCTAGGTGACCGTGAGCCGCCTAAGGATGAAGTTCTAAAGCAGCAAGCCACTAGCCCTGAGCACTTGCGCACCCATTTTCCCAAAAATCCCTACCGTCCTTTGTGCCACATAGCAAAAGATACCGCCATGAGGGTTTCACATGTCAAAGATGGCAAAGCCGATGATTTTGTTGATTCCCCAAAGCAGCCGCTAGAACAGCTCGCTACTGATGATGTTATCTTAGCTAAAGGGTCCGAACATATGGGAGTTGGTATAGGGGGAATTAGGTCGCATCATGTCATCCGCGACGCGTACTCTGGAGCGCGTGTAGCGTACCCACTGTCCAAACGTACTGCTGACGCGCATGCTCGCAACTTTAGGCATTTCTTAGGACTGCGTGGATCATAGCTCACAACTCGGACGTTCATCAAAATGGACGAAGCCGGCGAGCTCGAGCAGGCGGCACATGCCGTAGGCATGGTTCCGGAAACCTCTTTGCCGAACAGATGGCCCCATAATGCCATTCTCGAAAGAGACGTTCGAGAGGAGAAAGAATGTTGCCGCACTATTCACCTCCAATCTGGTCTTCCCTACAAGTACCACACTTATAGCTATCCATATGTTTGCCTCTCAATGTCATTTGACAAGCCTTCAATAGCTGATCCCGACAAAACCCAATGGGAATCGCTTACTAGGAATAAGTTTGATGGCATGAGGTTATGTTTTGGTCAGTTCGTGTATTACCGTAGGAAGTCACCCACCAAAAGAACTTTGGAACCAAACATGTCACCTGGTCTCTTTTTGGGTTGGAGGATTGATCCCGGTTTTAGATATGATATAGGAATGTCGTTAGGGTGCTAAATTACCAAGAGTATCGCGCTAGAGGTGGGAATTCAGCCGTTGATGTTCCAGAAGCAGAAATCTTTGTCCCTGAAGGTGATCCTGTTTTTCCGGTAGGTTTTTCACGCCGCCAAGCTCTCATCAGGGGGGATAACCCAGATGATCTTAAGTTGCCTGAATATGCCTTAAAGGATGGGCCCTTCCCCAAGGAGGGCGGAATAGCCTCACCCTCTACACCAGGTCTCAAAAGTCGTTCTGTTTATATAACTGTAGACCGTATCCTTAAGTGGAAAGAGGCACCTGGTTGCAAAGGCTGCACTGGCCATTCGCGTGCGCACACTGATGAGTGCAGAGCCCGCTTCTCAATGTTGGTAGAAAAAGAAAAAGAAGCTGAAAGGGAAAAGAAAGCTCCACTAGCAAGTGAAACTGAAGTAGAAGACAAGGATAACGAAGCCCATGGTTTTATTTTCCGTGGTGAGGATATATCTGACCCAATCCCTTCACACCTCTCCCCAGAGGATAAAGAGCTTTTCAAAAGTATCTTTATAGATGAAGAACCACCAGGGTCGGCCGAACCCAGTGCTCCCGCAGAGCCTGCTGCTACTGTTTCCGGTGTAGCTATCCTTCCCCAAGCTGCCACTAGATGTTCCGACTTGTGTCAAGAGTCGCTGTCTGTTTTTGGTCGTCCCCTTGTAGGAACCGCGACAATCGCAGAAGCCGGAGAGCTGCCAAGAAAGCCTCCAAACCCAATGCCAAGTCAACCATGTTTGAGTTTGCTTGTTCTGATAATTCCCAGATGATAATGAATATAGTATCAACCATGTTAGACTTTGTAAGGATAGGATCGACTTAGGTGATGAGTCGCAATGTGAGCAAGTAGACTATCAGATCGATGAAGCTGCTGAAATTGCTCCACCACACATGTGGGCTTCCATCCCTTGCACATCCGGATCCCCTTGGCAGTATATCAATAGGAAAAGGGGTGGTGCCGCCTTCAGTAGGAAGCTGGCACATCAAGTCAAAGAGTCAAAACGGTTGTTTTCTAGTTTCACCAAAAAAGGGCTGAACGTATTCTCAATCATAATGGTATTGTAACGTTTGAATGGCCAAGACCCTGTAGTGGATGGAAAATGCCAGACGTTGTAGCATTTTTTGAGAAGCACCCTCAGTTTATGTGTGTAGATTTCGAGGGATGTGCAGTAGGTCTCACCACTAGAGACGGCCTTCCTTTGAAGAAACCGTGGCGGCTCATGACCACATCCCAACGCATCAGAGATGTCTTCCAGGATAAGCGTTGCAAGCGCGCAAGATGTGAGGGAGGCTGAGACCACTCGCTCCGCGATGTATCCACCCCAAATGACTAATTTAATTGCGCAAGCTTTGTTTCCCTCGAAATGTGTCCAGCAGTCCGTACCTGCTATGCCCTGCCGACCGACAACTAGCGAGCCTCAGACCCATAGGGAAATTGAACAGCAGTTGCACGTATCCCCATTAGCTGGTTTTGATGATTTAGCTATAGCAGTTGAATCCGACCCCACCGCTAATAGGTTAGTTACAGAACTTCTTGACCATGAGCAATTGATAGCCCAAGCCCTCCAGTTGGAGGATCCAAAGGCACCAACTCCCGAAATCAAAGCTATGGCCACTAAGCTTTTGTCTCGTGCAGAGATGTTGTCACACCCTAAGGCGCTTGAAGCAAGTCGCGCCGAAGCTGACGGTTTGGTCAAAGCGGGCACATGGGACCTCAGTTCGGTCCGCGAAAAGGAAGAAGTTCGCAAGGAAGCGAAAGCTTCCGGTGTATCCGTGCACTTTGGTCAATTAATGACCATTGCGTCCATCAAATTCTATGAAGTTGCTGCCCATCTTCACAAGATGAAGGGTCGCATAGTTTACCGCGGAGACTGCGCGAAGGACGAGCACGGTGCAGCAGCCGTCTATCAAGAACTCGGCGCTAATCCTACCTCCGCCCAAGGGCTCAAAGCCTGCTTAGCGTATGGGTCGCTGCCGGGAAACCGCGCGACAGCCGCCGATGCGGTCAAAGCTTACGTTCAAGCGCTGTTGTCTTCAAAATATAAGACTCGGATTGAGCTTCCCCCGGAGCTCCGCCCTAAGTATTGGAAACAACAGTTTGTTAAGCCCGTAGTCCTTTTAATCAAAGCCTTATACGGTCATCCCGATGCCGGAGGCCTGTGGGAGCAACACCTAAAAGTCATCATCAAGAACCTTGGAGGGCAAGAAGTTCCAGAATACCCAGGAAACTTTTACTTCCCAGATACTGAGTTACTTCTGTCAACTTACGTAGACCATTTAACTCTAGCTGGGCCTGCCGACCAGCATGATGCTTTCTGGAGTAAGTTAACTTCTGTGGTAGACATAGAACCCCCAGAGCCCATCTATAGGATTCCTGGACGCAACCATGTTGTTATCCCACTCTCCAAGACCGAAGGTCATGAAAGGTGTGCAGCCTTCCAATCCCAAACAGGCATGGTTTTTGATATGGCAGACTACGCTCAGCAGACCGTAGATTTGTATAAATCAATAACCGGTGTTTCAAAACTCAAGCATGCTGCTACGCCATTTCCACCTGAGGGATCCATCACCACTGAGGACGAGGAAACTAAAGGGGAACTAGCTCCCAACGCATGTAAGATTTTGATGAAACGCCTGTGGTTAGGTAGACTTGCACGTCCCGATATCATCAAGCCTATCAACGATCTGGCCACAAAGGTCCAGTCGTGGTCCAGGGGGGCGATAAGAAGGTCCTAAGACTAATCCAGTACATAGCCTCAACCCCACACTATAGGTTGGTAGGTACAATTCAGGATAAACCTGAAGACCTCGAGCTTAGACTATTCGTCGATGCCGACTTCGCCGGCGATAAGTCAACAGCACGCTCAACCTCTGGTGGCTTTCTGGCTTTATCTGTCTGGCCCTAGTTCCTTCTTCCCGCTTGCGTGGATTAGCAAGCGCCAAACGTCCACTTCTAGATCGACCACGGAAAGCGAAGTAGTGAGTCTGGCTCACTCGCTTTATCAAGAAGGCTTGCCTGCCTTACAGTTATGGGAGCTGTTGCTTGCACGCTCAGTAACACTCCGAGTTCACGAAGACAATCAAGCAACAATCCTAGTTGTGAAGAAACGACATAGTCCCAAGCTTCGCCATATAACTAGAACGCATAAAGTAAATCTGTCTTGCCTGTCTGAAATCTTCAAAGATGACTCTGCCCTGATAGAGTACATCAATACGGATGATCAGGCGGCGGACATATTCACCAAGGCATTGCCTCCACACAAATGGGCAGCAGCACTAATCCTCCTAGGAATACGTACTGACCTTCCCTTAGACCTTAAATCCAATGCATAGGTCGCAGTGAGCATCCGCTCTCGCGACAGTAGATGCGTAGGTGCCTGCCAATGCGCAGTGCGTGTGGAACAGGCGAGGGGGGTTGAAATATATCGACCCCTGAGCCCCACCATGTATAGCATGTGCAGGTAGGTCTAGTGTAGGTATGCCTTAGCTATGAGCCCAATGTAGTTTCAAGTAGATATCTCCGATATGTACAGATATTGCACCTACTACTTAAAAGCAGTAAGTAGATAGAGAGCCGTAGTTAGAGATGAGTAGGCTTAGTTACCCCTTACCCTAACAACCACCAGGGTTCGGGTTAATTCTATGTCATCGACGCGATGGCTTAAGTGCCCCGAGGTAAACGGGGGCATTTGGTATTTCATGCAGGGTTCGGCGGATTGGGATTCCTTGTTTTGCTGGGTTCTCGGTTCGACCCCCTGTTTGACTATTATAATATGTACACACACACACATATATACATGGTATATTAAAATATGTACACGCACGTATATATATATATGGTATATTATCATATGTACACACACACATATATATATACACACATATATATACATATATATACATATATATATACATATATATATATACATATATATATATACATATATATATATATACACATACACGTCTATGTATGTGTATATATAATATACACATCTTAAATTTGCCAGGTTTGCCCACAATAGCAAGGCACACATGTAGCGACAAGAACGGACATTTGTGAACAAAAGTGTCACTATCCAAGGTCGTGAGCTGGTGGAGAGGCTGCAAGAAAAGTTGAAGGCTGGACGGAAGTTTGGGCTACCTTGCAGTGGAATAAGATGGAAATAGATGGAAGAACAGCAGCATAACAGTTGCACTTGAACATTTTGGGCGTAAACAATGATTTTAGATTTCCTCAACGTGCCGATTTTCTTTGGGGCTTTGCCTGATTCCTAGATGTCAATCTATATCGTTTTTTTGATGTTTTTTGCACTCGCGGCATCGTTCCCTTAGTTTCTCGAATTTGTGCTGCGTTGTCCTTTGTTTGAAATTTGTGACAGTTTGTCCTTGGCCTGTGTTTGGCCTGTGTTTGGTGCTGAGTGCATTTTCTGTTGCTGGAACCACTGGAACCCAATACAGTCAATACATGTTCTGGGTTTCCGTTCAATCCGTTCAACTTCAGGTTCCCGACAGTCTCAACCCTCTCTGATTCGGATGCGTGACCCCCGGTTCCCCACCTATCTCGGCACTGATATCCAACTTGATCCAACTTGTAGCTTGGGGATCTAGTTCTTTCAACTTTTACATTGTGTGGCTCTCTTGAGATACTGAATTTTGCCGGGCACCATGGCATTGGATCTTTTCCCAAACCATCCCCAAGTAGCAGAAAAAAAACAAATCCGCAGAAATACCACAAATCAAAGTTTTGTCTTGCTGTTCGCTGTTCGCTGTTCGCTGTTCGCTGTTCGCTGTTCGCTGTTCGCTGTTCGCTGTTCGCTGTTCGCTGTTCGTTCAGTATGTCCGCCTGATCCACCTGGTGGGCCGGTGGTTTGTCGTAGATTTGGGATGCGCTCTGTGTCCGACTCTCTCTTGGGGCGTGTGCTGAGACCATTCGGGTTGCACTGTTGCACTGCATCCGAGGTCAAGGATTCCGTGAATTCCGAGAATTGACTGCATCACTGTTTCTCAGCAGCCAGCTCTTGTTTTGTCATTTGTGTACCGAGGCTTTGAACAACGAACTAGCTGCTCGGAAGGAAGAGGCGGACAGATGTTTGCGCCCCAGGTTATGGGATACACAAAGATGGGTTGAAAGATGATTCTGAAGCGTGGCAGAAACGGTTGATTTTGCCCGGAAAGCTACACAGGTCAGTGGCTAGCACCATGGGAGGCTTTAGTCTTTTCAGAAACAGTCTGTATATCGTCGGGATTCTTTTTCCGTAATTCTGTTTGATCCTGTTTTGTTCATCTCGGTTCCCTGTTTACATTGGACATGCCTCTGCAGCTCATAGGTGCCGTGTTGCTCCAAGTAGTCTCTGCGTGTATGTTTGGGATGGTTCAATGCGTTCCAATGTACATCCAAACCAGTTTTACATCAACGTTTTACTATGTTTTACTATGCTTCACCATGTCTTACTCTCTTCTAAGCATTTGTCTTACTCTCTTCTAAGCATTTTCTTTGCATTGTCTAGCGATGTTCTCGTTGATGTGTCACGTGTATGGTTTGACTCTTGTGCATTACCTTCTGTTTGCGACAGAGTTCCATGGGCGATGCATGGGATGCATCACGTTTCGGTACGATTCAAATCCGTTCAAGTCCGTTCATGTTTCAATTGATTGTCAAGTGCCACGTCCTTCCTGGATGTTCCTGGCACTGCTTCAATACCTTCGTCTGAGTCTCAGTTGAGGCAAAAAGGACCTCCTGGAAGAGCAGGCCAAAAATCGTCGCCTTGCGGAAGCCAGGTGCGATGGCTTAGTGGCCCGGATGTAGAAGGGACAAGCGGTGAAAGTCAGAGAAAGAGTTGTGTGTGAGTCATACAATGTCGTATGTAGTTATATTTGCCGCGGCCATGGTACAAGCTCCATGAAGCTGTATGCCGGAAGCAGTAGAAGCATTCAATTTTTATTCATAATCTACTCAGAATGCACCTACACTGTAGCCATATGATATCTCGTAATGTCAGTAACATATTACTGTTAGGACCTGTTCTAACTCTTTGTCAATAGTGCAGAGGCGGGGGCAGAAAGCTGGAAAGGAGGCGGGTTTCGACCTTTCTAGCGGGACAAGGACTTATGAAGCAAAGCACTTGTCACTAAGTTTTTCCAAGAACCGGACTGCAGGTGGCGACCATTCAGGATGATCAACAGAGAGAGCAGGCTGCATCTCAGAAATCGGATATTTATTCGCAATTGCCTCGTGTTCACGCGTAGCAGGCGTAGCATTACGTACATCATGTTACATCAATCACTTGCCACATCACTTGGCACACTCAGCATATCGCTTGTATCACGTTGCCTGGTTTGCCGAGATTTGTCGAAGTGTCGCCAGGAGATGGACCTGCAAACGGCGAACGTCCGACGCTTCATGGAGAGCACCTTGCAAGAGAAGGTTCCAAGACGCTCCAAGTTAGAAAAGTCATGAAAAGTCATGAAAAGTCCTAAATTGACCAAGCTACACCAGGTGGTACACCATGTGGTACACCCCAGTTAGCCTGTGGGTTTAGCCCGTCCAGCCCTTCCGCGAGACTTCATCAATTCCTTCTGTGAGATTTGGGCTAGCTAGGTAGTCATCCCGTGTCATATGACAGGTGAAGCGTGATAGCACGCAGAATGAGCGGGGATCTTAGTTTAACGTGCTGACTGTGTTCAATATTACCATATGGATCACATGGTCGGTATCGTTCATCTCTGGGTTCATCTCTGCGAGGCTCGGAATTCGCATTTACGATGAAGTGGAGCTGATGGTCGAGAAGCTGCAAGCTCAGAGAAGTGAAAACGGCTTGGGATGGACAGACTCGACAGGGACTCGCAGCAATTGTGTCCCAGCTGTATCCCTTGCTGAGCGCTAGAGCTTACAGACGCCACAGTTTCAGCATACATGGCTGAGATCAAATATAAATCATTTAGGTCGGCTGATGAACAAGCACAGGAAAGCCACATTCTCAGGCTACCTCTTTTGTCTTTATGTCTGGGGAAAGTCACCAACAGTGTGCTTCAATCTGAAAACAGGGAGAATGCCAGCGCCAAAAGATGTTTGCATATGGGGGTTTTGAGCTCCAAGGCAAATACATTGACACTGTGCTGGTCACTTACTGCATCCCCAACTCTGAGCTCAAGTACAATCTCAGCTTTCGTGTGGTGAGGGAATCCCAGTGCCTGGAAACGGATCAGAGGATTTTGCCAGGTTCATATTACTTGCTCCAGACTCTCCAGACTTGCTCGGTCCATTTCTGTGGTCCTTCAAGGCTTTCATTGCTCTGCACACCCATGCACACTCATTCACACCAGCCAATAAACTTCAATACCTGCACGGTAGAGGCAACATCCAAATCGCATAATATTTTTTGCAACTCTTCATCTACTTAAGTCGCTTCGCGACGAAGATCGCCTGCTCCAAAACTTGAAGGTGCCGGTGTACTGCGTGAGCTTCTGATCCAAAACTTTTTGATGCGAAACAAGTCCGATACAAATAATACAAACTCAATTTTAGTGCAAACACATTGAGCGCAAATCCTTGTGGCGTGCTCAGTGTAAATATAAACCTCTTGTGATCTGAAGGAGATTTGATGCAAATAGCAGGGTGTGGCAACATTCTATCTAATCTATTTAGAAGGCTTGAATCAGTAAGATTCTCTTGTACGGGCTTCAGTTGTAACCAAAAAATGCCAACCAAGTGCATGGTACTCGAGAGTTATGTGAGCAACAGTCTGTTTGAAAACCTTGAAGTCTGTATCTTCAACTGTTTAGATTCGGACTTTCGACAGCCCCAGGATTTGACAGGGTTGAATGTGGGCACCACGTGCCCCTAAATGGCTTCAATATTAAGACAATTAAGCTCAAGACAAAAAGAGCCAACCTGCAAAAACATGCAAAAACAAAGAATTTGAGCCCAATTGATACTGTACCAAACGTGGCCTCGTGAGAAAATGCTAGTGTTTCACACGCATCGAGGAAAATGCTCCGCAATTTCGGTGCAGGATGTTTCTTTTCCATATCTTTTCCACATTTTTCCTTGGCAGAGGATCGGAACATGAAGACAAAGAAACTGCGTGAAGATGCGTGTTTGCATCAGCCTCAGAGTGAAGTCGACTCTGAAGCCTGGTCTAGTCTGGTCTCCCAGTACCGCAGTTCTGGCAGGCCAGGTTGAGGCATGTAGAAACTGCACAGAAGCTGAGCAGAGGTACTGGGGTCTCTCAGAAGTTGAGTTTATCCTGAAGACGATGAGCAATGCCAAAGTCCACGATGAGCTAGCGTGCGGCGCTTACAATTGCAGGCTGTAAAGGCAGTGGAGAATGGAGGAGAACATGAACCTACAACATCCTACAGCGAAGATTCAATTTCAAGCATATTTATACAGGTTGCTTGGATTGAGCAGTGACTTTCAAAGGACCATTCCCATTTGACATGATTTCAAACAGTTGGCATTCGTAGATATCCTTGTAATTCCTTGTATATCCCATGCTGTATTATCTCCAGGGCCCTGGACATTCGTCCAGCATCCTCTAGCACGTCGTCAGGATTCAGAGCTGCTTCCGGGAGAATGAAGATGCGCACTTCAGCTTGGTGCAAAAAACCCCGCCTGCACCTGAGCAGTCCCGAGCCCGAGCAGTCCCGAGCAGTCCTGAGCAGTCCGTAAACTTCGCATAATGTGGTTGCTATATTGCAGTTATGCTGTGATATGCTGGCAGTTATTCTGTGCAGCTTGGCACTTGGACAACAAAATCACGAAAGCTAGCTTCTGCTAGCTGAAGTGCCTCTTGCTTTAGCAAGGTATTGGGGGGATGGAATCTCCAATCGCGAGAAACTTCTCAGTTAACTACCCCCTCCCTCCCCCCTCCTTTCACAAGCAGTTTGGTCGTGGGCTCAACCCCTCCCGGGACGCGGATCACTTGTATCCACCCTCTGCACTTCGCACTCTGGAGTCCACACTTTGCACGCAAAACTTTACCTCCCCATCTTACACGTTCCACACTCGACATGTTACACTTACCTGTTAACGCACTTTACACTCCACACTTCACATGCTAAACTTTACACTCCATACTTTACACTCTAAACTTTACGCTTCACACTTTACACTCCACACTTCGCACTTTACACTGCCAAGCTAGCTTTCGTCCCTTACCCCTTGCCCTCAAGTTTACTTCTGGTGCACAGAAGACTGGTCAGTTTGGATGGATGAACTTGCCAAGAAATATTCACCAGGTAATAATTTGCAGTTTGTAGTGCAAATGCCTTGCAAAATCTTGCAAAAGTAGTTCATCAAACTTTGTACTTGAAATCATTGCGATGCCGTGGCGATTACTTTTGCAAGCCAAGGATCCCTTGGCTGTGCTGGTCAGCGAGGGCTCTGAGAATGTTTGTGTTGGTGCTCTGTCGTGTACTATTTGTACTGTCCGTTGGAGTGCTGCCGGGTTGCTGTAGTTGCGTGGAGATGCAGCGCTTCGCCTTGGGGCTGTTTATCATGACCTCAAAAGACCCGAAAAGGAGGCTGACACGAAGAAAACTACAGGGGGCAGTTTCCTTTGTTAATCCTTTGTTGACATTTTGACAGGAAGAATGCTACACTGATGGATAGAGAGCTCTTGCATATAATGCCCAAAGCTGGTTGGAGCCCAAGCTGCGATGTTTAGAAAGGATGCTGGAACATCTTGGAGCATTTTGGAACCAGATGCAGAGTGGCAGAGTGGGAAAGAAAGGTCTAGGTGCACCGTTGCACCAAATGGGTTAGTTTTCCTCGAGGCACATTTGCACCTATATACAGAATACATAATTATACATCATATATCGATAAGAACATTGAAATCCTTTGCAATTTCCTTCCGTCTTAGGCCGCAAGGCTCGTCGAGTGGCCAAGCAGAGTGCCAAGCGAGATGAGGCGAAGGGCGATGCAGCCACGCGCACAGGCAGGGGAAGAATTTCAGAGCCAGAGGCGATCAGAGACGATCAGAGACGATAGTTCAAAGAAGTTCAATGATACAGTAGTCATGATAGTTCCAAAAAATGAAAAATGAGGGCCACAATGTGGGACATGTGACTGGAAAGTCGTCGAATGGACATTTGACTGAAAAGTCGTCGAATGAACATTGTCTACAATTTATAGATCGATCATGTTTGATACTTTGACACGGACCGTGGACTGCCAAGAAATGCAACGATGTTAATATTTTTCTTGCACAATCTCAGACTCTCAGGCTTGAGGCTCCAACTTGTCAGGATTAAGTTATATTAACATATATTAGCTTGGTTTTGTTTTATCTCCATTTTTTTTTTACAGTGCAGTGTTTGAAACGACTGTGTTCACCTTAGTTTCTTAATATTTGTTAACACTAAATTAATATTGATATTTGTTACCTTTTACTAGTATTATATAAATATTACTAAATTAATCTAAATTATATGATATTGATATTTATCAACTTTTACTGGTACTAAATAATATATATATTTATTAACGTTTGTGAATACTAAATTAAAGATCTTTATTAACCTTTATTAATGCTATTTTGAAGATATTTATTAACTTTTATTAATATTAAGTTATCAATATTGATATTTGTTAACTTTTAGGAATACTAAGTTAAGATTCATTTGAATATTCTTCAATGTTATCGATGTTTTCGTCTAGTGTTTGAGGAATGTTTTTATTTCTTGGCTCAGGTGTCGGTGATCTCGCGGAGCAGATGCTTTTGCTGCCAGGCCTCTTCAGGTGACCCACGAGCAGATCTCGAATCTTCTCGACGCCTTACTGAGTAAAGTTGATTAAAACAATCATTGCAATATTGAAAGATATTAAAGCTGATTGAAATATATTGCAATATATTGCAAATATATTGAAATATATTGAAATTCGGTTGAGCCACAACTGGAACCTAAGTCTACTTGCATGCGCGGCCATACATACAGTAGACTAGACCTCGAAATCCTGCATCATCCATATTAGCAGGTTTCTCCCAAGCTTATCATGTACGAAAGATGTTGCCCATTTCGAGCAAAGTCGTGAGCATCAATCCTGCAAATGTAGTTCTCAACAGTCTCAACATACCTTGGTGATCCTTGGTGGATCAACCTAATGATTTGAAAAGGTGTTAAGCAAGAGCGTGAAGAAGGAGTGGCAGACATTAGAGCCATCCCAAAGTAGAAGTCTTTTGGAAGAGGACTGGTTTCGCCTGTGGTTTTGCGCCTTTGCGAGGTACATGACACAGCGAGACAAGAATGTGAAGCAGTGTGTGCCTTAAAATCCTCACTGCTTGTTTCTGTGGCCCTGTCGTGCTGTTGCAAGGTCAATAAAACATAGTAAAACCAATACAGCATTCCAAAATGCTAGGAAATATTGCATCTGCTGCTCTTTGTCGGGCTATCGGGCCGCTGCTATTGCTGTCACTGTTGCTGGTGGCTGTGGCAGCGACGGCTGTGAAAGCAGCACAGCATCACAACAGAAGCAGGAAACACGAGCAAACCTCAACCCGAAGGTAGCACGCAGGCAAAACAAGTAGACACGAAATTGACCACCTACTGTAGAAACAGCTGGCAGTAGTACCAACAAATCCGGCAGTATTGCACCATAGTCGCTGAAAACATGCTGGACTTGAACAGCAGACAGAGTGCAGTATGAATTGTCATGCACAGTACCTTGTTGCAGCCAGGTACCAGGTACAAATAGCTTTGGCTTGTCATTTCTGTGTTATGTTTGCGATTCTCATCACATTTTGCTGAATTCAGACCAAACATCCTCAGTTCCTCCACTTTCGTCGCTGGAAAGTCATTCAAGGCATTTGCAGCGGCTGAAACTGCGAAATATCTGTGTCGGGCTTCTTAGCTTGCAGGATCAAATGTGTGTTGTCTCCTCAACAAAGGCTGTCTAATGTCCAAGACTTGACATGAGGATGTGCGTGTGTGTATGTGTGTGTATGTGTGAGAGACAGCGCCCTCCAACTCAATCCGAGATCTATCTCGCTGTCTTGGTGATGACCATTGTTGACATTTATATGCGCATTCCTCCGGCGCTGGCCTTCAACTGCAGACAAGGACTAGCATATTATTTTTTATGCGACATTAGCTCTGCAAAAAACACGGCTGTGAATTTTGACTCCTGAAGCTTCAATTTGTTGATTCCAACGTTTGATTGGTTTGGAGCTCTTTACCTCATGCTATGAGCGGGTCATTTTCCCACAAGCTTTGTAGGAGTGTTGGAGCTCATGACAGAAGGCGCAGATGTTCAGCAGTGATGGAAAACGACCTGATTTCTCATCAATGTGTTGATATTGATGGTAGCTGCCGGTAGGAGGGCACCTTTCCCTTTCAATATGTTCAATATGCACACTCGTGTATTGTTTGGGGTGGTTTCCAATTGAGAGGCGATGGGCAAGGCTTAAGCTTTGACGACATCCGGTCCAGTGATCAGGTTTGGCTGTGGTTGGGACACCCTGACAGTTTGGAGCAGCGAGTGCCATGCAGTAACCATGCGCCACACCTTGCATTACGCAGGTGAGTGTGCTTGACAGCCTGTTCATTCCTTTTCCTGGTCGGGAGCAGCAATGCATCAGCAAAATGTAGTATGAACAAATATATTAATATATGGAATGATTGGACAGGCCTTGCACGTCAATAGCAAGATAGGCAGCGCCACAAGTACAAAGTCAAGGACAACGTAGGCCTCCAATATTTGCCTCCACCTCAAAGCCTCAGGGGTGTAATCCCAGATTGTTTTCGTTTCATACCGCTGCAAAGGCCTGCAAGTGTAAAACCTCAACCGCAACCACCCACCCCCGACCCAAACGTTTCGGACCCCTGGTTTGCTCTCAGTGTAAAATCCTCAGCATATCATTCCTTGATCTGCCCAACCCATCCAACCCAAAGGCCCAAAGATGTCATACCTGAACTCCGCTTTGATTGGGAAACCCTAAGCATATCAATCCTTACTATTCCTTTACCTTTCCTTCCCCACCCGTCGCCCTTCGACATAAAGGAGTGGTACTTCTGCATCTCTTTCATTCCCTGCCTCCCACCACCCCCAAACCCAGAGTGTCATTCCAAGAAAGTGGTTGAACAACAACTCTTGTTTGGGGGGTGGGGTTCACACTCAAAGAAGAGTGTGGGTACCACAGCTCTAGCTTGTGGGGTTGGTAAGCCGGTGTTGCGCCTCCCCTTTCTTTTTTCTTGGAATGGAACACATTTCTTAACCGTAACCTAATTGGAGTAATTGCTGGTCGAAGTGAGCGGTTTCGCACCGTCGCATGTGATGCATTTTTCTCTACCGGCGTAAAGTGCTTAAGGGATTGTTTTTGCCGGTTGCAGCGTGGTAGTATCCGGGACAAAGATGAAACCATGCGAAATTATTGCCAAGAACAAGGGTGAGCTCAGTAAGACCATAGGAAAATGACGGTTCCCCTCCAAGCATATCTTTGTAAATAAGCACTGGCCAGGATGATAGCCAATTTGCCCGTTGAGGCCCACCGCAACATCCATTCTGATGGCGGAATCTGAAAACAACGTTTTGAAGCCCCAAAGCAACAGCTTCGGACCCCCAGTGCCCAGAAACCACCTTATACAAAGAACATTGACATCATATAGCACCGCAAAAAACATGATTTTGGCTTTGACTGGCCTTATCACGAAAGCTAGCTTGTGCTAGCTGAAGTTGCTCTTGCTTTAGCAAGGAACAGGCAGGCACCAGGACCGTTGGAAACCTTGCAACTTTCAAGTTAGACCCCCCAGGTTTGATCCCCTGGTCCCCCCGAGATTTCCGGCTGGAAGAGGGTCATCATCCTCATTTTCATCCTCATCCTCATCCTCACCCTCAACCTCAACCTCATCATCCTCATCCTCATCCTCATCCTCCTCCTCCTCATCATCATCGTCGTCGTCGTCGTCATCATCATCATCATGATCATCATCATCGTCGTCGTCATCATCATCATCATCGTCGTCGTCGTCGTCATCCTCATCCTCATCCTCATCCTCATCATCGTCATCATCATCATCATCATCATCATCATCACCATCACCGTCATCATCATCATCATCATCATCATCATCATCACCATCATCATCATCATCACCATCATCATCATCATCCTCACCATCATCATCATCCTCACCATCATCATCATCATCATCATCATCATCATCATCATCATCATCCTCATCCTCATGCCCATGCTCATCATCTTCGTCCTCCTCATCGTTGATCAGCATCCTCATCCCTGGTCCCGCTGGGCCATGGGTTTCCTGCAGGTATAGGGTCTTCAGTATTTCATCTTCAGGACGTCATGTTCAGTAAACCAACCATCAACTCTATAAAATCTTCATCGGAAACTTGCCGGCTTCCAAATGATAATGATTGTCTTCCTCTTCCTCTTCCTCCTCCTCCTCCTCCTCCTTGTTGTCATCATCATCATCATCATGATCATGATCATGATCATCATCATTATCCTCCTCCTCATCCTCATCCTCCTCCTCCTCACAATCATCCTCATCATCATCATCACCACCATCCTCACCATCATCACCATCACCATCACCATCACCATCAGCATCGTCATCATCATCATCATCATCATCACCATCATCATCATCATCACCACCATCATCATTTATACATGTCAAAGGGAACGTAGTGAGAACACACAAACAATCCATGTGTGGGACGCCACTATGGCTCAAGACCCCCACGCGTGAGCAAAATAAGTGTTCGCCGTCCGCCATGATTAACGGGTCCGGGAACTACCAGTGAAGCGGGTACCAATTGAATTACAACATCCAGAACAAGGATCGATTTGTTCACAGGTTATCAGCCGTAGGGCTCACTTCTCCCTCCGGGAGAGTGGTACCTGCGTGCTGGTAGCCGGGCCTTCTGAGCAATTGATTGAGGACGCAAAGGACCAATCGGCTCATCATCGCAAAGATGCAAGGCGGCAGTGGAGATTCGCGCACCACGCAGTTTACCTTCAACGAGAACACTGCCATGCCGGTCGAGGAGGTCAATCAGTCTTCCCCTGGTGACACGGCAGACAGTGGTGGGATACGCTCTACCCGAACTACACAGTCCGGATGGCAAGTGACGACAAACAGACGAAGGATATCCACCCAAAGTACACCAAGATCTTCTCGAAACAGTCCTCGGAGTGATGTTGTCCGCCAAGGGCATCGGCAATCTCGAGGGCGAACTACTCCTAGGGACAGATCCACCAGGGCCATGACCGACCGAGTTGGTGAGAGGACCGGGGATAGTCGTGTTAAGAGGAGATCAACGGATACTTCTGTGGCTAGTGAACCTATCGCCATGATAGAAGAACTACGGGCACAATGTCAATCCCTACGTAATCAGCTGAACAACATGGAAGCATACGCTGCATCTAGAGATCAACTGATTCATGACATCGAGATTAGATTCACCGAATATCTTCAGGAACACAACCAGAACGTATTTGATGAAGTCAGTGCACTCAATCGTAGATTGTCACGTTCCGCGAATGAAGTTGCAGAATATCAAGCAGAACTAATGGTAGCATCTCAAGAAGAGGAAGGTGCAACAATGCGCATCCAAGACCTTGAACGCCGAGGTGCCCTAATGGAACATGGTGCACGACGGATCCATCAACGTGGTATGGAGATCCAGGAGGAGTACAAGGATGAAGTACATCACCTTCAAGGACTATTGGGTAATACGGAGGCAAGACTTCAACAACTTCATCAAACCAATGTCTTAACCACCGATATTGCCAATCGACTCTACAATGAAGGTCAAGAAATGCAAAATGATTTCCAGAACTCAATCATGGAATATCGTAATCGATCCGAAATGGCATCCTTCTCCAGCAATCAACTTGAAGTGATTAGCCAACAACAATCGATTGCAGTTCATGAACTATCTGAACGGAATCAACTATTGAGTGAAGCTTTGGTTCAATCTCGTAAACAAGCCGAGCTGTATGAAAGCAGTATTGACGAGATCACTAGAGAATCTAGGAAGAAGGTTTTCGAGGCAAATCAGGCCAAATTAGAAAGTGATCTGAAGCATCGAAACACCGAACATGATACCGTCAAAAGAATTGCATCATACAGGAACCAAGAGGCCGAAGCGATATCACACCTGAGGCTTGAATCACAGGCCAGCTTGAATTCGATCGCGAGGGCCGAGCATTATGAAGAGCTCTACACCAATGAGCAGGAGATGAACTGCGAGCTAAAGGATGAGATCAAGTTGCAGAACACAAAGTTGCGAAGATCGTTGACTCAGGGTTCTACGACCGACGGTCGTGGCCCCGATGAGATGCTTGTTGAAGATCTACGTAATCAAGCCAAAATCGCTCAAATTAGGGTTCAGGATCTTGATCATGAGGTTCATGAATGTTTACAAGAAAACATGCTATTGAAAGAAAGATTGGCTGAAGTTGCGGATGTAGGGGCTTCGTCCCTCACCAACGCTGAGGTCCGAACTCTAAGATCTGAACTAGAGAGTGAGCGAAAATTGAAATTGGCTAGTGGTGTTCAACAATATGAGAGATCATGCATGTTCATGGGGGAAATCCAGGATAGGGATGAAAAGATTGGTATCAAGAATTCTGAGATTGTTGACATGAAACGTCACTTAGATGAACTGAGAAGAAGTCTCAAGGATTCTGAAACATCTATGGCTAGGATCAATCCTGATACACTTCCCTATTCGGCAGGCATTCCCAACACCGATCTCGCATCCAGACTGGTCATCGACAAACTGGAGAATGACGTGAGTGAGGCTAACAGTGAAAATGCCATTCTGAAATCTTGGGTTTCGCAGATCGACAAGGAGTTGACTTATGAGACAAATGTGGCTCATTCCTATCGTGGGCATGCTGTACCTCCTCAACAACAACAACATTCTCAATCAAACAAAAGAATCGCTGATCTGCTGAAGGAGGTTGACAACAAGATCGCTGGCGGAACTGAGAGGGACTATTACAAGCCACCGAGTGGATGGGGCGGTCCGCCTGACCCTGATGGACCTCCGGACCCTTTCGGGCCTAACGGACCAGGACCACCTCCTGAACCACCAGGTTTGCCTTCAGTTCGAGGATCACAACGCGATTCAGCAGATGATGTCTCCACAGCGGCTTACACTGCAGAAGAAGTACCAAGAATGTCAAGACGAGAGGCGGACAAAGTCTATGTTAGCCCATGGCCAAAGCAACAGAATCTTGGGGTTTGGCAATCAGACCTCATCAAGAGTGTTGTTCTTTCGGCAAATGACGGAGACAAAGCCGCATGGGAAGCATGGCTACAGCCGGCTATTCGACCAAATCCTGACATCGAGCTATTGAATGACAGTGGGGGGCAACGGTATCAGTCCATTGACGCCAAGTTGTCAATTGCATTGTCAAACGTGATAGCCCAAGCCGGTGATGTTGCTCGTCATGTAGCGATCAAATTGAGATTGAGAACACAAAGTCATAGCCGAAGAGGAACCTATGTCATGGGACGGGAGATCTTGGCTATGATTCTGGAGCACTTCAGAACCCCAGGTCAACGAGAAACATCCTTCACCATGGAGCACATCGTGTCAATGAAGTATCCCGGTGACTCGAACCTAGAAGTGTTCTATGAGAAATGGATGGAGATGGTAACAAATATGATGCCTGATGACGTACCTCCTGATGAGTGGCTTCGTGACGCTCTGTACAAGAAGATTCGAAACTCGAGTCTTATGATGTTCGACATCAAGCAGTACGAATCATGGATGGAGGGAGACCAAAGACGAAATTATCGCTATCTGTTGGACGTCATCGAAAGACACATCTCCAGAATCAGAGAGGACAAGCATGTGGCCGCCAGGGAGAAGTATGCGAGAGAATTTGCAGGTGGCGGCAAACCTTCAGCTCCTGCTCCGAACCCAACTGCCGCTGCACCGGATGCAAATCCAAAAGCGAAGCCTAAAGCTACTCCCAAGGAGAAGGCAGCGCCCAAGGCGAAGGCCAAGGCCGATGCAGCTCCAGTTCTACCATCACCTCAGCCTAAACAGCATGCAAAAGGAAAAGGAAAAGGTCAAGGGAAAGGGAAGGATCGAGCAAACAGCCGAAGTACCAGCCCCAGATCCAAGAAGAAGATCCCATGCCATTTCCATTTCATCAAGAAGGCATGCAGAAAAGGCAAAGATTGCGAATACAGTCATGATCAGAAGGTGTTCGAGGCGAATAAGAACGCAAAAGGGAATGGTCGGAAGCCAGGAACTCCAAGAAGTCAATCTCCGGCAAACAAGACCAAGAAGATTGATGAACCATGCTGGCATTGGGCCAAGGGTAAGTGTCGGTATGGAGACAAATGCAATAAACGCCATGATCCTCATCTATTTAACACTGCTCCCAACACCGAAGTACCAAGCTCAAAGGCTACTCCTGCACTTGTCCATGATTGGAGCGATGACGAAGAGACATTCCATAAGATTGCATCGAACGTGGTCAAGAAGAAGGTCAGATTTGATGAGTCTAAGACTCACGTTCAGACTTACGTAAAGAAGGACTTCGTGAAGTGCAATCGGAAATCTCAGACTGTCTCCAAAGGTCATGGTAAAGTTGGCAAGCCCACTGGTCAGATAAGGAAAGATGAGCAATGGTCTTATTCATGCAGGTTAGCTTCGAGCCGAGGAAAAGCAATGGCTATTCTGATCGATGAGAAGGGTGAATACAGTGACATTGATGAAGTCCTGGTCATAGTCGGCCCTAGCATGGACATCCTGATCAGACTCGACGTCGAGGACGGTGAGGTGTCCAGGGAAGTTTTTGTGGAAAACTATGTTCAGCATATTGAGGGTCGCTATGGTAAAAGGGGCAACACAATGTGTATCACTGTTCCTGTTGAAGAGAGAGATAAGAGATTCATATTGGATTCTGGAAGTGGTCATGATCTCATTTCATCCACAAGAATAAGTAGAATGGATCTCCCAACATACGATGACAAGGTCGTCAACTTCCATACAGCAAATGGGGTAACGTGTTCGACCAAACGTTCAAGCATCAAGTTCGAGGCATTTAGCGAACCAGCAGAAGCCCACATCTTGGAGGACACACCTTCCGTGCTCTCCATGGGAAAACGATGCGTTGATCTTGGTTACTCTTTTGTATGGCCGACCGGAAGAACTCCATTCATGTTGGATCCAAATGGCAACATCATCGAAATGACTGTTAAAGACTATATTCCCTATGTGAGCGTCGATCAAGAGAAGATCAAGTTGAAATCATCTTGTGTGGAGAAGATCATGGCAATTCTTGATGATGGATGCTCAACGTCGGAAGGTGAAGGTCTTTTGGTCATTGATGGAGAAAGTGGGGATGAACTTGAAGATCTTTCCGACTCCGTTGGAGGATCCAATGTTAAGTCACCCAAGAGATCAATGAAGAAACGTAAGAAAGCTAAGGTAAGAGATGATCAACATGAAGTGGCTGTTGGAAGTGATGCAGGTGATGCTGAGGAAATGTCATGCTATGCTGACGAGTATGCCGAGTTTGAGGACGACGGATACGATCCCAGCATCGCACCTGACGACATCCATGAAGATCATCCAATTGAAGTTGAAGAAATCCCTGAAGATGGAGTAGGTGAAGATGACGATGATGTCATTGATGTCGATGAGGAAGATGGAGGAGTCCGATTGAGTAAGAGGGGAACTTTGAAGAATGAAGCACGGTCGAAGGTTCACCTTCTGACTCATCGCTATAAGAACCCGTATTGTGAGTCGTGCGTGCGTGCCAAGATGAAGCACAGGAAAACATTCAGAGGTGCGTTTCAACGTAAACTCACAAAGTTCGGGGACCTGATCACGTTCGACTACGTTGACAATCGTCGTATTGCTGAACAGGACTATGGCGACGACAAGACCATCTTTGTCATCAGGGATAGATACACGGGGATGCTTCAGTCCTATCCTTCTGCCAGAAAGGACACTGATGCAGTCATACGTGCGGTCAAACAGTTCATGGGCCGTCGTAAGATTCGAGAAGCATATTCCGATGATGCCCCACAGTTCGACAAGGCAATGAAGATCCTGAAGATCCCAATGGACACTTCCTTGGCCGGAAAGACCAAGCACAACTCACTTGCAGAAAGAACTAATCAATTCGTGCTCGTGGCAACAACAACATGTCTACTTGAGGCAGGAATTCCACCATGCTTCTGGATGTACGCCATCAGATGCGTTAGCCACTTGCTCAACATCGAGCCCAACGACGATGAGGTAAGTTCTTGGTGCAAACTTCATGGAGAAGAATTTAAAGGGAAAATGATACCCTTTGGCGCCCTCGTGTACTTCAAGCCCAGTGGTTCACGTGAACGAGAACAACAACACAAGTTTGACCCTATGGGAATCCCTGGAGTGTTCGCCGGATACTCCATTGGTCCCGGGCTCCACTGGTCAAGAAAGTACAGGGTATGGGCACTATGTGATTGGAGCAAACAGAACTTGGCTTATGATGCGGAGAAGCCCATTGCCAAGCTGAGGACTCCACACTATACCGAAAGGGTTGAGCTAAAGGAACCCCTTGAATTCCCATGTAAGTTAGAATATGAGAGGATTAATGTTTCCATTGAGGGATTAAAGGTGAAAGATCGTCTTGAAGGAAACCCAGAAATCCTACCACCACCTCCACCAGATGATGACGATGATGATGGAGATGATGACGATGGTCACGATGGTGGTGGTGTACCTTCGTCGAAGGTCCCACGGGAGCCAACTGCAGGAGAGTTGGAAGCCGAAAGACACCTGAACGCTATGTCAGAAAGATTGGGACCACCAGGTATCGATAGACCGGCACATCCAGACCTTCACATTCCAGAAGGAGGGCCAGATCATTACTCCGTTGGGAAGGCCGGGGATGGGATCGTATACCTGAATGACGATGGTGAATGGGTGAAACTCAATGCTCGCGGTCATCCATATCGTATTGATGAACGTGGTTTTCGCAGAATATCTACTACTCCAAGGCCTTCAAAATATACCCCTGACGAGTGGAGGAAGATGTCACCTACTGTCAGGAAAGGGATTGCCAAGGCCGAAGAGAAGAAGCTTGAAGCAGAAAAGGAGAAGAAGAAGAGTGATGCGAAAATCAAGGAGAGTGAAGAGCGAGCAAAGAGAAAAGAAGAAAAGAAGAAAGAGAAAGAAGCAAAGAAAGCCAAATCCTCCAAGAAAGACGACAAAGACGATCATGTCTCCGGAGTGGCTACGTCCCAAGACCATGTTCGAAGAGGCAAAGTTTTTCAATATGGAAAGGGGTCTAATTCTCCCTTCGGGAGAGAGACCGTTGCCTCTGCTCCATGCTATTCAGACTTATCAGACACTGATGTACCTGATGATGATGACTTCTTAATGGAGTGGGACGAATGGTCTGAGATCGAGAAGGGCAAGGGGCCGAAAGCCACTTGGAACAACGACAAAGTGTATGACTTCAACCAGGGGAAAGTGGTGGCTGCTGCGACGTTGCACAACACCAACGAAGTACCCCAAGACGCTCGTGGCCTCAGTGATGTTTTCCTTCCATTTCCATGTATGCCATGCATTAATCATTGTGGTGATCATCGAGAAGAGCTAGCTTCAAATGATGATGGAATCAACATTAACAAGATGTTCAACACTGCAGTGGCCAGACCAGTTGGTCGAAAAGAAATGATGGAAAACGATGATGCACGTAAGGCTATGAGGAAGGAATGGTTGGGTCAACATGCTGCTGGAGTTTATGATTTCAGTGTCGTTAGAGAATATGATGACGTTGTTCGTGAAGCAAAGGCAAACAAGACAGAGGTTCACATGGCCAGAGTACATGGTATCTGTGTTGAGAAAAACTATCAGTTGCCTGCAGGAAGCCCTAGTAGAAAATTCAAAGGCCGAGGTGTCTTGCTTGGTAATCAGGTGAAGAACCAATTCTGGGAGGCTGCTTTCTTCCAGGACTTGGGCAATTCTCCAGCTACTTTTGAGGCATCGAGATGGGCTGATTTCTATGGGTGTCTTCCAGGCCATAATGTAAAACTTGCCGACGCTATTCAGGCGTACATTCAAGCAAAACTAACCGGACCACCATGTTGGGTTGAGCTACCCGAAGATGCATGGCCAGACGATGTCGATTTTCGAAAGTTCCGTAGACCAGTTGTAAGATTGGTTAAAGCTTTGTATGGTCACCCCGATTCGGGAACAATGTGGGAACAACACTGTGATCAGAAAGTTCGTGAACTCGACTTCGTCCTCGTTGGAGAAGAATGGCCATCAATGTATTTCCACAAGAAACTGAAGTTACTTCTTGTCATCTATGTAGACGACTTAAAGCTGGCAGGACCGGAAGAGAACCTGACTAAGGGTTGGGAGATGCTTCGATCAAAACTCAACATCGAGCCCGAGACTGACTTAGGACTCTACCTTGGTTGTATTTTGAGAAAGGGATCTACCAAACTTCATGATGGAACCCCGGTGTCAACCATGACCTATGACATGGAAGGTTTGTTGAAGCTGTCAGTTGAGAAGTACTTGGACATTGTTGGAAAAGATACGAAGTTGAAACAAGTATCTACTCCAAGTCTACCTGAAGAAACAAAGAAACACAAATCTAGAGCACCATGTCCCGGGAACCCCAAGAACAAGAAGGTATGTCCATGGTGTACTCATGAATTTGATCCGGACGCTCCATTGTTTTATGAACAAGGAACCCAAGGGGAAGACGTCTCGCCTGGGGAGTCTGCTGAGAGAGGTGCATTAGCGCCACACGCTGCCAGCGTGTTGATGAAGCTGCTGTACGCGGCGAGGATTGCTCGTTTTGATCTGCTTCGTTCCATCAATTCCCTGGCCAGGAATGTAACAAAGTGGACCATTGATGACGATGCAAAGTTGTATCACTTAATGTGCTACGTGAATTCCAGCCTATCTAAAAGAATGACCGGATGGGTTGGGGACCACTTCAATGAATTGACGTTGTCTTTATTTGCTGATGCTGATTTTGCAGGGTGTGCACAGTCTTTGAGATCAACTTCAGGGTCTCATATGCATATCCAGGGCAACCACACACGGTTTCCTTTGTCCGGGGGCAGCAAACGGCAAGGATGCGTAAGCCATTCGACGCCTGAGGCTGAAATCGTGGCAGCCGATGTCACCCTCCGTACTATGGGTTTGCCCGCAATGAGCATCTGGGAAACGCTGACGGGAAAATCGCCCAAATTATTGTTTCATGATGACAATCAGGGCATGATCGGTGTAGTCAGGTCGGGTCGTAACCCCACTATGCGGCATCTTGAGAGGACCCATGGCATAGCCATTACTTCCCTCCATGAACATTTTACTCGGGAGAACTACGTACTTATGTATGAGGTGACCTCGAAAATGGCCGCTGACATTCACACCAAAGGTTTCAAGAATCCGTTGGCATGGAAAAGAGCATGTATGCTCATCAACCTGTTGGACCCTGGTGACATCGGTACGAAAGATCTGCTCGATATGGTCTCACCCACCACGGATGTTGATACCACTGTCCGACAAGTGTTTCAAACCAAAACTCAAGATGTTCCAAATTTTCCGTATACCGAAATACCTATTCTACCACCTGAGGTGTATCAGAAGGGTCTTTCTGGTAAAGAACAATTACAACAACTACCTGGTATGGATCCCATATTGGTTGTTAAGACGCCAACTTTCTTTAGAAAGCGACCATCTGGTGTATCATTGCCGCATGATTGTTTGAGAAGTACCTGGATACTTTCTCATGGCAAATGGATCAAGGTTGAGGATCGAGTTCCACCAGTTCAACAACAAGACCGTTTTGATCAATGGGTAGAACGAGCTTGTTTCCAATACCATCCGTGTAAATTTAGTATATCACCTTCGGTGATTACTAGGCAATCAGCTGGTGTTGTCTCACCGGGACACCTGGCGTCAACAGCACGACAAGGGCTCCATGCTGCTGCGGTGCCGACTCGTCAGACTCCAGTCCTGAAGTATCCTCAGTTAACTGTGGGGGTAGATCAACTACTTTGTCATCAATCCCATGGAAATGAACCCACAACCATTCATGCAGCTCCATGTGGTACTGCTCGGGTGATCAACACGCTCCTTCGAGTTGTTCATGGGGGGAGTTCTGGATGGGGTAGTCTTCCAATGGGATTTCCTCCTTCGGGGGACTCCGATGATGATCCGTATCCCACAGAAAGCAAAGATCCCAATCGACGACGAATTGTACTTTCCGGTGGAAATGTGATCGCTGGTAGGGTATCAAAAGACAAAGCATATAACCCCTCAAAGTCGTCAAGAAAGGGAAAGAAGATATCCAAAAATGAATGTGATCAAGATGAATGGATATGGAAGGATGAAACGACATTGACGAGAGTGCACAAAGTACCAAGAAGAAAGATGTTTACCCCCAAAGAGGCTGACTTTCTGCCATGTAAGCTGAGACGGTTTAGAGATGAACGGGAAACCAACCAAGTGTTTCAGTCAAGTGGGAGATTGATCCATGATTCATGGAGATTGGCGGGGAATAACATCGAGAAGACCAACAAAAGAAATGAATTTTGGACAGGGACCACTACCTTCAAGATCATATCCAATGCAGACATCAAAGATGTGATGGACAACGGATCTGACGTGGAGGACAGGGCATCGTGCCAGGACACTGTGGTCACCTGTATCCTTGATGGGAACATGAAAATCATTCCATTGGATGACATGTTTATTGCTCATCATTACAAGTTGAAGCATGAGACCAGAAAACAAAATGATTGGGATATTCAGATGACACTACATCGAAAGAATGGGAAGATTCTGACATATCATTTCAAGCAATCTTATGCTGATTTTCTCGGGAAGATACTCAATGACGTTACCATATCTCTCAACGTCTATGAGATGAAAGATGATGTCCCATGCCTGCTCCTTATGTGTGCCGAAACGCAAAGTATCATCACCAAGATTCATCAACAAAGTCGGTTTAAGATGATGCATGTGGTCACAATCACCGAAGATGACAACCTCATGTCCAACTATGGAAGGGCAAAATGGAGACGTTGCATCAGGGGGCCTAGTGACTGCGTGTTCTTTGCGGGACCTTGCACCTGTGGTTCGCCGTGGAATCGGTTAAACAAAAATGTGAGTGAGGTCACTGCACACAACATCAGAATGAAAGCACTTCTATATTGGGAGCTATGGGAAGAGTTCACAGTGTGTTTGCAGCGTGTACATGTTTTGCATGCAATGGCATTGTTGGAACTACCTCGAGGATGCGACTATTGGAATGACGAGAGAATGAAGTTTCTGATCAGTGGAACCCAATCAACTGTGCATGACTTTGATGGATGCATGTATGGCTTGAAATCACAATTCAAAGATGTTGGGACCGCAATCAAGAAACCATGGAGGATCGTATCATGGGGGGTTGAGTTCTTTGACTTGCATGAGAAATGTGATGGCTCACACACTCACGGTCAATGTGCGGGTAGGGAAACACGTGCAACACAATTATATACCGAGAAGATTGTCAGATGCATCCTTCGTGGTGTCACAAATCAAATGTTGATTAACAACGTCTATGGAAGGAGATTTCGACCAAAGGTTATGGAAGAAGAAGATTACTATAAGTCGAAGTCATGTGCATGTGTCATCATGAATGACTATGAATGCAACACCAACGTGAAGACCATCAATGAACAGTTATTTATCAACTTCATCACCCGACGAGGCGGTGTGAAGGTGAAGCTGAGGCTGTATCCACTTCGTGGATCACTCTTGGTGGATCCGGATCCCGTTGAAGGTAGATTGAAGGTGAAGTCTGGCTGTTACCTGCTTCGTTGGTGCGCCTTGACGGATCCGGATTCTCCTCGCCTCATTTCGGTCTTCGCAATGGCTGGAACTGACCTTGTAATCCCATCAGCGGCCAAGGGGATCAGCTTACTGAAGTCAACCCTGTCCCTCATTCAGGAGAAGAAACAAGAGCACAACCTTCCTGCTCCATTCTCAACCTATGAGGAGGCAAACTTCAGGGGTTACAAGGACAAGGACCTCGACGAATGGTTGGATCGAGTAAAGATTTCTCCTCCTGTCGTTGTGGCCTTAGCCTTTGTCATGAATAGAAGTGGCAGAATATTCGTAACTCATGCAATCAGGTTGCTAATGAAGATGCTGTCAAAAGTGACCAATGAGAATGAGTTGAACATGTCTGCCATCAGTTTCATCGACAAAGGGGCCCGATTATCAAAATTGGTGGAAGGGGCCGCAAGAAACCCAGAGGAGAAGGGCATCATGAAGCTCTTGTGCACCTTTGAGTGTGCGATTAGAATAGATGAACTATGGGACACCCTCAAGGACCACTACACCGGGCATAATAGTATGATCAACAAGGAAATCACGGTTAAGGGACTACGTGACAAGATTGCAAATACGAGTCCAACACACCTCGGATCCTTGAATCAGACATACCCTCCATATGGAAGTTCGTGTTACCAAATCCGGAAGAGGACGAACTTCGAGGAGATTGCCCGTCGAAAGTGGGAACAATGGTCATTTGAAGTGATGCAGCGAGAGGCACCTGCCCCTGACGAGATTGAAGACCGCATCAAATACCTGGTTAACATCATGTACGAGGAGAGCTACAGCTTAGGCTATGCGCTCCGTCGCCACAATGCCAGGGCGACAAGCAGCCAGGGTAAGACCATCATTGTCCAGAATGACCTGGAAGACTGGATGTCGATGAACTATGAGCTCAGCTTAGAGCGGACGGCGGCCGTCGTCCACTTACAAACCATCCTCATGGTCTCCAAGATGCTACATGAGTGGATGGCGCGACTGGAAAACTTCAAATCCATGTCGCACCTGAGCGGGATCATCAGAGCCGATCTGGTCAGAATGAAGAAGGCCATTGACCTCCGCGACGACATATGGGAGTTGGGGGGCTACAACATCGAGAAGGCCGATCAGGGCATGTTCGAGGAGGTGGAGAAACGAAACAGGACATTTTCCTGTATTCGCGACTATGTGACGACCACTGCCACCACACAGATGGGCCAAGGGGCAACAGAGGTCTCCCACATCGATGGATGGGACATTCCGCTGATGCCGAAAGACGGCAGAAACCCTCCAAGTCAACCGGATCATCCAGG
This sequence comes from Cladocopium goreaui, assembly GCA_947184155.2. Classification (NCBI taxonomy): domain Eukaryota; class Dinophyceae; order Suessiales; family Symbiodiniaceae; genus Cladocopium; species Cladocopium goreaui. Next base: position 180,961 of record CAMXCT020005990.1, on the reverse strand, counting down.
TTGGGATCCATCACCTATCAGAATGATGGATGACAAGCAACAGAGGGAAGCAGATGCGCAGCGGGCACAACAGCAACAACAGCAGACTGGGCCTAGTGGTTCCACCTTCGGTGGACACGATGGTTCCAGCTCTGCGGCTGGGAATGCACCACCACCAAAAGCACCACCATCGAAGGCAAGACCATCTACACCTCCCGCGAAGAAGGACTGGGTGATTCCTCGGGTACCAACCGGATATCTTTTCAGGACATCCTCAATGCCCGACCAAAGGAACTCAGAGTTCATCACATCGGCATGGATGGACGAGCGGGATCATTTCCTACTATCAATCATCCAAGGCCCAGCAGCTCAAGCTGCCAGCACTTCAGGTTCAGCACCTTGGGCACAATATTTGAGGAGAGTGACCGCATATGCATGCATGGTCTTCGGGATCTGCAATCCGGCGGTCGTGACGGAGGACACCGCGTCCACCATCTCCGAGAAGGACTGGCTGAGGTGCTACAGCCACATCGTCCGCAAGTACATGCTGACGCGGACAGGGTGCTATTTGTCGACTGCAGGAATGCTCATGATGCTAGGGCAGCACGACGTGAATGTCGCCAACCAATCTGACTTGGGCCGCATCAAGAAGATGATCACCAACCCACTTGCTTGCAGGATCATCGAAGCACCAAATGGTCCAAGAGATCACGACATGTTGGCAGGTGACTTCAGGGCTGGAACTACCATCCTTATCACCGACTTGATGTTCCGCGTGGGAACCCAAAGTGGGACACATGGCATCCAAATGGGATTAGCTGACATGGGATGGGAAAGTGTTGAAGTATTCAAGATCCATGATTCTGATGCAGAACGACCACTTCAACAATTCCTCGAAACCCTTGACAAAGTCAAGCAGTACCTCAGCACGGATACCGTCGACGATGGTTTGATAACTGTGCATCTTTGGTTGTCATTGCAATTCCTTCATGCCCAGAAACCACCTCATTGTGTCATGCTTGAAAATGACTTCAAGAACCAGTTTGTCAAAGGGGTGCTCGATCTTGATCAAGTTACGTCCCGACCTCTGATGGTCGCCATCAACAATGACTCCATGTTCAACGGTATGGACTCTGTCACGTCAAGACTCGCAGATGAGCTGATCGAGAAGATGAGGCTCCAAGGGATCTTGGTGACATCTGACCAAAGAATGTGGAGATCAATGTATTCACAATTTGGGAAACAATATCCAATATTGAGTACGACCAAGAAGGGGACTTTGGGGAAGACGGCAATTTGGTCTGTGATTGAGAAGAACCTATTTCGCCAAAGAGTATTCCTCATGTGTGCCACGAACCGGGAACACGTTTCAGTCCTCAACGAGGGGGCGTTCAAACCCGATGAATCTGGCATTAACACCAAAGTTCTGGAGGATATGACTGGACCGACTGAGGCGTTCAAGATTGCCAGTGGCGAGATGACCCCAGGTGACTATGCAAATGATGACACAACAATCTTCCAGCGAGGCCCCGGAACCGCCGTGAATCGATTCACAAAGGACAAGAGGTTCAAGACCAGTTGGGTCGAACCAGTAGTCGGCACCCACGAGTTGGAACCAGTTGTTTCCGATCGATGCATGTGGTTCACCATCGACACGGAGAATTCCGACATCCTATGCACGAGCTGCAGAAATGCGGTGACGATGGATGAGATCGAGACATGCCAGTCGAGACCATCCCACTGCATTAATTGCTCCGCCAATACCCAGGACCACTACAAGCGTTCAGCTCCAACATTGGAGGCCAGAAAGTCCGTCCTGCTCCTTGCGGCCAGATTGAAGGTTGCATTTGAGGATCTTGGTGTTGACATTGTTGACATCAATCAAGGATTTCAAACCTGGCTTACATTTACTGCGTCTTCGTTGATTTCAAATGCATCGTTGGCGTATGGGGAGCATTTGATGAAATCTCTATCTCACATGGGGGGAGTCAGAATTTCGAAGAGGCAAGCTCTGGAAATTTTCCGGAATGGACGCGGCAAGCAATTCAGCATCTATCGCGAAAGAGTTTTTGATGAAGTCGCGAAGAAGTGGCTATTGATCTACAGAGTCACTAAGGATTGCGGAAATGTCGCATACAAAGACTTCTTCGAGAAGGTCGCCGTTCCCGAGGTGAAGGAGAGGAACGAGATCTTTGGATTCTCCCGTGCATCTGCCGAGAAAACTGGAGATATCATCGAATTCTGGCTTGGTGTCTTGGATGTGGCCAACATGGCCAAGGGAGTTGTTGATGTTTTGAACGCCAGTGTTGATCCAGCTGAATATCTCAATGGATTGGAAAAGGCATTGGCGCAGTTCACATCGACATCAAGAACCTCAAGCACCATCAATGACAAGAGACGGGGATCCTTCGACTGCACACTGCAGACCGCAGAAGCCGAGAGGGTCATGAAGATCATCCACGCAATCCCCGGGTATGAGACTCTGGCCAATTTCAGCTGCCTCACGGAATGGGAGAAGGATCAGGTGTTCTCTCATTATCGCAGGAAGAACAACATCACGGGGAACGACGCCAGCATGGGCACTGATGCCGATGCCAAGCCAGGTGACGAGCCTTCGGCTCACCCTGGGGAGGAGGAAGCTGATGAGCCAGCAAACGATCCCACCGATGTGGTCAGGGAATCAGAGATGTCGGGGAGACAACAACTTTTGGATGCATTGGGAAAACTCTTCACTGTCTCTGAGGATGTCAACGTGTGCTTGTATTGTGGTAGCACCAAACATGGCCATCTGGAATGTGAACATGAGAAGAGAGATGAAGTCAGAAAAGTGCTAAAGGCCGTCCGAGCTTCGCTCGAGGCTGATAGTCCCACATCTGATGACGTCGATATGGAGCCTCCTGAGCACAAGAAGGACGGTTCAGGTGCTACTGAAGAGTCGGGGCAAACAGATGAACCTACAAAATCGAGGTTTGGCGAACACCAATGGTATGACAGCATCAGAACTATGTCTGAAGTTGGTGACCTCGATGAGTATGGCAAATTCTGCATTGAAGGGCGTGATGTTACGAAGCTGGGACCACAAAACGTTGTTGACCTCAACGAAGTGATCCGAGACGCTATCGTCAGAGGAGGAGGTGACACTTGGTCAGTGCCAGACTTCATGGCAAGCTACTCTGACAACAACATCAGGAAGACCTTCTACAAACGTGTCGAGGCGCCGCAAGATGGTTTCTTGAAAATCATCCCAACCACAGGGGCCCATTTCTTCAATTGCTCCTACTTTGGCGGCGTGGAATATGCGACCAACTACCGCTTCGAAACTGGCAACCGACTCGATGCCTACGAGGACAAGGTGAGTGCATCACTGAACAGGATCCTACGGCACAATGTGGGGAAGGTATCAGAGCAGCAGAGTCTGCCCTGCGATGACGCCGGCTGGGTGCCCATCGAGGAAGTGCTCAAATGTGAGTCCATCTGGAGGCACGACTATGCACGCTGGCCACATGTTTTCCTTGCCCCAAAGGGAAGAGCAAATGATCAGAGGGCATGGAATGTCGATGAAGCGAACTATCGCATGACATTGCTCTTCAAGATCATGTTCCACTGTGCCAGGTATGGACGTCGTATGCGTGAACAAGTTTTGGCATTTGGGATCAACAAGGATATTGATCGCCGCAGCCTGACGTGCATTGACAACAATGTCGATGCGGATACGCCCATTCCTGATGAAGGTCTACTGCTATATCCAGTGGCAGTTCGTGCTCCTACGGGGCACAAAGAAGGATCTTCGAGAGACGACGTTTCATTGATGTCCTCGCTGCTTTCACATCCAATCGCACCCAACACTGTTTTGTCATTACCGGTTTGTTTCCACATCACCAAGAAGACCAACCTTCGAAGCATTTGGAGGCAGGGATTAATTCCAGGAGGTCTTGGAGAAGGTCATCGGATGTTCACGTTCTTCAACCCGTACGTCCCATGGGATCACAGATCATGGACCATCACGAAGAGCGTTGATACGCGTAAGGGTGACTACATATGCTTGTTCATCCCGACCGAGACCTTGATGGTGGAATACGGCGGTCGACTAACTGACTCGGGACAGATCGTCTCACCAAGGATCATCCCATTCTCGGCAATCAAAGGTGGATGGATTCAGGACCCCAAGGATCAGTACAACAAGACATGGCTCCGGTTGTTCGTCCCTTCGGGCGACGACCAGGTAGTCCGGTCTGGAACTATCAAATCAAGAACGGTAGCCACCAAGGAGTCCATCCTGAGGGTTGCAAGTCAGTGCATCGACGCCGAAGACCAACCGTTTGACGAGGTTGCCATGGATGCTATGAACATCGTCGACCAATTCAAGAACAACCTCATCAAGCCTGGCGGACAAGAACAATACCTGGCCCGCATCAAGCTGATTGACTACATAGTCGAACGCAAAAGGGTGCAAACTTCAGGTTGCCGCCACTGTCCTCACTGTATCAATGAGACGCCGACAAAACTAGCAGTGTGCATAGTTTGCTGGACAGAACTCGAGAGTTGCGGGATTCGTCCATATCGGCTACAAGCTCCTGAAGACGATGAAGATGAGGCCACAAAGAAAGAGCTCGATGAGGAAGTTCGTCGACAAGAAGAGTCATTGTTCAAGGATACGGTCCATCAAGCACAAGAAAACGTATCCGAATCCAATGATTATGGTTTCAATCCTGACGAGGTCGACTACAATGAAGGCGACGATGAGGAAATGGACCAGGAGGAGGAAGCTCAACGGGAAGAAGACGAAATCATTGAAGAAGACGATGATGAAATGGACGTCGAACCTGATGATGAGCCCTCTACCAAACTTCCAGCATGGACCAAGAATCTTGAGAGCGGCAGCAAGGGTATGCCAGAAGACGGTCTTATCAACAATGATGTCTCCGAGGCCGCGGCTCACTTATATGACAATGCTGTCATGTCAAAGGTCATCACAATGTTCAGGCACTACTACAACCAGAGAGTCACTATGACCCCTGAGGCGTACCATGTGCTGATGACGGAAACCAGGCGAGTCCGACTGGACTTGGACGACTTCTGCCCCTACACAGGTGAAGACCCGGACGGCAACCTCAAGCGGCCGACAGAGCTGGAATTGGATGAACTCTTTCAGGAGAAAGGGAAAAGGAACTCCTGGTCAGAGGGGGAGAAGATGTACTCAGGACGACCAAGAAACATGATGATGCCTGTCATCAAGAATTTGGAGATCTATGAAAAGATGATGGAATTTCTGGTCTGCGCCGGGTACACTCCCGAATCATTGGGTTTCCTCATGCCAATGAACCGAATGCAGGCTGATGCCCAAGGGAAACAGGAGATGCGAGTAACCATCAGCAATTTCCTTCGACGACTGCTCAAAGGAACATTTCCGGAGCACGAGTCGTATACTTTCTTTCGCTCTGGGAGCCACGGCTTCCCCAACTGCATCGAACTCCCAGCATTCTCAGTATATCTGAGCCTGAGGGAGAAAGAACAGAAAGTAGAACTGCTCTTTGCCGCCCAACAGTGTGGCATTCCTTTGCCTCAAAACTTTGTCAGCAAGATGGCTTATGCTATTCAGCTGGCCGAGGCCGAGGCGCAAAGGGGAAAGACCGAGATGAAAACGAAGATGGCTCCAACCCTTGGCGACGAAGTGGTGGGTGAAGTATTCAAAGCAGTTGGGCATACTGCAGCTTCCAAGTTTGCTAAACCACCTGCGCAACCTTCACAGACACCTGAAGGCACTGGTTCAGCATCATCATCATCGGCTAGTGCACCAAAGGGCAAGGCTATGCCGAAATCCCATGAACCATCAAAGGCACCGCCTGCAAAGCCTTCATCACCGAAAGCTGCTCCAAAACGTGCGGCAGGATGGGAGAGAACTCCAACAGCACCTCAATGGAAGAAAGTCCGCCGTGAGCAGTGAACTTATTACCTCTGTCCGTCAGAATGGTCACTGAACTACAAGATGTGTATCGTCTTGGTAAACAGATGATCAGGAAAAGACCAACTGAGTGGACTCTGAGCGAGGCAGTAGACTAATTCGCTTAGGTTCAAGACTTTTGATATTCCCAATCTGCATGAAATTCTGCAATGTGCACGTGAATTCGTTAGTTAGCATTGTAAATCTTTGATAGCGAAGTGACCCATTTCTCCCTACGGGTGAATGGCGAGCTGAGCCAGCGTAGATAAGTAGATGTTAGCTAGCAATAATTCGCGTTGTACAGCTTGATGAAGCGCCGATGCATCGACAGCCAGAGAGTAGGCGAACCCTGAACCATTATTCCCTTCGGGAATGTGGGGAAGGGGGAACCGAATGGCACGTTTTATGTACATAGGCGTAATTCAAGTAGCAGAAACAATATAATTCAAAGTTCCCTCTCTCGTGTCCGTGGTTCGAAGAATACCACGGGCATGGGGGGTGTCAAAGGGAACGTAGTGAGAACACACAAACAATCCATGTGTGGGACGCCACTATGGCTCAAGACCCCCACGCGTGAGCAAAATAAGTGTTCGCCGTCCGCCATGATTAACGGGTCCGGGAACTACCAGTGAAGCGGGTACCAATTGAATTACAACATCCAGAACAAGGATCGATTTGTTCACAATACACATACACATACACATATACATATATATATATACATACATATACATTTACATTTACATACATACATACATACAGACAGAAAGACAGACAGACAGGCAGACAGACATACATACAGACATACAGACGTACTGACATACAGACACACAGACACACAGACATACAGACATACAGACATACAGGCATACAGGCATACAGACATACAGACATACAGACATACAGACATACAGACATGCAGACATACAGACATACAGACATACAGACATACAGACATACAGGCATACAGGCATACAGGCATACAGGCATACAGACATACAGGCATACAGGCATATAGGCATACAGGCATACAGGCATACAAGCATGCAGGCATGCAGGCATACAGGCATACAGGCATACAGGCATGCAGGCATACAGACATACAGACATACAGACATACAGACATACAGACATACAGACAGACATACAGACATACACACATACACCCGTACATACCTACCTACCTACCTACCTACCGACTGACCGACCTACCTACCTACCTACCTAACTACCTACCTACCTACATATTGTGCATTGTCTTGAACATCTTTCGTATGCACATGCTGATTCGGGGTTCCATGCGGGGGGCGTTTTTTTTTAAAAAAATAATCTTGCGTTTCTTTTGCTTACAAGACCTGGCGAGAGACAATTACAGCGTTGGGGGGTTTTCGCTTGCTGGACCCAATAGATATTGCAACCCTACAACAGCCCTGCTCATCATAATCATCATCCTCATTCTCATGCTCAGCACCCTCATCATCCTCATCATCCCCATCCTCATCCTTCATCATCCCTTTCATCCTCATCTTCTTCGTCATCATCGTCGTCATCAACTCATTCCTGTTACCATCACTTTCGTCATCATCAGTTTCCTTCATCGTTCTGGTCAGCAACCTCATCAACATCAAAAGATTGGCACTGTTTGTGACTCGCAACCGTTTGTGACTTGCAGCAGCTCCAAAAAGCTGCGCCAGACCATTGCCGCATTCCGACTTCACCTTGCTGTTCCCCCTTTACGATTACCACCCTACCCCAGCCCTGCTAGCTTTCGTACCTCCCCCTGGCCTCAAGTGGTTTTCACAATCGTTTTTTTTTCTGACCGACAAGATCCACAACAAGCCAAACAGGGCTCTTCCTGTCAGCTACGAACCTCAACAAGGGCCTTTCCAGAGTGACAAGAAAATGCGCAGAACCGCTGCAACAAATGGCAGTATAATATATATAGACATATAATATGTCACATATCTATATATAGTATGTCATATATCTATTTGTAATATGATATGCCATATCTATAAACATATATATAGATATATGTTCTTTTTTATTTTTTGAATGTTATATACATATATGATATATGTTATATATATGTATATATATATGATATATGTTATATGTTATATATATATATATGTATATGTATATGTATATGATATATGTTATATACATACATTATATATATATGTTATATGTATATATATATATCTATCTATCACGGGTTCCTGAAGCGTTTCTGAAGGTTTTGAAGGAGTGGGAACAATGACCATAGATGAATCCAAGGCTGTCAGATACTGTGGCAGTCCGGATCCTGGAAGTGCTCCAAGACGCGGCACATCCTGTGAGGTTGAAATAATTTGGGGGGATGTGCATCCAATAAAACCCTTTTTCAGATCTTTCAGACTTTGTGCCGCAAGAGTTTTCAAACAAAGTCCTCAGAGGCATAGTTGCAGTATGTCTCAAGGTAGAACATACTTTGCTAAGGATCAGTTGCTAGTACCATCTTCACCGTTGCGCACCTACAACTACCCAGTGGGCTACTTGCAGGCCCTAAAGTGAGGAAGACTTCATGTCCAGCATCATGCGTAAACTTGAAGAAAGAGTCTGTTTTCAAGTCGCAGTACATTTTGTCTGTCATGGAGATCTCTGCGTCTGATTCGGGGCCAGACTTCTGTACAAAGGTCATAGGGTGTAGCAGTCGTTTTGTTTGTAGTGCTTCAAGTCTTCAAGTGCACATAGCAATATGCCAGCTCTGCATATAATGGGCTCATGGCATGTTGGATTGGATTGTGGATTAGTCTTCCACAGGTTGGCGGCGCCTTCATCCCTTAGACCTCTCACAAGTGAGATTAAATTTGTTAAACATGATTACATGAAATGTGTCCGAATATATCCGAATGCTCTTTATAGCCAGACTTCAGACTTCAGAAGGTGAGGCGATCACGGAGTCCTCGACCAATTGGCTGGTCACAAGTGGTTTTGTAGTCTTCAGATGTTGTGGGCTAGAGCCGATTTTGTCAGGTACGCTTGCAGGAGGTGCAAATTCCAACTCAAGCCCAATGTCCACAGCTGGACTTCGGATCTCGAGAGAATTCCGGAAATGAGGGATCTTGACACCAATACAAGTCTCTGCAAGTCACTGCAAGTCACCAACACATTTCCAAACTGCCCTTCAGGGAATAGGACACACTGAGCTGTAGTCGATATATGTCGACATAGGACAGACTTCGCCAACTCTCAGATCTGAGTAGAAAGCAGCAGCACCAATTTGAACACGGGGGCCCCCCGGGGATTTCGTAGAATGATACTGATCATACTGATCAAGCACAGGACTTAGCCTACAGCGTGCCTGAGAATGTCACATGTTTGGCACCAAGTTCAGCCGCCAGTTTGGAGTTCCTGGCCACATGTAGAGACAAGAGAAATGCTGGACACAGAAAGACAGAGAACAATTTGCAAAGCACCATTTCGATACTTCTGGAGTGCCTACACCGCGAGTAAGCAATGTACTTTGGGATCTTTGCGCTGCATGGAAGTTTTCCCAGATCTTACGCAATCAGCACTGGTAAGAAGCAGGCTGTGATGTAAATGTCAATCCCCTTCTTCACACTGGATCCACGCATAAACTCTTGTTCGAAGAAAGTTTAGAAGTCAAACTTTCGACAATATGGACAGATGAAGCAACAAAGGATGCGAGAGTCAGAGAAGGGAAAGAAAGAAGAAAGAATATCGAAGAGAAAGAGTCAGCAGAAAGAAGATGCAGGTTCGCGAAAAGGTAGAAAAGTCGCGAAACACGGTGTTTTTCCAATGTTTTGTGGCTCCGTAGGGCCAAAAAGTAGGCAACACACTTCAGCTTCACAGCGCTTTTGGCAGTTGAGGTCTTGAACAGGTGCACGTGGCTGGGGCGCGCTTTTGGAAGTTGAGATATTTAAAAAGTGCATGCCGTTGTGGCGCAAAGCCCATTTCGAAGTAAACACGTTAAAGGCACCATATATTTAACCTATTCTGACCACTTTTGGACACCCGCAACACGACAACGACAAGAACAACAAGAACAACAAGAACAGCAAGAACAACAAGAACAACAAGAACAACAAGAACAACCAGAGCAACCAGAGCAACCAGAGCAACCAGAGCAACCAGAGCAACCAGAGCAACCAGAGCAACCAGAACAAGAACAACAACAACAAGACCAAGACCAAGAACAAGAACAAGAACAAGAAGAAGAAGAAGAAGAAGAAGAAAAGAAAAAGAAGAAGAACAAGAAGAAGAAAGAAGAAGAAGAAGAAGAAGAGGAAGAAGAAGAAAAACAAGAAGAAGAAGAACAAGAAGAAGAAGAAGAAGAAGAAGAAAAACAAGAAGAATAATAACAAGAAGAAGAAGACGAAGAAGAAGAAGAAGAAGTGTAAAATCACCTCACATAAAACACACTGTAGTATAGCTTGTACTTGGTAGCTATTGCGGCTCAGTCAAAAGGGAGTGAGTCGCAGGTGCTTAACGGTTTTGCCCATTGTTGTTTAGGTTTATCAGTCTACTTGGGATTATAACATAACCCCAGCTGAAACCTGAAAATACAGGTTATCAGCCGTAGTCTCTAAAGCCATGGACAAGTCGAATGATGCAATTGGTGGTGGTGCCCTTGTCCCCTCGACTGGAACTGTATCTGCATCAACTGGTTCTCAGCAAAGCTTGCCGGCTGGGGCAAACCCCACGCCCATGTCAGTGGATGAAGGTTTCTTCACACAGCCCGTGCAAGCCTATTTCCAGTTCGTGCAAAACAATCTTACCTACATCAACGAAGGTAACATTGATGCTTTCCGGCAAGAGGCAGAGGAGAGGCACACACATCTCATGGAACAAAAGGTCCAGCAACTGTACCAAGAGTTTGAGGGAATTTGCCTTAGCGAAATCGCCCATCAACGTGCAGAAGCTGACCGTAGACATGAGCACCTAGTGTCAGAGTATTCAATGTCCCAAACGGCAACTGAGCATGAGGTAGCAAAACTGAGACAGGAACTTAGCGATGCAAACGCAAAGCTAAAGAATGCTGCAAACGCAGTTGCACTGGAAGCTGAGCAAAGAGCCAACCAAAAGGTAGCCCATGTCACAGCCCAGTACGAACAAAGGTTTTCTGAACTCAGAGGTAGCCTCGAGGCAGACTGTAAACGAATCGTGGACGAAACAGTGGAGTATGCAAAGAATGGCATGGAAGGTTTCAAGAAGGAGGAACAAGCTGTAATCCAGGAGATTAGAGAGGAATGCAGTAGGCAGGAAAACCAAGCTGCTGAACTCAACTTCCAATTGCAGGGACAAGTGGAGGATTTGATGGAGAAGCTCAACAAGTACAGCGCCCCGGAAATCAGTGTCGACAGAGCCGTCGAAGTTGATGACACACAAGGCGGGAACAATGTCGATTTGTACATGACCCCAAAATCAGCGGTCGGTACCAAGGCTGGAGCAGAACCCATGCCAAACACTGGTATGAGTAGCTTAGCCATGGACGCAAAGGAAAGGTTGAGCAACTTGTTCTCAACTACCCCTGCCGGATCAGCAGCCCCTCCAAAACTGCCACCATTGCCAGTTCAAAGACAAAATGATGATGATGCAAATCAAGAACATAGTGTGCCCAGTCCTACAGTAATAGCAAGCGACCCTGGCAAGAAAGCAGCTGAAGCAGGCTTAGGTCTTTCAGGTCAACAATTGCTAGATCTCATCACTAGACTGACTTCAAAGGATTCAGATGGTGAAAAGCCCCGAACAAAGGAGGCAGAGACTATCAAACTGAACGACATGCCCGCCCCAGAAGCATATCGTCACTGGCGTAATCATGTCAGGGATGAAGTGAAGTCGTGCTCCGACAAACCCGATGAGGCTTGGCTTTGGCTCAATGAAGTCTTTGACAACAAAACCCCTAGGGAAAAGTTGGAGGAAAAGTTGCAGGAACCTGGGAAATTTATCACACTGGACACCAAATTGTCGGCAGCGTTAACTCGCTCGGCCAAAGGTGATTTAGCGACGAAGATCCATAACTTCAAAGATGAGAAGTCAAAGAAAGGGATCCAAGTCAGAGGTAGGAGAGTCCTTTTGATGTTTGAAGATTACTTCAGGACGTCTGAGGAAGCTGGCAGTCTCTACCGCGTCGAGGACCTACTTGGAGTCGTTCGCACTGGAGAATCTGTGGAGGACCTTAGAAGGTTTTTGAACCGATGGGACGCCACAATTGCCGGCATGGAAACCCCGCCAGATGATTTGGTTCTCAGAGACATCTTACTCAGACAAATCCGAAAATGTCAATTGATGAAGTATGACATTGAAGCATTTGACAGAGCTCCTGAAAAGTCAGAACAAAAGTCTTATGCATTCTTGTTGAGAAACATTCGTGATCTTTTGGATAGAGAAAGGCTCCGTTCAAACAGAAATAGAATCGTTGAAAAGAACAAGCAGACCGAAAAGCCTCAGCCCGCTGCACCCGCTCAGGGGGGCAAAGATCGCGGCAAAGGAAAGGGTGATCGAGGTCGATCCCGTGGTCGTAGCCAGAGTGGAAAAGGGGATAAGATATGTTACAAGTTCAGGGATGGCAAGTGCGAAAAGGGTAAAGACTGTCCCTACAAGCATGTCAAGGATTCCTCAAGATCTGGCACTCCCAAAAAGAAGGGTAAGGGCAAAGGTGGTAGCAGAAGTGGTTCCCCCAACAGAAGGTCAAAGGAAGAGATGGCCAAGATCCCATGCACTTACTTCCAACAGGGCAAATGTCGTCGTGGTGACAAGTGTTTTTATAAACATGAAGTTGCAGCTGCACCCACAAAGGATCCAAAACGCACCAATAGCCCTGCACCAAAGAAGAAGGCCAGTGCAAAAGCTGCGCCATGCATTACCCAAAGGTATGCATGCATAGCAAAGGGAAAAGGGTTGCCGAAAGCTACAAAGGCCATGAAAGAACAATGCCATAGAGCTGTTGTGTTTTCATCAAAAGTGGAATACATCAAAGTCCCAGCAACAGGTGAACAGAGGAAGGTAGTGCACAAGCCCCGAATCTATGAGAAGACGTTCCCTGATTCAGAGTCAGTGCCAAAACCCGACAAACTCGTGGCTCACCGTGCTCAGGTTTCGGCCCGACAGTTGCAGGAGCTTGTGAAGCTTTTCGGCAGTGAGACGCAGCCCAAGTGCCGATTCCGATGCAATGACCCAGAAGGGGGAGTATCATGCAATCACTGTAGAGCAATGATCGGTCCCAAGAACAAAGTCAGTAACACTCATTTGCCCACTGTTGCTACACCGGCATCAAAAGATGGATGTGTTTGGTTGGTTGACACGGGCAGTGAACAGGATTTGATTAGTGAGGGTATGCTGAAGACCGCAAAGGCGACAAACCGCCGTGTCAGTGATACCCCAATCAGCCTTGCTACAGCGAACGGTTCGACACGAGCGGATGAGGTGGCCGACGTAAAAGTCGATGCCCTACATCAGCCATTCTCACCATACATCCTCGAAGAAACTCCTGCTGTTCTTTCGGTTGGTGTCAGGTGTATGGAACAAGGTTACAGTTTTGTGTGGCCAGCTGATGGTAGGCCTTACTTCATTCGTCCGGACATGGGAGTCATTGAGCTTAACGTAGACGGCCGTGTGCCGGTCATTGATAGCTCTTGTCGTGTTTTGAACAGTGGACAGTTCAAGAAAGATTGTGATCTGTTACGTCTCTTTGCAATGGTTGCTGCAAAAGCAGAAGGTGCCGAGGAAGAAGGCGTGGATGAGGGAGTAGCTCATGACAGCGAAACCGAGTACATCAGGTCTAGAAAGGCATCTGACCTTGAGCAAGAGGCATGCAGCAAATCTCACCAGTTTTGCCATTACCCCAAGAATCCATTTTGCAAAATCTGTCAGAAGGCGCGCATGATGGCGCCACCCGCAAAGAAGAAAGGAGGACAGAAAAGGTTGGAAACCAAAAGCTTTGGGGATCACATTGTTGCTGACCACACTGTAATTAAATCCAATGTGGAAGAAGGCTTCAAAGGTGAAACAGTGGCATTGGTGATGAAGGACATTCACACTCAGTTCAGACACGTCTATCCAAGTCAAACAAAATCGAGTGAGTCATGTGTCAATGCTTTCAACCACTTCCTATCCCACAAGGATGAAGATGGGGCAGTTTACACCGACAATTCACGAGAACTCATTGCTACGATTTCAGAGTTGGGGTATAGACATCAAACATCAACAGAGTACGTGGATAGCTCAAAGTCGTTTGTGGAGAGGGAGATCAGGCACATGCTTGAAGGCACACGCACAAATCTCGTGCAGTCAGGTCTTCCATTGCAGTATTGGCCAATGGCTATGCAGCATTTCTCCATGGCAGTGAACGCCACGCCACAGCTCAACGGTGATGACGCCCCATGGAAACTCAGATTCGAAGAAGATTTTCCAGGTCAGTTGATTCCTTTCGGTGCAAAGATACTGTTTTGGAACAATCCAAAAAGGGTTGACAACACATCTGGAAAGACATCACCAACAGCAAATGATGGAATCTTTTTGGGATACCATATTCAACCTGGTTTTGCATGGAAAGGTGAGTATCTTGTTGCCAAGTTAGAAGCATTGGATTACCATGCAGAAACGGGCAGCATCACAGTGCAGCGAGCACGACGTGTTGAGCTCATCGCGGGAGGTTTCGTCTTCCCACTCCGTGCATTGAAAGAGGCCAAAGAGCCCAAGCCGGACCGCCTTGCTGACAATGTCATTGCTGATCCTCGTCCGATTCCGTTTCAATCCGAATTGCAAACAGAGGAACATGCAGAAGCAAGTGAAGAAGCAATTGACAAGTCAACGGAGGCAGTGCTTGACGCACTTGCCAGTGATGAAAGGCCGGCTGAGGAACCAGTTTTTCCTGATATCAAGTACACTCCAACTGGAACACCAATCCCGGATGGTTATCATTGGGACGGCACACGCCTTGTGAAAACGTACAAAGGGTCAAAACGCCCTGAGTCGATCCCATCGGATTTTTGGAAAATGCTTAGTCCGAAGGATAGGCAAAAGCTCGTTGAGGAGGAGGCTGAAAAGATGGCTGTTGGCAGCGGCGGTGCTGCATCAAGCTCAGCATCAAAGGGTCCGAAGAAGAAGAAAGGTGCGGTTGCAACTGCAAGAAAGCTTCGGGTAAACCCTAGCCCCTCAGGTGAGCCTAGTGTGTCAACATGGGAGGTCATTCCAAAGGATAGACCGAAGTTTTGTGTCCCTGCAATGCCGAAAGCGGTTCCAGCAAAAGCTGAACTGCATCGCCCGGAATTGAGAGAGATGATCAAGAATAAGATCGCAGAGTTGGAATTCAAAATGGCTCTTGAATTGTTTTCTGCTGTTGCACGTTTGGTTCCCAAAGATGAGGTTAGGAAAAACCCCAAAGCAAAGGCTGCCTTAGATAAGGAGTGGGAGAACCTCAGGACAAAAGGAGTATGGGACGAATCCAGAGTCAGGGAATGTAAAAGCATTGTTGAAGAAGCCCGCAAGAAAGGGGAAACTGTACATCTTGGTCGTATTTTTGAAGCCTGCTACGAAAAGGGGTCGGAACTTCCAGCTGACGATCCTCGTAGGAAATTCAAGGGCCGTACAGTCTTCCAGGGTAACAATGTCCGCGACCAGGATTCTGACCACGCATTGTTTGCCGAGTTAGGTAGCAGTCCTGCTTCGATGGAAGCTGCAAAGCTTCTTGATGCGTTTGGTTCTCAGCCCGGATTTTCAAAAGCTCAGGCAGATGCCATTCAAGCTTATATCCAGGCCCTCTTCACTGGGGTGCCCACATGGCTATCATTGCCACGGAACAGATGGCCAGAACACTGGGAAAAGCAATTTTGGCAACCCATGGTTCCTTTGGTTTTAGCTTTGTATGGGCATCCAGACAGTGGCGGTATTTGGGAAAACCACCTCAACAGCAGAATCGGAAAAGAAGGTTGGAAACAAATTCTCCCTGACATATGGCAAAGTATTTTCTATCATGCTGAGTACAATTGCATGTTGGTTGTTTACGTGGATGATTTCAAACTCGCAGGTCCCACTGAGAACATGGACAAAGCATGGGCAAGTATCAAACGAGCAGTCAACATTGGTGACCCCGAACCCTATGATCGATATTTCGGTTGTCAACATGTGGAGTTTAACAACGTTACACTACCACGAAAAGCTCATCCTTTTGCACATGTTTTTGATTCTCAGGCGGCTGCTGCGGCACGTACACAACATCGAACAAATGATTTTTGGCAACATGACCCTTCCAACAAAACTTGGACAAGGTATCATCTCCAGCCACGCAAGAAGCTGTTCGAGCCTGGCGATGAGGGGGGGGAGTTTGTCAAGTCTTTACATTCAGAACGGGTTACAATGTTCGACAAAAATGTTGAATTTAAAGGTCTCCCGGTTCTCAACATGCACATGTCAGATGAAAGTTCAGCTATTGTTGAAGATGACATGACAGTGGATCAAAAGATTCAGACAAAGGACTTCTGGACAGGAAGAACAATCTTCAGGTATGGTGACGAGCATGGCAACACTAATCAGTTTGCCCTCCCATCAAAGAACAGACCCGGTCCGCACAGAGACAAAAGGGAAGCCAAAAATGAGAAGAAATCTCAGCGGTTCAAAAGCATTGAGAGTGTCGTTACGAACAAGTCCGGTTGCATGAACAAACCTGTAAACCTGGTAAGGTACGACATGTCTTCTTTCATGGAATCATGCGTAGATGCATACTGTGAACTGGCAAAGGTTCAAAAAGATGATTTGCCAGTGGTTGCAACGCCATTCACAGAAGCGGGAATAGCCCGGCCAACTCTTGACGAGAAGGAGAAGCCAGGGAGGTTGCAGCCGATTGCATCAAAGGTCCTGATGAAGATTCTCTTTGCGGCCCGTATGGCACGCCCAGATCTCTTAAGAGCAACTCAAAGCTTGGCATCTAGAGTGACGAAATGGTCCATTGAGTGTGATATTGCATTGCACAGATTGGTATCATACATCAAGTCGACTACAGATGTTTTTATGGAGGGTTTTGTGGGAGACTCGTTTGAGGATTGTCAACTGTGGCTATTTGCTGACGCTGATCATGCGGGGGAACATGACTCAAAATCAACTTCGGGTTGTGCCATGTTTCTTGTGGGGCCAAACACCTATTTCCCATTGAACGCATTCAGCAAGAAGCAGACAGTTGTAGCAAACTCGTCCACTGAAGCCGAAGTCGTGTCAGCCAATCACGCACTCAGAGCAGAAGGGATTCCGATGTTAGCATTGTTGGAGCAATTGGGCATTTTCAAGAAATTGTCGCAGAAGGCTGGGTCAAACCCCAAGCCAAACACCCCCGAACCATGTGATCCTGTTTTTACTCGTATCGACAAAGAGATCGATGAAATCAGGTATGGTAACGTTGAGGGGGGCCTTTCTGCGGCAAATATCAATGGATTGAAGGCCCATTTTCCGGAGTTCTATCAAGTGAAGTTCATGGAAGATAATCAGGCTTCTATAACTGTGATGGGCACCGGTAATTCCTCCACCATGCGGTACGCCAACAAAACTCAGAACATCTGTTTTAAATGGATGAAACAGCAGTTTGAGGAGGAACAATTTGACCTCATTAATGTTGGCACCAATTGGCAGACAGCTGACATCCTTACAAAACCTTTTACTTCCCCAACTAAATGGGAACATGCTTTGAGGTTGATGGCCATTGGAAAGACTTGGATCGACGCCGACAAGCCCAAGGTGCGCCAAGTAGACTCCAAGCCTGCGTGTCCAGCTAATGCCAAAGATCAGGGGGGACGTGATGGTTCAAATTCTTTCCAAAGGATGTTGATCGAGTTTTGCTGTTCATCTGATTCGAGGCTATGCACACCACGGCAAGCCAGTAAAGGGTGTAGACTTATCCGAGTAACCGAAAACGAGGATGGCACCACCCAAGGCTGCCGTAAATGGCTAGCCCAAGAAGTCCAGTCTTTCAGGGAAAGTAATCCAGAGGGTGAGATTTTGCTTTATGCTTCCTTGCCATGTGTGGGCGGCAGTCCATGGGGTTACATCAACAGTTTGACTGACAAAGGGGCTGAACGAATCGAACAGCAACAAAAGGAATTTACAAAACTTTTCAAATCGCTTCAAAAGATTATCAGTGAAATTGATGGGCCACATTTTTCAATTGCATTTGAACTATCAAAGAACTGCAAGTATTGGAAATGGCCAATGGTCCAATCATTTTTGAAGAGACAAGAGTTGAAATTGTATCCATTCCACGGTTGCCAGTTTGGGGTTATCGACTTGGACGGGAATCCCATGAAAAAGGGTTGGATGATTGCAACAAACATGGAAGAGTTGTCAAGACTATCAGAATACGTTTGTGATGGTTCCCATACTCATGGTCAAAGCCGGGGTACTGCACTGAAGCTTGCAGAGAACTACACATTCAAGTTGACTGACTTCATCCATGATTGTTTTCGTTCCAGAGCTAACCGGGCACAAACCGCCAAGAACAGGAAAAGGTTAGCTTTGCCCGCCATGAGCCGCCGTTCTGATGATTCAAATTTGTCGATTGCTGAAAAGATGAACGTGCGGGCTCTCAAGTCGGCCGGTTTAAAGACCGTGCCCCAACAAAGCAACATGTCGGAGTGGCTTGCTTTTCGGAAGTGCCTTGATGTTCAGGGGGATAGGCATGCAGGGTGGGAGGACATCTTTTCCACGGTCCTCGCTTCGTCAACCATCCTGGCACAGGGTAACAGAACAGAAGACCTTGAGATGGCTGCAGGATTCATGCAGTGTTTTACTGCGCAGTCCATGTCAACTGACGCCCTGACAAACGTGCCGTGGGCAAAGGAGATCCGCCATCTGTCCGAGCTCGAGCACGACTCGCTGTGGGATCTGAGCTTGCCTACTGAGTATGTTCCTGGGACATCAAGGCCGGCGGTAGACGTCGTGCCCACCATCTATGTGGTGACTTCCGATTCAACTTTGGCTCTGATCACTGGAAAGGGTAAGACTTTGAAGAAGTACACCTTGAAGGAGGATCTGGAATTGCGAAAGTCAGACATGGTTCTCGAAATCGGTCATGACATGCTCTGGGGTAAGGATTTGCAACAGCTCTGCAAAGCAAATATTTCCATGATCAAGGAGCTGATGGCGAAATATTCTTCTCATGGATCAGCCATCAGGGTTATTTCGGTAATCGTTTGGTCTGGGAATGAAATTTGTGGGGAATATGGTGTTGAACCCCTTCCAATTTGGGGGCAGAAGGATCCACAGGGCGACTGGAATGCCATCATGGACAGGGTCAAAGGCAACATTGTTTGGTGGAACAATCAGCTCAAGGAGTTGGGAGTGGATCAGGCCGCCCTAATCGGCGAGCCCGACCCGCTCACTTATGGATTGAGTCTCATCTTCACGACGTTTATCGATCGACTGAAGGAATGGTTCCACAAGGAGATTGCCAGTGACAACGATCGAATTCGGTGGATCAAGAATGACATGCTTCCACCGAGGCTTGAGCTCAGGGACTACTTTCACGCATTCGAGACCGAGCTCAACCGAAGTGAAATGATCGGATATGTCATGGCAACCCTCCACATGTTGCACATGACGGACATTTTGATCCCTCAGTACAACCTGTCCTTGTATAAGCGCAGGCGCCCTGCAGGTGAAGCTACAATGCGTGATGTCACACCGAAGATGGAGCATCTCCCAGTCAGGTTTGTGCAGGTTCTCAATTCTCTCCGGGAGAAGGTGAACAAGCCTGCACCGAGCGTCTCGACCCCAGAAAGCCTCACAGCAGAGGAGTTGAGAGCTCGCCCAACCGATGCTGGTGTCGCCGAAGATGATGATGAAGAAGGTGACCCATGGGACGCTCTGGATCCCGATGAGCACGAGGGACCATCGGTTGGCAAGGCCAAGGCCAGCCACGCAGCTCCACCTGACCCCAAGGCGAAAGCTCCAGCGACACAGGAGGATTCAACTCAGGCCACCTCAACTGGTGAGCCCCTGCAGGAGAACGAGATCAAGGGTACCATCATTCCGAAACATGCACTTGGGCACCTTGACAAATATCGTATCACCTTGGATGAAAACATCAATGCAGAAGTAGTTGAACATTGTGTCGTTGATGCCCATCCCTATGAATTGATTGTCAAAACATGTTGGGAGATGGATGGGGCAAAGGAGCTGAGGTACCCAGATCGCATGGACCGACACAAGACCAAGGTCAATGCAGTGACGCGTGGACAGCCGGGTCAGGACACCTCTGGATTTGATGAAAACATGTGGCTTGACCTTGATGACTTCTTTCGAATGTTCAACCAAATGCTGCCAGCCAAATTGCCTCGAATGACTGTTGAAGAGCTCATTTCACTGCTCTACTGGGACAACAAGTGCCGCTTTGAGTTCCAGTGCATTGCCGGGTACCAGAAGGCAACCCGTAAAGGGTTAGCCTACTGGCCCATCAGAATCCGAGCAGTGCAGGGGCACACGAAGCGCGCTATGGAGGCCGCTTCGGCTGAGGACACGTTCAATGCTGTGGAAATCTATGCCCTGTCTGGAGCCACAGCGATCCAGAAAATGAACGCCAAAGGTAAAAAGATTACCACTCCTCAGATGTGCCCTGGCGTAGTTTATCACAGGACTACAAAAGGCAATTGGAAGGGCATCATTGAGAATGGCTTCGTTCCTGGAGGAGGAGATCGAAATTCATCAGGCAGAGCACACTCCTATTTTAGCGAAGTGCGTGTCGATGAGAAAGAGTATGTGAGTGGTTTGCGTGCTGAAAGACCCATTGAAATCAGGGTAGCAATGGCGGAAGCTGTCAAAGCTGGCATTGTGTTTTTCAGGACGGCTTCCGACGGCATCTTGACAAGCGACGTCGTACCACCTCAATACATTATCTCTGTCGATGACACTGCCAAGAAGGTGAATTTGTATCGCCGCCAACAGGAGGTTGCTCAGTCTGCAGCGAGCAGTGGGGGAGAAGTTGGAGTCCAGCAGCTTGTCGAGACCTTCGAGGCCAAGGCATCAAAACGGACTGGTTCCACATCTCCGGCCGCCTCAACTGGCGCGCCCACTGCAACAGCATTTTTCCCAGGGAAGGTGAAGCCTCCGCCACCAAATGTGGCCCAACTTGCCGGTATGCCTGGATATGCAAGCAGCAGATTGTTGCCCCCTCCTCCGAAGGGCGAAGCTCCGAAGCCTCCTGCAGCAAAGGTTGAAGGCCCAAAGACACCGCCAAAGACGCCTCCAAAGCAATCACCGAAGGAAGGGACTTCTGCACCTCATGCACCAGAAGTTCCAAAAGCTGTGACCTCAGAAGTTGATGCAGCAGCAAAGGATGAACCTGCAAAGAAGAAGGCAGCCCTGACAAGCGTGCCCGCAGCTGTGCCTGCGGCATCATCGGCTGCGGCCTTCTTGGAGCCTGCCCCAAAAGTTGCACCACCAAAGGCAGTGCAAAAAGATCCAAAAGCTCCAGTTGCAGAGTCACCCAAAAAGACGCCAGCATCAACATCAAAGTCACTGGTGCCAAAGCAGAAGTCTCGCCCTAAAGGCGATGACCAACCTTCGAAGAAAGAGGTGAAGAAGGAGGACAAGAAGCCGGTGCCGGTCAAGATTGAAGTCACGCAATGTTCAAGATGTTTTGCACAGACTTTCAAGGGACAGATTGAATGCGATGTGTGT
This sequence comes from Cladocopium goreaui, assembly GCA_947184155.2. Taxonomy (NCBI): domain Eukaryota; class Dinophyceae; order Suessiales; family Symbiodiniaceae; genus Cladocopium; species Cladocopium goreaui. Next base: position 159,375 of record CAMXCT020005990.1, on the reverse strand, counting down.
GGATTGATGCTTGAAGGGGTGAACAAGGCCGACCGAACCAAGATTGCAGAACGAAGGAAGGCCGCCCTTCACAAGCTGGGCTTGTACTATGATTTTCGTGGCGAGTACCTGCAAAGCATCACACATGCTCAGCTTGAATCTTTGGGTTTGTTGGATGACCAGGCAAGGGGAAGCTCAAGTCCGGAGGCCAGTTTGTTGGCGAGGGCGAAGAGTCGTTTCGACCGTGCCTTGAGCTTAGGCTATGTGTCTGTGGCTGACAGGTTTGCCCAGGACGCCACATTCGCAGAGAGCGTGCTGAACGAGGGGGAGAACGAGTACGATTGTGAAAGGTACGACCTCCTCAAGTCTGCACATTTGCCGAAGCCGGGTCGCACCAAAGCTCAGGTCAAGATGGGTGTTTCTGAGCAATCTCAGCTGGAGCACAATGCAATGAGGCTGGTTTACTTGGATTTGGCAAGCCATCATGATGTCCCGAAATCATTCAGGTACATTGACCAACCATGGTTCTACATGTACCGCACTGAAATCTACTCCGAGGAAGAGTACATTGACTACCTCGACAGGAACCCTGGACACAATCTTTTGCTGTCTTGTACGGGTGTTGACAACATTGCCGTTCATGATGCTGAACGCCATTTGAGGTGGATCAAGGGACAAAATGAGGAGCTGTACAAGCAGAACGCTGCAGAGAAGAAGAAGCAGTCTGACAGGGCCCGCGAGCAGAATGAGGCCAAGCGCAAAGCTGAGCAGACTGGAGCGTATGGCCAAGGTCCCTCCAAGAAAGGCACCGCCAAACCGGTTGCCCGACCATCCACCGTAGAGGTAGCCTCATCATCAACGTCTGCAAGTCAGTGGATCAACCGCCCTCAGCAAAGTCAGTCCCACGATGATCGCCGCTACACTGGAGAATGGCAGAAGTGGCATGGACGCTGGTATGAGAAAGTCATCAGGCATGGACGTGTTGAGTGGGAAGAGGGATAAGTTGTGACACTACTTGCATTGACGATCGGTTTTTGTATCATAGCCGCCGAGTGTGTTTTCCCTTGGGTCTGCAAAGAGCAGGTTCGGTGAGGCAGGTCTTAAAGACCTCGCCCTGGTAAATGCGGCATCCTCGCCGTAACCGGCTCACCTGAGGGGGGGTGTAAAATCACCTCACATAAAACACACTGTAGTATAGCTTGTACTTGGTAGCTATTGCGGCTCAGTCAAAAGGGAGTGAGTCGCAGGTGCTTAACGGTTTTGCCCATTGTTGTTTAGGTTTATCAGTCTACTTGGGATTATAACATAACCCCAGCTGAAACCTGAAAATACAAGAAGAAGAAGAAGACGAAGAAGAAGAAGAAGAAAAAGAAGAAGAATAAGAAGACGAATAAACAAACAAAAGAAGAATAAAAAAGAAGAACAAAAACAAGAACAAGAATAACAACAAGAAGAACAACTACAACTACAACAACAACAGCAACAACTACAGCTACGACTACAACTGCATGTACAGCTACAACTACAACTGCCACTACACTACTTTAGAACTACAGCTACAACTACAGTACACTACACTATATTGCAGTCACTACACTACACTACGCTATACCACACTACACTACACTAATTACATTAGACTACAACTGCAGCTACAATTACAACTGCGCTACACTAATTACACTACAGAAAACACCTCAGCTTCGGAGCACTTTTGGAAGTTGAGGCCTTGAAAAATTGCACGCGGCTGTGGCGTGAAGCACATTTCGAAGTCAACATGTGCAAAGCACACCACGTTCAGAGCACTTTTGGAAGTTGAGATGTTAAAAAAGTGTATGCCGTTGTGGTGCGAAGCACATTTCGAAGTAACCATGTTAAAAACACCACATGTTCGGACCACTTTTGGACGCCAACGACACGACACAACAACAACTACAACTACAAGTACCACTACATGACAGTACAACTACAACTACAGCTGCAGGCTACAGCTACAGCTACAACTCCACTGCAACACACTACAGTACGCTACAGTACTGTACACTACACTACATTCCACTACACTGCACAATTCACACTACAATGGCAACTGCAGCTTCAACTACAACTCCAACTACAGTACATACACTACACTACACTACAGTACGCTACACTACAGTAATTGCATTACATTACATTACATTACAGTGCAGTATAGTACAACACACTAACGATACTAACTACACTAGTTACAGTAATTACAGTAATTACACTAATTACACTAATTACGCTAAACACATTATACACACTACATACACTACATACACTACATACACTGCAACTGCAACTACAACTACAAGTACAACTACGCTACGCTACACTTTACCACACTACACTCACTACAGTACACTACACTACGATACACCACACCACACCGCACTACACTGCACTAATTACATTACACTACAACTGCAACTACAGCTACAGCTAGACTCCAGTGCGCTACACTACGCTACACTACACTAATTACACTGCGCTACAACTACAACTACACTTGCAACTGCAACTGCAACTAAAACTGCACTACACCACACTACATCTAGCAGTTGTGGGTGACATGACCACTGCAACTATTCCAAAAAACACAACTCCAACTCCAACTACCTTTCGGTCCATTGAGCAGATTCGCTCTGCCATCCATGCATCGCAACAACACACCTGTCCTGTAGTTTCCTATCTTTGAAACTTCCGCCGCCTTGTGCCGTACTACTGGTAAGAGCTGCAAATAATTCCCTAAACAGGAAATCAAATAAGCCAAACACGCCTTGAGCACCCTTCAGATGTGAGATGTCAGTGTCAATGAACTTTGAGCAAGAGGAATGCTTGGCTTTTTCAGCTAAGCTCAGGCTTTGCCACTCGGTACACGGCCAGCAAAGCGCTGGGCTCAGTAGGGCTCAGTGCAAGCAGACCCGCAAGCTCAGTGCACGCTCAGTGCAAGCAGTTGTAACATGTTGTAACATGTTGTAACATTTTGTAACTCAAACTCAGAGCATTTCGTTCAACGTTTGACCAGCGCAGATGAACTACTGCGTACTTCTGTGGTAAAAGCCGAAAGCAGCAGTGTTGCAGTTTGCCTCATCCAAACTCCCCATAAGCCCTAGGCCGTGTTACTGGGGTCAGAGAAAGGCAGCATCCCAAACAGTCGAGGCTAATACCATAGAAGATGATGGCGTCAGACACTATTTCTATGGCAAGTCGGGTTATGTGCTGGGCTTACAGGATGCTAAGAGAGATCGGGCAATTTGCACTTGGCCGGTTGTGTTGAGGAAAGGGTTGAGTCAAGTTGATGAAAATTGTACTTTATGCATCTTTATGCATCTTTATGCATCTTTATGCATAGTGCATGATGATGATGATGGTGATGATGATGATGATGGTTTTGGCGTCATTTTGGGGGCTGAGCATGAATATGACATGGGAGTTCAGGCTGGCCGCTACGTCAACTCCGCTCCTTGGAGCTTTGGGAATGAGCGCAGCACGTCGCCAGCAGGCAAGTGATGGCGAGTGGATCATGCAAAGCTTACAACGGACAGATACAAGGGCCATGGAATTTGACGAATCCCTTTGTTTGCCATTTGTGATTCGGATTGACTGAACGAGCTTGGCGAAGGTGAACCTTGGATCCTGGGCCATTTTGACGAGTTTGATGGCTCGGGGCAGAGCCGTGGCTCTCAGGATGAATGTTGACATGTTTTGAAATTTTCATATGGAACAAGTTTGGTCCTGGTAGAATTTGAATATGCAACATATGGACAGCTCTCAATTGATGCAGACATATAGACAGCACTGGAAAGGCGCTTTTGGAAAGACATCATGCTGCATGCCCAATAATTGATATGATGGATATTCATATATTATATATATAGTTTTATTACGCGTTTGAGGAAGCATCGAAAGGGGAATGTTTTACAGATTTGGTTGTGATGTCTTGCCAGAATCCCGTCTGCTTGTTTTCTCATGACCCCAGAATCTAAGGATCAGCCCTCTCGGTACCCCCTACAAGTAGAACAAATTTTCCGAGACAGAAAGTAAAGATTAGGATTCTTAAATGGCAATACGAAAAAACGGAAAAATGAGACAAAATGGACGAAGAAAGAAAGGGAATGAAAGCAAAACAGGCAGTTCGCAAGATCCAGACCTGTCCAGCACTCTGCGGGCCCCATGCCGTGGGAAATGCAAAATGAGAACGACTACGAAGGAATAAAAAATGATCATGAAAGGAAACACAAATGACATCAAATGACAAAACACTGGGACAGGAGCCGAGGCTGCCTCCAAAACTTTTCACCGGTAAGAATCTGAAGGCGAATGGAAGTGCTCCCGCGTCAGCCCAAAAGGCAAATGTGATATGTCAAGG